>JAOTQP010001546.1:107488893-107500017 GCA_026413545.1 Cichladusa arquata
ATTTCCCATTCTCAATGTCCTTGCCCCAAACATTGTTTTCTAAGGAGAATCATGTGTTATCTCACTGCTAGTTCTCATTACAATTTTTAGAAAAAAAACTTGAAATATTAAAATGTATTCTTATATGATCAGAGCTTGTCAAATGTGGTGGTGGTACTGGGCTGCTGACCTTAAAGATTCTATGAAATTTTATCTTAAAATTACTTTTCATTTGAAAACACTAATTCCAGAATAAATTATGTCTTTTAATTTCAAATTATTTGAATTAAATATTTTGAATTAACCAAATTTTGTTTTAATTAGAATTTTTAATGCATGAATACTTAGGAGATTTAGGGTTTTATCCAACTTCAAGACAAGCAAAAAAAATCCCAAAACCTGAAAGAATAGCACTTCCTGCCAGTTCCTAAGATGCATTTTTAAAAGTGCATAAAGGGACAATACATGGAAAAAACCCCAACTCCTTCTTGTCTTTAACCCCAAAATGCAGAGATCCATTCTGTAACAGTAATTTTATGAATATTGCAATATTCAAGATTTAAAGCAGATAAACTACACAACTGATGGCTTCTGTCAAAGTTAATAATTAATACAACAGCTTACTTGAAAAATTTATCCACAGCTTTTAACTTTCTCCGTTATCAGAGCATCCTCCTACTCCAGTGCAAACAACAATGAATCAGAAGCAATATCCCCATAAAATACCTGTGATCATCCTATTACAGCTCACTCTACTTCACTGACCTTCAGGACCCAATTCCACATTTCTTTTCTCTTATTCACCTTTTACAAGATCAAAAGCACAACACTCTTAGTGTAGAAATACTGGTTTGAAGTGGTCCAAGATGTAATAGAAAAAAAATTCCTTGCAGTGAATTGAACCTGTAATGTGAAATTGCATTAATTCTGTGCATAAAAATAATACACTGGCTGTGAACAATGATGAGAACCCTGCTAGTTATACAAAGTCATTGGTTTAGTTCCAAACTTTTTCTTTTTCAGCTTCTGTCCCATTCCACATTGTTTGCACTCAGGTCACAAACTACAGACATGTTTGTCCTTGCTTTATCCTTATATTCAGGACAGGAAATAAGATGAACATTATAAAAAGTTAAAGTCAGTAACAGGTTTTGTTGCCTGATTATTTTAATTTTAATAAGGATTATTCATAGGAGTTGATTGGAGGGGAAGAAGGTGGATGCACGATTACTCATGGAAATAATTCACTTGCTGTTAAGTGGTTCTACCAGGTATAGTGTATATAAAAAATGACCCAAACAGATTCCAGGATATTCTTATACAAATATATGCAAATAAACATATTGACTAAGAAATATTGAAGAGGGGAAAACCAACTCACTGGAGTTTAGCTTTTCATGACTATGAACCATGAACCTCCAAAATAAAAGACACAAGTCTGCCTCAATCTGTTCCCTAAAGTGTCATTTATAGATAGCAAAATAATATAACATGGTACAAATTGGGAATTGAATTACCTTTCCATTAAGTAAGTTCATTTCTTTTTGCATGCTGTCATGTTTTCAGATTGACCAAATGTATTTAGTAAAACTACCAAGAATTTGGAAAGAAAAATTTGGCTTCTATGTGAATTCTTCTTTGGGTTCTCCAATGTTCTATTGTAAGCCATGAGTCACAAAGGATTGTTTGTTTCTTACGTTGAGCTTGGGTGTTTTTTTTTAATTTCTGATTGAGATCAATAAAAATGCAAAAGTAGAAAATAATAGGTATTAAAGAACTTCAAAAATACAGCAATTAGCCATCTGAATATTTTTGGCAAAAGTTAAAAGAAATAGTTATTGCAAAATTAATCAGAATTCAATTCACTTCTCCCAGGATAATTTTTAATAGTATTTTTTCATTCTAATGGTCTTCAAAAAATCCTAAACATTCTAAACATTTGATTTTGGTTTGTATTTTCTTGTGTTCAAAAAATTTCAATTCTTAGTGCCAAAACCTGATTATTTTTTAGCTTAGGATTTTTCTATGGAAATTTCTATCAAATTAGAATCTTCAGATGTAGCTTCAGTTCTGTCAAAATGTTATTTAACACTTGAGAGAGGAGGAAACAATCAAACCCCTTTATTTTAGCCCCAAGTATCACTTTCAAATCTTCTTGGATCATCTCAAGTTCAAAAATTATTATCTGACATTAGGAGCTTGAGGCAAATGACTCCTCTTGGAAATCAGGGTCATCCCAACCACCACATTTTCCTTCATGTATAGCAGGATTTACACATTAGTCAGTATTTGGCCACAGGCAGGTGAAATAAGACCAAAAGGCAACACTGGGAGAGTCATCCCAAACTTTCCTGAAACTTGAGTTCAGCCACGCTGCTTTTCTGCCACATCTCCCATGCCAGTCCAAGACACGTGTCCTCATGGTTTCCTAACCTGGAGACAAAACCATGTCTAAAGATCTCTGCTGAGAAGCAATGAATATAAAAGCCCTTGGTACCAGTTAAAGCATTTACTCCTCCTGCTGCTTCCTTGAGGGAGGATGTTCCCTGTGGTTGTTGTACTCCTGGGTGCCTTAGGCTCCAGGCTGAGAAAACCAGGCAACAGATGAGAAATCTCTCCCTTCATCCTGCCCAGGGTTCATTTGTGAACTTTATCCTTCCCCAACTTCTCAGTTTGTGGTTTTGTCTTTTTCTGTGTGCGCATAAATCCCATGAAAAATCATTTTCATTTGGGTTTTCCGTTTTCATGTCACTGCGCTTCGCTTGTTCCTATTTACTCGTCTTTAGGTTTGTCAGATAGGGCCCCATCAGCCTCTGAACACATTTACATAATTTAAATACAAAATGCAAACATGCTGACTAATGTCTGCCTTAAATAGACTCTCTTAGGATAAGCTAGACATGTTCCCTATCTCCAGCCCCTCAGGCAAAAACCAGAGAACATAGATGAGCTTCATGCACTACTCTGCAAGTTGATAGATGAAGGCTGGTGTGGGCCAAGTGCAGGAAGCAAACTCCAAGTTTCAGGGGCTTCCTCTGATGATGAAATGCTAGTATGAGGAAAACACAGCATTTTGGGAAAGGTCTCAGAGTTGTTAAAACTTTTCATGGTGTTTGAAGGACTCTCAGGTTGGAGTGGGTCCCCACATTGTGAAGCATCATGTAACACATGCCAAATTCCTCATGGCTAAAGTAGTTTCCAGACAATATTTGGTGAGCTCAGGAGGCTCTGAATACCCCTGTGACTCAGAAGGCAGGAAAATGCTCTGCCTTAACTAAAATGAACGATGCCTCCACAGCTTCTCCTCTCCATGCTGGTAAAATAACATTTCTTGTCTTTCTCTGACCTCATTTCTTCATGGTGGGGTTTTCAGGCATCTTGTCCTTCAGCCTTATATATTAAGAGATTAATTTCATTTCATTTCTGTCTATTAGGTGGTTCAAGTTTTCTCTGAAAGAGTTGTCAGGCTCCCTCAGTTACCCATGAAGGAAACATCTCCAGAAGGATGTTCACAGCACTTCCTCAAAACAACTTTTCACAGTGAGATGAGTTGATTCTTCCTCTGTTGATCAGAGGCCAGGACTTGATGGCAGGTTCGGATCAGAGGTGAAGTCTTAGATGGTTACAAGTGGATTGGATCAATCCCACAGTGTTTCTTGATAAATAAGGAAGAGTTTTGTACTGGGAGATCATGAAGAGCCTTGCACAAGAGTGACCTGCTGTTATCTGATCACAGAATATCCTGAGCTGGAAGGGACCCACAAGGATCATTGAGTCCAACTCCTAGTAACAATATCCTACAATAAAAATATAAATAATTTTTAAGAGAGGGCTTAGGTGTTTTTTGTAAATATACTTTAAGGCATTTTTAAACTCAGATATACCTAAAAGGCATAGAAAAAGGGAGAAAATGAGACATTAGTTACACTCAAGGAATTATGATACAAATATTGAAAACTAGACAACCCAAGTCCTGTCAGAAATGGACGTTCCCAAGTCAAAGAGAAAATCTGCAAAGCCTTCTCTTCCCCACGGTTTCCTTTTGCATACTGATACAGAAACCCAGGCTACCACTTTGAGAAACTAAACACTAAATGCATTTAGACTTATCTTGGGTTATGAACTCCATCTTAAATATCTTCTCTACGAATCTTTTAAAGGAAATTTTTAGGCACTAAATAAATGAAAGAAACACCATATGATTTAGCCAGTAGTAAGGCTATAATATTTCTAAGACTATAATAATAGTAAGTTCTGGTGGCCATTGATGATTACAAAGTGTCTATTTTTGTGATTTGTCTGTATTTGGTTTGTTTTACTTCCCATCAGATCCTGATTTTAATCATTACCTTAATTCTGCAGTGCCCCAATTTTTCTCTCCTTCATTTTCCTAAGCTATTCTTTATCTTTTAAATTTCTGATAATGAAGAAACTAATTGTTTCTATCTTTGCAACTATAGTTTTCTTAATTTTGCTGCATTTCTTGATAGAGTACTGAGACCACATCAGTGCTACTGGAAAGACTGCAGGAGCATTTATTCCATCTTTGGTTTCCTCTGAATGATGTGTTTGGAAATCAGTGTCACCATACTAGCACAGAAAAAAAACAAAAATACACCTCAGCATCCTCATTGTTTGGTCTTTGACAGGTATGAACCAAATTCCCCCGGAGTGAGCCTGCAGGGTTCCACACAAACAGAGTTTCACACAGACTCTCAAAATTAGGAAACAACTTTGTGGAGGCTGGCAACTTTTGGCCTGTCTGGTTAAAGAAATCAGAACAACTTCCCTCCTGATGATTTTATAACTCCACATGAGGGAATTTTTTTTTTTTTTTTTTTTTGGTCATAATAAAAAAAAATTCTTCCCTGCTGCTCATTTGATTAAAGAATAAAGCCCATTGTGTGGCAAACCTGGTAAAGCAGAAAAGTTCTGGTTCTGTTCATGGCTCTGACATACTCTGTGGAATAACTGCAAATGCTTTATTTGTTTCCACACACCTCATTTTACTCACTGAAATAGGATATTTGTCTGAAATAGGGTATTTGTCTATCTATCTCCTAAAAATCTGAATTCCTTCAGAATATTGAAATTATTTGAAAAGCTTGAATATAAATACCTTTTTGGTGAAATTTCTTTATTAATTCAGCTTTCTGTGAATATCTTCTTCCCTCTCTAAAAGACTTCAGGAATAAGTTTGTCTGTCTGGAATCCCTGTCGTCTTTTCAATCTGCATTTTTTTCTTTTTCTATGTAGAAGGAAAAATGAATCTGCCCAGCAGGACACAGTGACTGCTTTCTAAGCAAGACAGACCTCTGACATAACCTTGGTTGCTCAACACTGGGACAAATTACCAAAGGAAATGATAAATTGTTCACTTTTTTGGAGACTTCAGCTTAAAATCATCAGCTCTTTCTGGAAAAGTGCTGTGATTGCACACAGGCTGGCAGATGAGAATTGCTAAATAAACTTTTAATTTAGGAATTCCAAAGCTGACACATCCTAAAGGTAATTCATCCTGCTCACTCTTTCTTCTAAGGACTGATAATTATATTTGAAAGTTCCTACCTGCCCCATTGACTAAATGGAGCCCAAAAAAGTATATTTGCTTGGCTACCTTGGTGTGCATGGCTAATGCAAATATTTTTCTGTTTTGTCTGACTTGAAATTAATAGTAATGATTAAAAAAAAAAATAAACTGAAACACAGAAGCATGAAGTGATTTATTGAAAGTCACAGGACAGGCAAATGGCAACAGCAGAACCCACATTACTCCAATCAATTTTTAAAATAGCTGGAGCTACATTGCAGATAAATCTCCAGGTAGAATGAACAATCTTGCTGGGGAGTTGGTACTACACTGGAGCTCTGTCTGCTTTTCAAGGTCCCCATTTAAAAATAAAATAAAATAAAATAAAATAAAATAAAATAAGTTTAAAATTAAAAATACATACATCAAAAAACACACCCAAAACAAACAAATAAAAACAAAAAACCCCAACCTATTGATCTGTTAGATTAAATGGGTCAGTGATATCAAGAGTATATTTGAAAACTCAACCTGAAGACATAAACTTTTAGGTTGTTAAGTGTAATTAGTTCAGTAATTTGTAGAACTATTTATTTACTGCATCCCAAAATAGAAGAAGCTCCTCAGAGCTGGACCCACACTAAGAAAGGTGTGGATCCAGCAGGAAGGGCAAGGACTTTTTGGTTCTGCAACCAGATTTTATAAATGTCCTTATTAAAAGGTGTCTTAATGGAGTGAGCAGAAAGTAGCCTGTGTTCATACATATATTTCATTTACAGGGGAGTTTATTTATTTCTTTTAATCAGAAGGCTGCTGGTTAAGCCTAAGCATGAGCTGTACACGAGTACAAGGATGCTGCACTAAGAGTATTCCCCTTTTGGGAGCAAACCATATTGGATAAATAGTTCTATTACTGGGCTCTGGCTAGGAGGTTGCCCAGATGCAATTACACTGGTATAATTGGTAGTGCTTTGGTGTGGAGGCAAGGCTTCATTGTGGGTAATTTGTTGACAAAATGATTAATCATTTATCATTTGACAGTTAATCTGGAAGTCTATTAATTCACTTCTTACTCCTCCCCAGCCTCTCTCCCCAGCACTCACATTACATATCCCAGTCTGGACCAATAATCCAGACTGGTGGGCCACTTGCAGGCTCACTGTAGGGAATTGAAATCTATGTTACTTTCCAACTCATTTTCCTGGTACTGGGGAGACCAAATCAGTTTTGTTTTTTGCTTTTTTTTTTTTTTTTTTTTTTTTTTTTTTGTTTTTTGCTTTTTTTTTTTTTTTTTTTTTTTTTTTTTTGCTATTTTTTTTTTGCTTTTTTTTGGCCTGATTTCCTCTTTTAATATACAGCTTTCAAGTCTGGTATATTGGGCACAAAAACTGATCTCCTGACCTCGTCTTTCAAGCTGAAGTATGAGGTAATATCTGACCAATTATGTTTCAGTTGCAAGCCCTGTGTAGATGGAATATTTCTCTGGATGTGGATAGAAGTCAGTAGTATTTCCCTTTATGTTA
Source organism: Cichladusa arquata (assembly GCA_026413545.1). Taxonomy (NCBI): domain Eukaryota; kingdom Metazoa; phylum Chordata; class Aves; order Passeriformes; family Muscicapidae; genus Cichladusa; species Cichladusa arquata. The sequence continues at coordinate 107,495,926 of JAOTQP010001546.1, forward strand.
AAATGGCTTTTTTAGCTACTTAGAGATTAAGTGGTGAATATAAAGGAAGAGACCAAAAAAAAAAAGGACTTTAAAAGGTGTTAAATTTATCATGTGCCATAAAAGCAAAGATATCTAATAAGCCACCAGTACTTCTTGGGTGGTTTTTTCAGTTTCGTTTTACACTTTTGAGATTAAAAGATACATGCAAAAATATGTACAAAGTACCTTTTAGAAACTTTGGAAGAGGTCAAGGAGAAAAGAGCTGGATTTCAAAAGCTGAACTTTTCAAGGATTTTCTCTGATTTCTCTAAAACAAGATAGCCTCCTCCTCCTCTTAATAGTTCTTCAATGCCTTTTTGGTAGCCAAAATCTTTGTTCTTTTTTTTTTTTTTTTTAAGCAGCTTTGTAAAAGAAGAACTAAAAATTAATTATGGCTATGGAACTTTTGCACAGAAGAGTTTAAAAAGCACAGACGTAAAGAAGGGAAAAAGATGAGGGCCCATTTATCTCATATTGACAGGACTAGCTTCAAAAGATGACCTTGAATCATAATCATCCTAATGAGCTGAAAATATTTCACTTTAACAAGTGAAACTATAATCAAATCAGTTTCTGAAAGCTCTACTAATGAGCATTTCCTTTGATGAAAACATGGTTCACTGTCTTAGTCTGCAGGAGGTGCACTACAGTAAGAGGCCAGCTCATGACAACTCATTAGCTGACCTGGGGAGACTAATTTGAATGCTTTTGATAAAATTTTCAAGGCTTTTTACTTAAATTACAATTTATGCACTTTTATAAATAGTCTAATTTTTCCAAGTTGGGGGAAACGGGTAAGGAAGACTTCAAAGTCATGGAACAAAGTTTGTTTACAACATTTATTCTGTAGGATCTACAGAACTTTCAGGGGAGAATATTTTTAGTTGGTACTTTTATTTTTTTTCCTCCATAAAAAACAAATGTCCTGAATTCAACCAATTCTTATGTTTGTTTATGCACAGAAGAAGAGATCTGCCCTCCCTAGCTCCCTTTTTTCCTGACTGATGAAAACACTTTAAACTTTATAGCATTTAGCATTGGCAATATTTAAAGTCACTAGTATTTACTGTGAGCTACTATATCAATTATCTCCAGAAAAACAGGCTTGTCTCATTAGGAATCTCAGTAATTCATTCAATTTCTTTAAACTAGCAGCAGAACTTAAATGAGAAACGATTATACAAATCTGGTTTACTACCACAGAGCCCCCCTTCTAGGGCTTATTCATTAGGATTATTCATCATTTTAACTCCTGCTCTGCTCAACACTTTCCTGTTTTTCCTCCCTGCGTGGCAGAGTTGCTGTCAAAGCTGCACTTCACACTGAAGTGTTCTTCAGCTGTTTTAAGTTTCACTCCCAGTCAGATCTTGGCTTTCAGAGACTTTTCTTTTCCCTCTCCAGCACTGCCTTTGCCGCAGACTTTCAAGGCTGTTTGACTCGTGTGTGTGTTATGTGTCAGCGTGCTCTCCTCAGCCTCTCTGAGCTGCAAAAGCTGCACTGAGATGCACAGAACGTGCACCTTGTCACTATTTAACAGCTTATCCTGACTCTAACTGAAGCAGGGAATGTGATGCTTCCAGTTTGTGCTCCACTCAGTAAGTGATTTTTTTCTGCAGCACACGCAGTAAGAGCTTTGTACATTGAGTATAAGAGATGTTATACTTCTCTTGCCCCAGAAAAACTGTGGTTGCCCCATCCTGGAAGTGTTCAAGGCTGGGTTGGATGGGGCAAGGAACAACCTGGGATAGAAAAAGTTGCCCCTGCCCATGCCAGGGGGTGGAACAGGATGATCTTTAAGGTCTCCTTTAATCCAAATCATTCTATGATTCTGTGGTTCTGTGCTGGCTGCCTGGGATAAACATTACAGAGCTCAAAGTATCTTCTATCAGCTGCAAAGATCCATGAAAATGCACTTTATTAGCACTTTGCAGCTGGATATTATGGTCTTGATTCAAAACTTGCGAAGGAGATCTCCCTGTTGTCCCCCAGTTACAGAATCACACATGGAATCATCTAAAATCATCAATCCAGCCTTTGAGTATCACATGGTTTAGTATTCTGTTGGGAAGTACCACATCTGCTCATTTCTTGAACCCTTCCAGAGATGGAGACTCCACCACTGCTCTGATTAGGGTGTTCATTGCCTGCCCACTCCTTCTGTGAAGAAAACGTTCATCATGTTCAATCTAAAACTCTCCTGGTGTGACTTGAGGCCATTTCCCATTGTCCTGTCCTTTGTCATCTGGGAGCAGAGCCCGACCCCCATCTGGCCACAACCTCCTTTCAGGTATTTGTAGAGAACTATAAGGTCTCTCCTGAGCCTCCTTTTCTCCAAGATGAGACCCCCACCAGCTCCCTCTGCTGCTCCTCATTACACTGTTCTTCGGACAAAGCTTTTTAGTGGTTGTAGCAATTTGGTGGTTCAGAGTTATGGCATCTGCAAGTGCTATCAGCAAAGCCAGTCGTTAAAAACAATTAGAATGTGAAACAGAAATGGTGAAATAAAAATCCAGGAAGGCAAATGGAGCCAGTAGGTAAATTTTTCTTTTGATCTGCAATCCTGTTCTACAGAACACAAGTGGGTCTGTGCTTGGAAGGTCACTGAAATTAAGTGTGATGTCCCTGGTGCCCAACTCAAACAAACAGAAAAATAAAAACAAACTCAAGCAACTGCAGGCCATGATTTTGGATAATTTCCATTTGGGGGAGGCTTTATAAAATTTCAGCTAATTTGGACAAGGAAAAGCAAAGGTATTCTCAAAGCCTGAAGTGGAACAAGGCATCATGGAGGCGCAAACATTGCCTCATCTCTGCAGAATTGGAAAATGACTGGAGGGAACCCTAACAATGTAAAACCAAATAATACTGAATTTGACTTATAAATTCCTGTACTTTTGGAGCTGATTGTACAAAATATGTATATTCATGGGAGATCCACAGGTTTTTTCTGTCACAAATCAAAGGTGGGAGTACAGCTTTAGATGAGCTTTACCCAAATTTCAAGTTTTATTTCAAAGCCAGGTTGTATGGGGCTCTGAGAAACCTGGTGTAGTGAAAAGTATGCCTGCCCATGACAGGGGGATGGAATGAGGTGAGCTTTACGATTCCTTCCAACTCAAACCGTTCCATGATTCTATTAAATTTTTTGTGCAAATCAACAGGATTAAATCACTAAGAGCTAGGAGAGTTTATCACTTAAAAATTAAGCCAGGAGTTGGAAGCTTTAGTCATTTTTTATTTTAATCTCTTGGGTTTTGCTCATGTTTGTGACAATACTTCCATCAAGAGGGAGAAAAAAAGTAAGAACTTTCCTAGGTCCCTTGTAGGATTATACTTTTTTAAGTCATTGCAAAAGTAAAATAGAAGCAGTGGTGGTTTGACAGAAGTGGGAAGCAAGGGAAGGAAAAAAATCTCCCTAGAAGCCTCCAGTAACTGAGGTGGGTGAAGGTTGTAGGGCTCCAAACTGCAGCAACCAGTGCATGGCATGAGCCCCTCCCTGGAGAAAGGAGAAACTGGACCTGCTAAAGACTCTGAGTGATGATCCCTGTCAAATGTAGTTGCTGTGACTGAGGAATTTGCCATCTTAGCTGTCAAGCTGTAGTCATGGTCTGCAGCTTGCTGTTCTTTCACCAGAGGCAGCAGAATGGGTTTATGCTCCTGGAATATTAATTTGAAGTCCTTTTGTTACGGTTTAGGTTGTGCTAAATCTGACAGGGATTGTTAAATTGAGCCTTAAATTTGCATGTGCCAAATCTTATTGCTCCAGCATCTTCCTACAATCCTCATGGAGTTTCTGTACCTCCTGCACCATCATAGAGTGGTGATTACACTGTTTGCAGAAAGAGCATATTTTAGGTAGGGTACTTCAGGAATCACCCACCTCATATATTGACAAGATCTCCTTTTACCTTCTTTTCCCCCTTTCATGAAATAATAAAAGTACACATCTTTCTTTCCTTGGGATTGCACTTCCAACTTTGGCAAACTCCTTGTATCCCTCCCCTGAATATCCCACTGGAGGAACACTGATAAATCTGATGGGATAATACAAAACCTCTGAAGTTTAATAGA
>JAOTQP010001546.1:107509309-107555253 GCA_026413545.1 Cichladusa arquata
AAAATAACTAAAATACATATCTAAGAGAGCAGTCTAGTGGCTTCATAGTTCATTTGAAATATTTAAATCCCAGAAGCCATAATTTGTTCAGTTTCTTCACCCCAATTAAAACTTATTTGCAACAGATTTATTGGGAATTATACACACTAGAAAAACAAGGGCCTATCTTTCAGAACTGGATTTTATGTTCTTTTTTGTTCACTCCTTTGAATAGAAAATGGCTTGTTTGACCACACAGAAAAATGAATCATTCAGGTGATGTTATGATATAACAACTATCATGACCTACAGGTCTCACCCTTTTTCACTCCACCCTGGATATTGACTCCATTCACTATCCTGTGCACACTGTGAAATCAGAATGAAAGTTGACTTCCCTTAGACTGAGCCTCCCCTCCAAGGTGCTGAGCTCAAGATTTTCCCTCAATAGTGCCCTAAATATTAGGGCTAAAATACCCAGTGATCCAACAGTGACCAGCAAAGCTTATGCTTGCTATATCTGCCACAATTTTTTGTGCTCCTGTTTTGTGCAGATCAAAGTCACATGCAGTGACTGTGTGGTTTTTCAGGGATTTTTTGTATGCCCCAGCATTCTACCTGCTGTTTTTTAGATATTCTCCTAGTTTGGCAACATGGTATAGTGTTACAAGTAAGACTTCACAAGTAGTAAAAAGAGAACAGGTTATTTGCCTCATTTTGTTAATACAGACCATACCAAAAAAGTAGAGGCAAAAATAGTATTTGCTTTTATGAACCTGTTTATGTCTCACATCCTTTTTTGGTTTTGCCTTATTTTGCCTTTGTAACTTTTCTGATTTCATGACTTTGGGTCTATTTCAAAAGCTGACCTTTCATTTTCCTTCTGATCTTGATCTTTCTTATACCCACATGGTATCAGCTGCAAACAGCATAAATTAAACCTTTATACCATTTTCTGTTACTGTAGAAAATATCAAATATAACTGAGTTCCAAAGAGTCCCCCTAGAGCTTTTAAGATGCCTTGGAACATTGGTGATAAGTATATGTTATCTGTGATTTTTTTTCTGGCCAATTGCGCACCTGTCTGATGAAGATTTCATCTTCACCTCAGTTTCCCAGTATGCTTCTGAGAATCACATAATCATAGAATACCATTTGAGACAGTGCTAAGAACTGCTCTGAAGTCAAAGTATCTTACATTTACCACCTTTTCCAAAGCTTACATGGCTTGATTTACTCTGGAAGAACTATAGTTTTTATCACCATCTTACCTTCTTGATACTTAAATTGATTGCCTAATGATTTGTTGCAGGGATTAAATTAAGTGCTATGAGCTATAATTTTCCATGTCCTCCATACTCTCCCTTTCAAAGATAAATAATATGTTTGGTATTCAGTTTTTCACAATTTCTTAAACATAATTGCTAGTGATTTAACTATTACACTGTCTGGCTCCTTTACAGCCCTAAGGTCAATCAGAACTTCCTCACTTGGATGCACCTGTCTCATCTAAAACATATTTAGCCTGGGTGGTGAGTTTTTGCACATTTTATTTTTAAAAAAAATTATTTAATGATCTGGAGATATGTATCCTCACAGTTTTTATAATCTCTTATGCAGCAGAAAATAGTTTAATATGTAATTATATAGATACCACTGTATCCTATATACTTAAAATTAACTTCTGGACCCCACCTTCTTCTTTTTAAACATGAAGCAAAATACCTACAGGCTGAATGCAGTACTGTTCATAGCAAGGGTGACCCCTTAACTTGAAAACACTTCAGAGTTTGTACAGTTGTCCAACTTTAAAAGGCAACGAAACCCATTAGTCTGCAAGGTACATACAAAACTCTGAGTTATAAAGACTAGACTTTAATCGCTGAAAGGCAAATCGGAACACAAATGCTCCAGCTGCTGGCTTGAATACTTCCTTTAGTTTTTTTGTTTGTTTTGGTTTTGTTTTTTATCTTTTATCCTTACTCTTTCTACCAACAAATTTCTTGATGCTGTCGCTCCCACTTGGTGCTGTTTCTCCCAGACCATAGGCAATTCTGATGAGATGTTTTATCAAGAACAAAAATTAAATACTCAAGGACACATTCACCAGCTGTCACGGTGTGACTTGGGTTTTGCCAATTTTAATATACATTTAATTTCTTTTAGAGATAGGATTTAGGAGCAGAGATAAGACAGGCTTAAAACTTAAAAGGGTATAAGAAAAAATTTATTAATAACACAAAAAGAATTCAGAATAAGATTGTTAGGTTATTCCCTCCTCCCCCTCCCTTCATTCCACAGTTCTTAACAACAACATACAGAAAATACTTCAGTCAGTTATCTACTTAAATAATCATTTTAGTTCACTCTAGAGAGAAAAGTCCCTTTTTTGGTTTAGGCTTAGGGGGTGTCTCACTTTCACAATCTACATCTGCCCGGGAAATATTGCAGATTATGACTCTCCTCTCATTTCCACAGTCCTTCCAGAGCTGTGCTATGGGTTATGTTACACACTTGGGGTACCACTTTTAAAGGTAGGCTGCTGAAAAACAAAATTCTCTTCATCTCTTTTTCTATTAAATGTCTCTGTCCATATATCCAGTCCTAAAAACAGAGAACCCCATTTCCTCAAGGCGAAAAGGTCTTCTTTTCAAGGACTTAAATCTCCCCAAGTATATTTCCCAGTTTAAAGGAATTTTAGTGTAGTCACAGTTTCCTTATAGCCCACAAAAAAGGTTTTCAGCTACTTAACAGCTGCATCTTCTCAATCTCTTCTCATCTGGAAAACGTAGCTTTCATTTCACTGACTTCAGTAGACTTCTGCTTCATTCCTCTCATTTCGGGGAGCTCGGGAGATCTAGAGTCTTACCCAGGGATTAAAAGGGTTAAAGTTCATTCAGGACGTGAAGAAGCTGGGCTAGGCCATTGCTGGAAAAACTCTGAGACAATGGATCATCTGAGGCCTCTCTTCTCAGAACTGGGGGGGGAAAGGAGAGCCTTTGGTGGCTCCTCATCCCTCCGCTCGGCCATGCCGCGTGGAGCGGGGAGCCGAGCTGGGCCGGGCCGGGCCAGGGGCTCCCCGCAGAGCCGGGCCGGGTTGGGGGGGCCTCGCTGGGCCCCGCAGAGCCGGGGCTGGGGGGGGGCCCGGCCCCGAAATAACTTTTTAATTGGTTTCTTGGGCTGTCAGCTACTAAATCAGCTGTCGGATTGGTCCCCGCAGCTCACAGGAGAGCCCCCACAGATGGGACAGCCCTCCTGTTCCCTCAGGCGGCCCCAGCCCTCCGCCCTTCCATGTGGAACCAGCACAGGTTCTTCTCAGTGTAAATCATGACAGTAACACTTTTTAGCTCATTTGGGCTCCTTTGCTGGGACATGGATTGGGATACAGTGAGAAACTGTCTCCTGGCAGCAGGACTGGGGGACATTAATCTTCAAGAAGCAACCAAAGGCACAAATGTCTTGGGCAAGCAGAGCTTAGATTGCAACAGCAGCAAGTGGAGTCATGGAGGTAGCAATAAGAGGTGGTGGAAGATCATTCCAGTCATCCAGACTGCAGAGTTTTCTTGCATTATTTAATAAAATAGAATTAAAGATATACCCAGTTTAAATGAGGTGGTTAGCTTTTTACTATCAACTTTTTGAAGTTAGAGTGTAAGCAAGAAAATAAAGGGCGTTCCTCTATCTTCCTCAAAGATTCCTCAGTCTTCATTTTTCCACTTTTATAGCAATTTCTCTTCTGATATGATGTTTGCTTCTATATTACATGTCTTGACTGCTTTTAATTTTCGTTGCAGTGGAAGAATGCAAATTAAATGGGTTTCTGCCTCATGTTTGTGATGTTTTGTCTCTCCTTTGCCAGAGCAACACTCTTCTTTTTGCTTTAATTATTTTCATTATTATTTTCTCATGGTGTTCCCAAAACAAGAATCAACAATCTTCTTGCCTTTAAAACATTGTGTGAGAAAAAAGAAAAAAAAAAAAAAAGATAAAAAAAGAGATAAGGGTAAGTTACCTGTTTAAGAAAGATTAGATCCAAATAAATATGGAATTGAATTTTTCCACTGTATATGAGCCCAAATAAATATGTCTTCCCTTCCTTCAGAAAATTCCATCTGTGTCTTCCCTTAGCATGTGAGTGATGTTTTGCCTGTACTGAATGTAAAAAACTGACTTCCTTCTCCCCACTCCTGCCTGGACACCCTGGGCCTGTTTGGGTGCAGATTTAGATCACAAATGTACTATTTGTTTCAATTACATTGCTTGTGTTGTAAAACATTATTGCGCCTCAGGAAGAAATTCAAGGGCTGAACTCAACTTATCAAGTCAATGGGAATTTCACCAGTGTCCTCAGAGAAATCAAGGCATAATTCTTAATTTGCTGTTTCACCAGTATCAGATGCATGACTTCACTAGCACTGAAACTTGATTGTTGGTACACAATCTGTTAGCACTGATCTGAAACAGTTTTCTCCAGGACCACCAAGTGGCAATGACCTAGAATTTCCCCCAGAGTCCTGGGATTTGTAATGGATGAAGAACCATTCCCAGTAACCATTTTACAGCCAATCACTTTGTTTTATTTCAATAGCAGGGACATGCCCAGGCCATAATGGACACTTCTTGGGCCAGAGAATGTTACTTTCATTAGAATATGTTTAAATTTATTAATATAGGTGTAGAATATTGACCAAAAATTAAGAACAGCAATTATTGAGAGTACATTGAATGCTCCAACACAGGAAACAAACTTTTCCACATATAAGTTAGGAGAGCCCGACCAAAAGGGTTTGGGATATTAATCTTCCTTTCTTCTCTTTTCTCTCCGTTCTCTCATTCCCTTTTTCATAAATAATTAGTTAACCTATGGCAAAGGGGAATAACCTAAAGTTCATTTTCTAGGCTTAAATAAAACATTAGCTGGTTTGGCATTTTCAGATTTCAAAAGCTTCTTTCAAGAGGTAAAGAGAGTTCTTAGATATTAAAGACTAAAGCCAGTAATAATTGCCACTGGGTTAATTGGGAATGAGAGAGAACAAGCTTGGTACCCACTCAAATTAGTTATGGATTAATGAAGCCAAGGAAAATAATAAGTTAATGTTATAATTGATAAAGCTATATCAAAGGCTGTGTGTTTTGCTTGAGTTTTTCACCAGTTTTTTGTACCCAGAATTCTCTGTTCCTCCACCTAACTATTAATTGCCAAAATCTTCATGCTCTACAAATCCAGGATAACTTCAACCTTCTCTTCCACAAAGGCAGGATTTCATGATGCAGACAGTCACTGTTGCTGCATGGGGAGAAAGAGCACATATCACATCCTTAATCCTCTCAGAGAAATCTGTCTCTCTCTGCTGCACTGAGACAGTGCATTCATCTCATTTAGCTCTCAGGAAACATAATATGATTCTCTCAGATAACAGATAATTTCTAGGAGAAAAGGGCAAAGAAACGGGGATTACCTCTTTCCCAGGATAAGCATGTAAGTAGGAGAATAACCCTACCTAGAAATATTATAACATACACTGATATATGTTAGTTAATCACAGACATTTGCCATCTGATAGTTAAGTTTCTTGTCAGAGAAGAGAGATTAACACTATCAGAAAATAATTTGTCTCACGTTGATGTAGATGAAATGAACTGCCTGTCTCTCACTGGCCTAGGAGTGATATTAAATGTTTGGTTTAGGTGCAGTGTTAGATGCTTATCTTCTAAATGGGAAAGAATCCACATTATCCCATAAACAGAGAAACTGGAACATAGGCATTGGGAAGTTAAAAGTCATTGGGTCTTGATGGGAAAATAATCAGCTGGATAGAGTTGTTTCTTCACAGGACTCTCCCAAGAGTCCAGCACACTTCTAGAGCTGAAGATTCTGGACAAGTGATTGACACAGGCTACAAATTCTTATATGATATCTGGGGATGATCTACATCTGCAGAAGAGTTCTGTGAAGGATCTGGCTCCATGGAAGAAATATTGAATCCACTGTTATAAGCAGTTATTTATCTGCCAGGCTGAAGGTCTTTAAGGGTATCCTAGGGCAAGTCCTCCTCTCTTCTTAGATCCATATCTCATGTGAAGAACTGAGCACAGTAACTTAGGATCCTCTGATAGATATCTAATCAAACAGGAAGCAAACAATCAGAATAAATAAGAGAAATCTCTTAGGGATTGTTTACTCACAGTTATTTTTTTTTTTTTTTTTTTTTTTTTTTTTTTTTTTTTTTAATAATCAGAATATACAAAAGTATAATTTGCAGGCATTTATTTGGGTCAGACAAATGTTACCATGTACCCTGTATGACGAATGCCCTTAGAGACATCCTCTCTTCTCACATGATAATTTTCTTTGGATGGAATTTGAGGATGGAGGACATTTGTTAGAGGTTTCCATCCATTACTTTGTATTGAGCCCAGGTGAAATGGGTCTTTCACTTTAATGATGTCTTTCCTGTCCATATACTCTGCAGAAGCCAGTGGGTGTACAAGACATTATCTTTCCTTTACAGTTACTGGACTGACTGTATAGTACAGTAAAAGCAATAATTTTTCTGGAAATGCCAGATAAAAATTCGACAGTCTTACTTCAGACACAGTGGCCAGGGCCATGCTTTCTCAGCAGCCAAAACCCCCCCTAAATTTACTCCCTGCTTGGAAGTCTAGCTAATTGTCTTGAGTAGGAGTGGAAGCCCAGATGTCAGGAATTTCAGAGAACTGCAGAAAGTAGATAAAAGAAGGACATAAAACTGAGAACATCCCTAAGGTCTGGAGTCTGGATGAAGAGTAGAGTTCCTGATGAAGCAGGAGGCATTAAAGAGAGGTTTTGTTTCTGCTGAAGCCTTCCTTGTGTCTCTTGCTCTTATAGTCTTGAAGGGACTGTTAAGGTAGAGCACTTCTACATCTCCAAAGCTCACTGAAAGGATGGATATTGGCATTTCACTGGTGTGGAGACAACTGAATATTATGTCTTCAGCAGCCTTCCTTCAAAAAGTTCCAGTATCCAGTTCTCTGAAGTGTATTTTTCTTAAAATATTGATTGAACTTTTTGTGAGACACTGCAGGTCTTGGTTCTTATTTCTTGAACTACGTGCTTATACTAACTGAAAAAAAAAAAAAACAACAAAAGACTTTCACCAAAATTTTATGTACTTCTCCAGTGTTTGTTTGCAGTAATATCAGGTTGTAACACCTGGGCTGAGTAATAGTTTATTTATCTGTAAATAGGTTATTTGCAAGGCAGTAACTAATCACCACCACAAGTTCGGATGGAAGAACCTGACCCTGAAACACCACAGTGCAGTTGAACAGTTGACAGCATTTAAAGACTATTGAAATCCTATTAATGGGGCTTCTGTTTAATTTGCACTTTCAAAGAAGACTGTAGTCTTGGAAAAATTATTATCCATCAAAGGCGACCTTATTGAGACATCACAATGAATATTAGTCTGGGGTAATATGTAAATGTGGGTGTCATTTGCATGACAATGCAGCCTGACCCACCCTGTGCTTCCATCTGACAGCCCAGGACCAACATGTAAACTGTAAACAATAAAAGGGCACAGAATGGCCCAGCAGGGGTCCCGCACCACGCAACAACAAAACGTCTCCTGCAGACACAAAGCCCAATCCGTTAGTTTAATGGGAGTGAAACCAATTCAGGAGCTTTCTGCTCAAAGATCTGACACAATTTCCAAGCTAGTCACCAACATTGCTGTCATGATCTACTGTAACTTATGGTAAGGCCCAAAGAGGTTTAATCAAGCAAAATTGCTGAGTGTAGAAATCTTTGCCACACCACTAAGAGTTCCTTTTTAAAGGCTGGCCTTCTTTTTATTGGGAACTAACATTGCATGCTTCAAAAAGTACTCTCTTCAAAACAGTTTTCATAGAGGGATTAGGAACAGGACAGTAGAAACACATAAGCCTTTAATCAATAGGTCACCCGTTAAAATTTGGCTTACAATAGCAGTGTTTGCAAGCGACTGACATCTGTGAGCAGCATGTGTAAACTGTCAAGGCTTCATTGGTGTCAGAGAAACTAAGATAATTTACCCCAGTTAAATATCAGACCTGAAGTCTTCCCCTCAGTCACTGGAGGGGAAAATTTCTCTGTGTGATTCGCAATTCATAGGTGGATTCATCCAGAAACTGTGACTGTATTTTGACTCTACTGAATATTGATCTCACATACCCTTCAAATCTAAATAATGAAAGGGTTGATTTAGTCTCTTGTCCATTCTCTTATCTTCCAAATCCTTTCTCTAGCCTCACTTCTTCAAAGAGGCTTTAAACTCCTACAATGCAATGTAAATGAGGAGAGGATTTCTACTGAAGTTTCCAGTACCATGGAATATGAGCATCCTGGCTGGAGAAACAGCTCCACGTCCCTAAAAGTACCCACCATGGAAAGTGATGCACTCTGAGATAGCACAGATGTTAAATTTGGATTCAGGCAACAAATCTGATGGATTCCCTGCAGGTAGTGTGAGCAGAGGAGTCAGCAGTTGAAGGCACCTGAAGAATGTACATCTGCCTTGCTGGTACTGAGTGTGAAACACTCCAGAACTGTGTCCTGCCTGCTGAGGTTCCCTCTTTATTGTCTGAGGAGCATCGTGCACCTCAGGCATGAAAACCCAGACATAACTATGATCCCTTGGTGAGGAGCTGATTGGTTGTGCAGGGATATCTCTGAGATCCTCCTGGTTTCCAGAGATTGGCAGCTGGCCAGAGCTGGAGTCAAAGATGTTCCTTTACAGTCCAAAGTCTTCTCCACTTTTTTCAGTGTTTGTAAAGACAGCAGTTTCTTTTCTTTTAATACGTAGAGATGCTTTCACCCACCTTTATACCAGTGCTGGAGCTGGTGTTGCTTTCCAAGCAGGAATCTTGTGTTTCTTCCCTCTTGGCTAGAGGTCAGCCATGCAGGTTTACTGCTCTTCAACAAGAGCATACTAAGAGATCTTGATGTTTTTGTCTTTACATCAAACATCACTTGAAAAGTCACCATCAAAAACAAAAAAAGAGCTCAGGCAGCAGCAGTTTGTACCCACCAGATGCTGTGGCTTCTCTCATGAGTGGAGAGAAAATGAACCTATGTCCTTGAGAAGGAACATGGCCTTCTTTCCCATGTGTGACTATGCTCTAACCATTGGATTATAATATGAAAGACAGACATTGTCACTCTTCTCAATAGAACGTGTCTGTATCTCTACTTAATGAAGTGTCTGTCTGAACTGGTAAACTGGTAATCTGAAAACATCTGCCAGTTCAACTGCCTCAGGGGATGTCGCTGGTATCAAAGCAATCACACAGGAACATCTCTGAGCATGCACAAAAGTGGAATTCAAGAAGCTTCAGAAATGTTTAAATGAGCTGAGAAACACCATGATAGCATAATCTCTTCCAAAACTAGGCAGCCATTCACTTGAATAGACAAATAGAGGGTTTGGGTTTCAAGTCCTATCTTAAGCATCCAGACTCTGGATGTGAAGTTTTTTGAAAGTTTGAGGAGGATTTATCAAGCTCAGCACTGAGGAAAAATGGATCAGATCAGCTTCACAGCCACACTTCACTTCTTCAGACTTCCAGTGTGAATATAGAGTTTCATCAGCTTCTGGACAAAATTTGCTATTCTTTTAATCATGTGAGAATTTGCACAAAACATTTTAAACCATTTTGCCAGAGAATTTCTGACCTTTTCATGCTGATCCTAGTTTTTTGTCTTTTATACTGCATTTTTTCATGGATACATTTGTATTATGTAGTCTATAATACATGACAGCAGAAGTGAAGAACTCAGACTTGTTTTTCTTCATGGAATCAAACATTTGATTACTTTACACAGAAAATTTTGACAAAATTTTATTGTTCTTGAAGAAAGTTTTATTTTGTCCAGTCAGCATTCTCCCATGTTCTTTTGGAACTCTTTATTACCAGTTCTAACTAAATTCACATGAGAAGGGTAAAGGCAGCAATATGGCAAACAACGCCTATGATATTTCAGAGAACAACTGTTTGACATTTATATTAGATTTCTGGCCGACTATTACAATATCTTTGATGAGTGAGATCTTGATTTAACTCCTCCTGGAGGTACGAATGCACCTCCCAGAGCCTGTGAAGATGCGGTGCCAAGGAGAAAGAGCAGATGGTGTTTGCCTTGTCCCTGCCCCCCGAGTATCACCCACAGGGATGACAGCTTTACGCTGCACCTTGGCTCCACGGAAACCTGGTGAGGGAAGATCCCATGTGGTCAAACTGAATGAACCCATCTCCTGCTGCTTCTTTCACAAAGCTGTAGAAAAACAAGTCTGGGAGAGATCTCAAGAGGCTGTGCCATCCATTCCCTGCTCCCAGCTGGCGTCAGAGGGCTCGTGGTTGACGCAACGTAGTTTTGGGGGGTTCTGTCAGCTGAGAGTGTTTCATGTGCAGGGAGCTGGGGATTAGCGTTTGAGAACCTTTGCAAGGAGGTGGGATGTTAATAGATTCTTTCCCAAGTTAGACAAAACATTCTGGTAGACAATATTGGAGTTTCAACACTGCTCAACCTTACAAAAGGCAAGAAAAAGACAAGATACTGAGAAGTCGTACCATGGCTGTAGAAGAGCTCCTCATGGCTTTAATCCAAGGAAGAGGTAGGACCTATTGCTTCAGGAAGATGCTTCAAATCCTGGCTTTTGGAAGTACACCCATGTGCATGACTTTGAGACAGTTTCTACTTGCATATCCTCAGTTTGCAGAGTACCATTTACTCTCATTTTTATAGGGAGGTGCCCAAACAGCGGAGTCCCCAAATCAGTACTGTAGGCAAAGATGCTTGTCAGTGCCGTGTCAGGTGGTGTTGGATTTCCAAATATATTTCCTGTCTTTTAGAAAGCAATGACTGCAGCAGCAACCTCTCTTGTGAAGTCAGCTACTTGGGGGAAAGAATTCAAAGCCTTGCTGAAGGTATAGCTCAGAGAAAGATATTTATTCTGGTTGTACCCTGGATTTTGGTATATACCAACAAATGACAGTGCAAAGTTAAGTTTAAATCAGTTAAATATTAGGAATATCAGGAAGAAATTCTTCTCTGTGAGGGTGGTGAGGCCCTGGCACAGGCTGCCCAGAGAAGCTGTGACTGCCTCATCCCTGCAAGTGCCCAAGGCCAGGCTGGACAGGGCTTGGAGCAACCCTGGGTTAGTGGAAAGTGTCCCTGCCCATGGCCACGGGTGGAATGAGATGAGGTTTAAGGTCCCTTCTGACCCAAGCTATTCTATGATTCCATGAAAACCAGAGTATTTCCCTCTCACTACATCTGGAAACGTCATCAAAAATATATTGAAGGACTGTTTTCTTGGTATTTTCTCTATAGGACCAGCAAATGAATGCTGCTATGAATGAGAAAATTGTAATCCATAAAAAAATCTGATATTTTGTTTCATTAAAGAAAAAAAATAAGAAAAGAAATAATTTTGTATCTATATTTATAGACCCTCTAAAGGTATCGGCTTTTTTTTCCCCCCTGCTTATTTACCAAATGATCAACTTCACTTTCAAGGTAGTGAGGCTTTAGATTGTGAACATCAGTCCTTACATAAGGCAGAGCCTATACTACACAGGTGGGCAGGTAAGTGGCTGCATGGTCCTGGCTGAGGCTGACACTGCCACCTTTGTTGGGTTATGGGGTGATAAGGGTGTGATGGTGCTTGCAGTATCTATTTATCTTTGTTTCTTGAAAAAAAAAATACAGCTACTATCATGTCTAATATGTATGCACATGTATAAGTGTACCAATTTTCTGGAAGTGGGAATAAGCTTAAAATTGTTATAATAATCAGTATGGGCTATATTGTGCCTTAAGGCACAGCCCTAAGCATGGGCTGGTGCATAAACTAAAAAGAACAGGTTGGATTTTATTACCTTCCCTTTATTTCCTCCCATTCTCCTCCTTCCCCTAAGGAAAAACAGGAGGGGAAAAAAGGCTAATTGCAAAATTCTGCTCCAGCCCTTTCTGAGTGTCATCATATCTCTGAACAGAAGCCATGAGACATTTTGGCAGCACTGGACTCTCTCCCTGTGCACTCATCCTTTCTGTTTCTCATGGGGTCCCAGCTTCCTCTTCCCACCTCCCCCAGGTCACTTCCTTCTGCTGCTGCTTGGGATTTTTGGAGACATCTGGGTTCTCTTTCTGGGCAAGTGCAACCTGGCAAGTCCTTGGCATATTTGCCTGTATATGTCACATCTTCATTACATCAGCCCTCTTGCAGCTCTCTTTGGGCTTCTTCACCTCTGTTTTTTTTGTTTTTGGTTTTTTTTTTTTTTTTTTTTTTTTTTCTCCTACCATGTTTGGATAGGTATTTATATCCCTCTTTATGGATGAAGTGGGGGACAAGTTGCAGGGTGAACTTTGGTGGCTCAGTCACTTTGTGCATGGGACACCTGTGAGCTGAGAGAGTGGATTTAAGTCCCCATTTATTGCCCACCAGTTTCTGAAAATGCAAATCTTGCAGCTATTTTTGGTTGCCTAAGTGCCACACAGGGAATTTCCTGGACTTCTCTCCCTTTGCTGGGGTATTTGGTATTTTTAGGCACTTGGCTGAGGGATATACATTACAAGCCTGCTGACTTGAGCTCCCCAAATAATCAGTGGAGAAAGAGAGATGAGCACACTGGAGGGAAATGTGTGTCTTGGGGGTGCTGAATTACCCTCTGGAGCTGCCTGTGCCTCCCTCTAGGGAGCTGCTGGAAGAATAGACTCCTTTTGCCTCCAGTTACATGTTGTGGATGTGGGTGTTTGTCTCAGACAACAAACTGACAGGCATGTTACCTTGATTTGTTTACTCTTTTTTATGATAAAAATGATCATGTTCCATGAATCATTCAAAGTTACATGAATTGCTTTGCTGTTCTCACTGCCTGACCTTTTTCATTTGATCATTGTTGATTCTTCCATTTACAAGAAGGAATCAAAAAAGTCATGCTAGGGTCAAATACTGTTGATTTTAAAATTTAAGATCTCATTGTAAAGGAAGGAAAAAAGTTCAACTATTCGTTCATCTTTGAGTGCACTCAGTGGGTCATGCTATTCCTACATCAAACTGAGATTTATTTTAATTTAACAAAAAAAAAAGGATAGGGGGGAAGATTAAGCCTGAAGACTCAGTTATTGCTGGTTCTCCAGTCACATCAGTCAGCAACATGGGATTTAAGGTGTCAGAATGACAAAGAACAGTTCAACTTGCTCTAACATTGCACCTATCCTCACATACAGCTATAAAATCTCAAAGAGGCACCATTTGAAATGCTCTGTGTTAAAAGGGGGCAATTAGTGGGCAAGATGAAATGAAGGTACAGTTGTAATTATTTCACATCTTGAAACAAAAAGGAAGGACTGAGATGTAATTTCACTGCTAAGGAAATGCAAGGCTTCTGAAAAAAAAAAAAAAGGAAACTTTTTAGAACTAATTGCTTGGCTCTAATTAGAGAATCTAACCTTTGGAGGAATAGTGGCTGTTGAAACTCCAATTTTATTTGCATATATTAATATGTACATGACAATTACACCCCCAGAGAAAGTACAGCCTGTGCCCCAAAAGCCTAGTTTTAAATTTAGAAGCAAGAAAGAAATTCTAAACAACTTAAGAACATTTTAGTGCTTCTGTAGACTTAGGATCCATTTTATGAAAATTTTGGAGTCCTGAAATGACAAATGCAGTTATCATTTTAGATGATGTGGAGATGCACATGCTTATGTTTAAATGTTTGTACAGAACTATCATTGCCATCAATATTCATACATGTGTAAGTGTGAAAAAAAATAGAATTCTAGAATCATTAAGGCTAAGACATATAAGATCACCAATTTTATGCATTTATCTAAATATACAGATATACAGGAAAGTTCTCAAAACTTAGACTGTGTTTGTAATAGATGTTAGCAAGGGGATTTTCCCATCATACCTAGCAGTAATACAGGAATGTAGAAAACATAATATCTTTGCCACCAAAGAGCAATAAATGTAGGTGAAATTAAGAGAATTTGGGGAGCTGTTGAGACCCCCATGTTACTATGGCATTTTTGAAATGTCTGCTAAAGGTCTAGAATTATAACTCTAAATTATTACCATTGAAACCTTGGTTACAATGATAGTGAGGATAAAGATTAAATAGATTGCAGGGGGAAGATCCAGGAGAGTTGCAGATATTCACACAGGATTCAAACACCACACTCAAGACAAATTATTTAATAACAGATTTACCCTATAAAAAGTAAATAAAAGGCAAGAAATAGTGCTAATGGCTAATCAAGAAGGCAATAAAAATCAGGTTTATCATTGTTGTGCTTAATGGAGACTTTAAGCAAGGTATGAAAGGAAATATCTATGAAACCTCTGTTGGGTCGTGGGTACTCCCTTTGGATGGAACTTGGGAAAATATATTGCATGGAATGATTTTGAGGTGATTAATGAATGAGCAGTAGTTTTAATTCCCTGGTAATTTTACATTTTTTCATCATCACAACATTTCAAGCTCATTGACACAATTTCCACTCTTTTGGGCTAAATATTCTGGTTGCTGTGGCACAGAAATGGAAAAGAGGTGCTGTTGCAGTTCCCTGAACACCGAGTCAATCATACATGAGAGATCAAGAATATTCTTATATGTGTCTCTGTGTAAGTTTAACAAATCCAAACATATCTCTTGAAAAAATCAGAAAAAATCAGATAAAGATTTTTGAAGAGAGAAATCTCAGAAGAAAAGATGATTAAAAACACTTAATATTCACTAATATTAAAAAGTCTTCATTATCAAGATAACTGTAATTAACAATCTTTATTCTGAAATATTGCTGTTAAATGAAATCATGCTATTTCATTGAAATAAATGGCTGCAAAACAAAAACAAAATAAAACCTTCATCGTTTTAACTGTATTTTTTACAATCTCAAGCATTATAAGAAAAAAATACATCTAATTACTATATATTGAAAAACAAAAGTCTACCCAAAAATCTGGAGGTTTGGAGATTCAAAATTCAGCAGTTTCTGGTGCAAAAGCTTTGAAAAGGCAATGCAAAAAATATCTCCCTCAAACAAATCCAGCTCATATAACTTGTGATAAATATGTAAATTAAGCTTCCAGAACAAAACCTCAGTAATGTCAACACAGTAAAATTTCAGCATAAACAGTCCAGCTAAGTTTCTTGAAGTATTTAATAACATTTTATCTTTAAAAACCTGCCACCTTTAGTTTTCACAGTTGTTAGATTTTTTCATCTTCAGAGTCAAACATTCCAAACTGAAGATCTGATATCTGAGAAATTATACTCTTGATCCTTAAGAAAACTCTACTTTTGAAAATCAATGTCCTTTTTTTTTCAATGCAAAAAAGGGAACCCAAAATTTGGGTTAACTCTGTTTGAGAATCCTGTTTGGTGTTTTTAATAAAATAGGGCAAAATCTATTCACATCAAAGCAGTGAGCAGTTTGAATTGCACAAACTCCAGAAGTATGATCAGGACACATATTTCTGCATCTATCCCAGTTCATTAAATATTTTTGTGGCCCTTGGCAGAGGCACTGGAAGCCAGTATTGAGCTGCCAGCATTGTCCATGGCACTCCTGGCTTCCCATTTCCTGAGAAGGTTTAGGAACTCATCTAGTCCAGGGCTTAGTCCCAGCTTGAATATAGTGGGATGTAAAATTCATGGAGAGTTTGAGTATTGATAGGAGGCAATTGTTCATCTCAGAGCCAGAGAACAGACCTGTGCTCTTCATCCCACTTGGATTTTCAACCTGAATAAAGGTAAAGGGCCTTAAATTCTTTTTCTAATTACATGAATGATTGGCAGGCTGGTTTTTTTTCATAATCCAGATGGCAACCTTACAAGCAAACCAGTTTATCTGTTTACATTTACAGCAGACAGGAAAAATTTTCTGCGTGAGTGTGAAGTATTTTTCCAATTGCCACATTTAAACAAGCACAGTCAGGCCAAAGGGTAGATTTCTAAAATAAGGGATAATATCCACAGTTTGCATTCACAGTTGGACACAGTGATCCCAGAGGTCTTTTCCAACCTTCATGATTCTTTTACTCAAGGAAATAACTGATTTTAGTGAAAGAAAAGGCATTTCAGTACTTGTAGAGAGATATTTAGGAGCACTTCCATTCTCAGTGGCCAAGATATCACTTAAGCCATCTTAAGTTTCCATACAGACCAAGCTCTGACCATTGCTAATTTTACTTGCACTGCACACCACTGAGGATCCCAGTAAGCCATTGGCAATGTTCTATTTTTTTCTTTCTTTTTTTTTTTTTTTACCAGAATCTAGAGGCTTTCTGCTGGATAATTTCTCCTAGTGAGGGGAAAATATGAATAAAATAACAAGTGAAATTTATGGCAGCGCTGTTTCTGAGACCCAAGTAATGTGTCTCCATACGGAAGTGAATGTGTGTTCATTTAGGAGTGTAAATGATGGCATGATGGCAGAGGCACTGTGTGGCACTGGGATCATTCACATCTTGTTACAACCAGTGATTACAGAGGAGTCATTTTGTAGTTCAACAGCATTACTGAGGGTTATTCTCTGTAACAAATGATATCTTTTATTTTATTTTCTGATTATCCAACAGATCACTGAACCATAAAGTGCTGCTGCTCCCAGCTAACAGAAAGAAATACCAGGGCCATATGTCTCTCCTGGAACTGTTACTATTCTGTATATAATTATCATTTTTCTCCCTGCCACTCACACTGTGTGGGTCAGACTCCAGTTACCTCTGATATTTTTGAGACTCTGATAGAAAAGATGGGAGATGGGATTTTTGTAATAAGAGATGTAATGACTAATCATTATTCTTTTCCCCAAGTCACTGTGAAAGATTGCTTCACAATTCAATTAAAAGTTTCAGCCTGACATCTGCATGATGAGAGCCATTTAATATAACATCTGACTTGCACAAATATGAATAATTTCATCTTCATAAAAGCAATTTCTATTTTTTTTATTCACTTACTGAAAATGGTAAGATCAATGATCCTTATGACCATGCTGACACCATATGGATTTTAAACTGCAAAACCATTTTCATACACATATATAAGTATACATAAAATTACTGGTATTACAGATGATGCATTTGATTATACTTGTCTTTTAGTACAAAATCCTGTCTGATCTGCAATGAGTCCTCTGTCATGTGCTCTACACACCATCCTCATCGTGCTTAAGGAATTATTCATTCCTGTGTTTTTCCACATTCACACATTAAAAAAATAATTTATACAGCCAAGCTAAGAGCACACACACTAGTCATCCTCTTCCTTCCAGAATTTGCAGAGACAGGACAGAGAAATTTGGAGTTATTTTATCAACTGCAGTGTTTTGAGCCATATCTGTTTCAGAAACCTCTGAGTCACACTGATTATTTCCAGTCTAACCAGAAATACTTTTAAAAATCATTTGAAAAAAATTTTCCAATAGCAATCTGTACAATTAAATGAGATTTCTCTATAAAGGAATAAGAAGCTGTCTGAAATCAGATGCCAAATTCAGCTAAAGTGATCTTGTAATGAAGTGGGGGTTGGCCCCTTTTTCCAGGAAACCAGTGACAGGACTGGGGGAAATGGCCTGAAGTTGTGCCAGGGGAGGTTCAGGTTGTATAATAAGAAAAAATTCTTCACTGGAAGAGTGGTTAAGCATTGGAACAGGCTGGTCAGGGAAGTGATGGAGTCACTCCTGTGAAGGGACACTCCATGATATGGTTTAATGGGCCTGGTGATATCCAGTCAAAGGATGGACTTGATGATTTTGGAGGTCTTTTCCACCCTTCTTGACTCCATGACCCTGTGGTTCTCAGCCCCATACTAACTGATTTAAAAGCTCCAGTGTAGACTATCCAGAACAGGAATCAAATGCACTGCTGTTTTTTAGGAGTTAGCATGCACACCCTGTTTAATGATAGGACAGGAAAGAATGTCTTTAGGCAATGGTTTTGAGGGCCATATGCTGGAAAGGTTATAAAAGATCTCACAGCTCTGAGCTATAGGAACTTGGTGATGAAAAGAAGGTACATATGAAATATTTGTGATATTTTAAGAGACACAGGACCCCTGATGGTATCACCTGGGATAATTGATGTGTTTTCTGGGAGACCAGGCTCAGAACTGCCAGAGAACTGGGAACAAGCTCAACCCAGAAGCACCTGTAGTCAAGAAGCATGTTTTAGCCTGGGAGAAAAATAAAAAAAAGAAGAAATCAAACCTGCTTGGTTGTGCTACTCTTGAATATGTCCTGGGAGCAATTTGCTTCAATTTGTCCAAAAGAGTAAAATCACAAGACAAGGAGCCAGCTGGAGGGACAGCTTGAATGAAAACTGAGACATGACACACTGGAGATGAGTTGAGGGAAAAAGGTGCCATTACAATCCGAAACACTTGAAGAAAACTACTTAAAAAATAAAATTCAGTGTCTGAAAACTGGGGTACAGGAGAATTCTCTACTGCTAATTCTTGCAGCTCTGGGTATTAGCTTCTCTCACTTCCCAGCCCTTGTTTGGTTTCTAATCATCTTAATGAACAAAGTCCATTAGCTCACTTAGTTTTTTTCTCTCTGAGTTGTTTGCAGACAGAATTATCATTGCATTAACTTAATTGCAAACAAATCAAGCTATCCTGGGGAATTATTTCAATTACCTAATAATGTCCATTTAAGTGACCAAATAAAAGAGCTGTTCCTCTGTGGGCTCTACAGCTGCATCCACATTAGAAAAAGTAAGAGGACCAGGACATGACCAAGATAAAGGATTGTTACCCTCATCCCTGACATGACTTTGCTTTGGGCCAGCTGCTGTAGTGAGCTGTACAGGGTTAAGCACTATTCCGGAAGAATTGAATTACCAGTGTAGATTTAGCCAACAAGATTCCATGGAAATGGAAAAAATTACTTCTATAACAGATTATTCCAGTAAATATATACTAAATGATTTGATTGTGCTCTGAAGGATCCTCTCTCTTCTCAGTGCCAATGACAACAGTAGCAGTAAGGACAAGATAGGTGCATTTATGTGCCTTAAGTGAATGAATGGAAGACAAACTGATGGAGGAAAAATAAATCATCTTTAGAGGACAAATAATCTTGTTTCATCATAGAATCATAGTATCACCTATCTTGAAAAATACCTAGATTGCTTTATATTTTATCCTAGATTTTTATCCTACATTTGGATCTGAAAATGGAAAAGATAAAAGACCAGTTTCTTGTGCTGATTTATATCCTGTGATGCTGCAGGGTTTGCACATCTGAAAAAAATTCTTGGGTCTAAATCCTTCAGGGTCAAATCTGCAGCCTTTTCTTTACCCTGCAAGCTGATCCTCCAAAGAATGGTGACTTTCAGCTCTGCTATAGCAGGCAAATGTAGGGGGTTTTCCATTTAGCTGTGGAAATGTGTTTAAATTAATCTCTGGTGTGCTTCCACTCATTCCCATGGAGCTATATCTGGCATACAATTGACTCAAGGGACCACATTCTCAGCTTCTACAGAATAACTTTTCTGTCTTTAGTGTATCCACACAGATTTACACAACTTTTTTTATCCACTCTTGAGCTGATTATTTCCAGAGTAGTTTAAGTAAATAACACAAATCTTCAAAAGTCTACCACAATCAGATGTTTCTATCCCTATTTAATACCTACTTCATAACTGGAATAAGAACCAGTGCCAAATTTAGCATCATAACAGATGAGGTAGGGGAAAAATTATGCAGTCTACTACAAAAATAGAGCCTTAAAAATCAGAATTGACTAAGAATCGACATTACTAGTGCTGAAAATGGCACAGTCGGTTTTGAAATTTAAAGTGCTGAAAAGACATTGCAGAAAAAAACCATTTTTTTTCATCTGCAGTTCTGTCAGCTGCCTTTTTAATCTGATTTAAAGGGGTCTTCTAATGGAGAGTGAATTGGTTCCCAGAAAGAGCTGATGCAGTAGTTAAGGATTGTCAAAACAAATAACAATTGTCTTCCCTTAGTGCTATCAAATGTGGACACTGAAAATAGGTACCAGTGAGTATGGCTGTGCCCTCTGCTGCACAAAATGCACTTTGTCAGACTTTCAGAAATGCACCAAGGTGATGGAGCCTTGATAAGCTCCAGATAAGGTGAATGTCAACAGAAAGAATTGCACTGGGACCAGAATTAAAGCATCTGAGAGGACTGCAAGTGCCAAAAGTGTAAAGTCCATTAGTGGATTTTAATCCTGAGAGTCAGCAATACATGTTGGAGTAAAGTAATTCCTTTCCTTGGCTTTATTTACATAGAGAAAAAAAAATCTACCATTTCATAATCTCAGCTTGGAACACTTAATTGCAAAGTAGTTTTCTTCAAAACGAAATTATTTTTCCAGAGGAATTTAATCATAGTAAGGGTTGTTAAACCTTGGAAGGGCCGCCCAGAGAGGTTTGGAGTCCCCATCCCTGGAGGTGCCCAAGGAATGCCTGGATGTGGCACTCAGTGCTCTGGGCTGGGTGACAAAGTGGGGATCAGTCACAGGCTGGACTCAATGGTCGCAAATGGTCATTTCCAAAACAGATGGTTCTGTGATTTTGTAGTGCAACCAGTTTTGTATCTACAAGGAGATCTTTGATTTCTGTACCTACTTGATCACCATAAAATGATCCTGATATTCAGGAGGCAAATCTCTCAGAAACCCTGGAGATTGTGGCTCAAGTGCTCCCCAGTATGATGCAGGCTGACAGTCTTTGACCCCAAAATAATTTATCTCATAAAGTCAGCAGCTCTACTTTGCTATAACTCTCAGCCTGCCCAATGAGAATGTCCCAAAGTCTGCCCAGGATAATGTCCCACACTCACTTAGAAGATGATCTGAATCACATCTAACCCATGGACTGCTGCTGTCTTCATTCCAATTTCCAATTCCAGGTGCAGAACCAGCAATTAAAACCAATCCAAGGTACATCAAGGCTGTGCTGCTGCTGGTCACCAGAAAATTACAAACACTAATCAAGGCACCCATGCACAATAAAGGCCATTCTTTCAGTTTTGTAATCTTGTAGGGCCAAGTAGCTCCTGGATGCTCTCTTTAAAAGCATGCAGTTCCTCCACTGGATATAAATAAGGAATATTGTCAGCTATTTGTTTTTGTGAAATCATTTTTATGTATAAATTGCAGCAACACATGGACCGAACTACACCATTTACTAAAAAGTATAAAAGCATATGCCAGATGATCCCAGTACTATCAGTGCATTTTGCACTAATATTTGAGTGCTGTCATTAAAACTGAAGCTGCAGCAATATTTTAACCATCTCTGTACATAGAAGATTTCTCTATTACTTTGTCCATGAACGTTTTCCTTGGATGATTGGTTGACAATATCTAAAGGATAATTTTAGGTCCTGGAGAATTAAACACAGGTCTATTTTTATGAGGTGGGACAGATTGGAAACCGTTTTTCCCCTTGTTCCAATGAAATTGGAAATGAAAAGAATGTGTGTCATATGAGGGACAAGTGTCATGAAGCCCATTTGAATTATACTTCATACCCCACTTTATAGCCTAATGCTCAACTATATCCATTTTTTCTGGCAGTATTTTGCCCATCAAAAACAAGTTATTGACACTTATGTCTCAGATATAAATCAGATCCAGCAGTAAAAGTAAAGAAGGTGGTTTCAGAGAGAGTCAATGATGGGGTAGAATAATGTATTTGGCTTTTTCCTCTAGGATATTACTTTAATATCACCCAGAAACAGTGGCATAAAATCATTCCAATTAAATGGTCTTAAAAATAAGATATAAAGCAAATTCAGGTGATCTCATTCTGTTCTAAGTGTCAGAGCAGACACCACAACACTGAGCAGAAATGGTTTAAATTTAGCTGTCTTAGCATATGTGTACAAGGACCGAGAATGTGGAAATTGGATTTGCTTCACTGGAGTCAATTAAGAAGGACTCTCAACAAGGTAGGGTTGAAGTGCATTGACAGGGCACAGGGAATACTTCTGGTATTGATTGGCACTGGCTTGGGTACAAATAAAGCAAGGCATTCTGGTTTCTGACATTCATTTTCTATAACAGTGAAATTACACTAATGGATAAAATGATAATGAAAAAGTAATGCAGAGAATAGGAGCTCTCCATGGAGATATATTCCCTTCAGATGTTAAAATTTAGCTATGCTCTCATTATAAAAGATTTTCCTGCCTAATATCCAGCTCCAAGGTTTTTTCCTCCACTTGGACTGACCTGTGCTTTCTGTTGTCTCCTTAAACTCTCCGAAATTCCTTGTTTATTAGGGCAAAGGTTAATGAGGTCAGCAATTCATGTCACTCTATGGCAGAGCAGCATCTCTACCTTCTTCTGGTAACTAATGTCTTTGATGCTACTTAACAGGGGGAAATGCTCATTCATGTCTATTTTCCAGGTGGATAGGATAAAACAGTTCTGCTTCATATTAGATCATCCTTTTTTCCTCTCATGTATGTGTGGAGGTAGGAAGGACTAACAACTACTCCTTCCCCATCCTCAAAAGAATTAGATTTGGAAATAATATAAAAGCCTTCTTTATTTCTGATCTCTTTGACATTTATGAGAAGTTGTTTGATGATCCTATTCACAATCACAAGTGTGCATCTGATATTTCAGTTTTGACCAATACCATGCACAGATTTTCCCATTTGGATTTTCCTTAGGGGTGCACCCCATGAGCCCAGGTGTTCTGAGAACAAATGGAGCTGTATTAAATCTGCACTGCAAAGGTGATTGTTGCAAGAAGGAAGTTCAGAAGAATTTTCTCCAAACCAATTTTCCTCCTAATCTCATGATCTGTGGTGGTTTTATGCCTTGTAGCATGTCCTTTGCTTTATGTCTTCTCCAGGCCTCCATTTCTCAGCAAAATCTTTACTGACATAATTATAAATGTGTTCTTTATTTCTGTGATGGCATATTTATGTAAGTGTTCAATCTATTAAAAATATTTTGTGGGTGCCCTCGGATCCCAAATTCCAGAGACAAATAATGGATTTTTCCTTTTAACAGACTAATATTTTCTGTATTTTGAGATTTTGTAACTTTTTACCCTGTCTTATGCATTCATTAATTGTTGCTGTGAAAATTCCAGCAGTATGCCAATCATTCTTGTCACCAACCACTTAAAACCTTTGTAACACTAAGAACCCCAGCCTTTTCCCACTTACCTCAGCTTTAGGACAGAAAAACTTCTTTCTTCAGTGCCCAGGCTCTGAATAGATACCCCTGGAAACAGAAAGTCTGAGAATTATTTTTGTGACTGTGCATCTTCATGAGTGGTAATAAGTTGTGATGCCCCTAATAGAACTAAACTATAATTTTCCAGAAGGACTGGAGGGAATTAGCAGGTGCAATACTAAATTCATTATGAGATTAAGTTTGATGACATTATATGATATGCTTGAACTAATTAGCAACAAATCAAACCTTATGAATAGGCCAGTCCTGTGTTTGCCATCATAAGATTTGTCATAGTGCCTGACAGATGCCTCACAACTTTTTGTAGTTTTCCTCAAAGCCTGTGTCTGGAGCAAGGTGCTTTAGGTGCAGTCAATATTGCAAATTCTGGTGTGAGCAGAAGAAAGGCTGAGGGAGCTGGGGCTGTTCAGCCCTGAGAGGAGAACCTGAGAGGGAACCTCATCCCTGAGTGTCCCTGTCTGTCCCTGAGTGTCCCTGTGTGTCTCTGTCTGTCCCTGGGTGTCCCTGGGTGTCCCTGAGTGTCCCTGTGTGCAGGGAGGGTCAGAGCAGTCCCAGGCTCTGCTCCAGGGCCCAGCAATGGCACCAGAGGAACGGGCAGGAGCTGATCCCAGCAAGTTCCAGCTGGACAGGAGGCAGAACTTCTTTACTGTGCAGTGACTGAGCCCTGAACAGAGACCAGACAGGGGCTGGAGTCTCCTCACTGGGATATTCCAGAGTGATCCAGACACAGCCCTGTGCCCTGAGCTCTGGGATGACCCTGCTGGAGCTGGGAGGAGGGACCAGATGAGCCCCTTGGTCCCTTCCAACCTGACTCATTCTGTGATTCTATGATACAGAGTTACTTGGAGAGTGTCATGATCTTGGAACTTCTTTATCACCACAGCCTTGATTCGTGATTTGGACTCTTAATTGAACCCTGTTATCACCACCACACCTCTGCTGACCTCTCCCAAGTGAATGCCACTTCTGTTGATGCAACCACTCTCTCTGCTGGTCCTGCTGTCACCCTGGCTCTTCTTCCCTTAAGGGAAAAAATCTCCCTTGTTCTCTGATATGTAAGCACCAGGAGAATTACCTGTCCCAACACAGACACACTAGCTGTTTTCAAGTGTTCCCTGGATTGAGAGACCAAGACCAAGAATCCTTCTCTGAGGCCCCAGAAGCTTAAAGTCTACTCTAACTGATATTTAGGAAGAGTTAGAGAGTATGATCTGGACCAAAGTGATCTTCCCAATTTCACACAATTCACACAATTCAGAGACCACTCTCCTCATTTCCCACATCCAGGGTTAATGTCTGAATCCCTGGGATGGCCTTTCCACCTCACTGCAGAAGCTTCAAAGAATAATCAGTTTATTAGTTTCCTTATTTGTTATTTTTAAGCCCTCACATACACAGAGATGATGGTTAGATGTCTGCAGGACTGCAGTAAAAAGGTGAATAGTGATACAGTTAGGGAAAATGTTAAATTATACAAGTAATTTCTTAAATATTGATTTGGATTGTTTTAAGGTTATTTGAATCAGTGGCTCATTATCTTTGAAAGAGCTATTTTCTTTCATCAAGCAGAGGTGGGTCAGCTGTCTTTGATCAAAGAGTAATGACTTCTAGAAAGCCAAGCCTGGACTGTTTGTCCAGGTACTAACAGTAGTTTGGGTGTTCTGAGTTTGAAGATTGGAAACAAATATTTGAATTCAGTTTCTTAGCTCTTTGATGATCCAGGTCAGCTTTTCCAAAGAAGTCAGCACTGAACTCTTTGAAGAAGGTAATCAAAACCAAGGTTAAAATCTTAAAACCAACTGATTAGAAAGCCAGTGTCGTTGGACAAGTTTTGACTCCAACACCTGTGGAATATCCAAGGTATAAGATGATTGAAGGACTTCTGCTGATTTAAGTGATCTTCAGCCACAGACATTCTCATTTACTCCCATAAGCAGTTTTTCTGCATGCTGTGGAGCTATAAAAATCTTTCTGTTAGCCTATCCCACAAGCATTCTGCTCACGAATCTTACACCTGCCACCTCTTAGGCAAAACAAATTTTTGTTCCACAGAACTTCTTCACCTGTATTCCTACACCTTTCACATTGAACATTTTTCATAGATTCCCAAAGCATAGTGGTTAAAGCTGAGGAGTTTCTTGCACACGAAGGTTTTAATACCAGCCTTGCTGCTGGTCCTGACTCAAAGCCAATTGAATTCAACACCCCAGTGACTGATGAGTTTCAGATCAAAGCTTGTAAACCAAAAGTAAACAAATGTAAGTGAAAAATGCAACAATGAAGGGGATGAGGTTGGGAGGAAACAATAACTCTGCTTTTTTGTGCATTGTAAGAATACAGACTGACTTGATGGATACAGAGTAAAAGAAAAGACAGAGTGGGACAAGGAAGGGCAGAGATAAAAAGCAGAAGGGAGAGAAAAGCAGATATGGAAAGGAAGATGATTGTAGAATCTGGAAACTGAAACAGCAGGAAAAGATTGGGAAGTCCAAACCAAAAAGACAACAATAGCTAAAGTATTACAAATATGTGTGTATGAGACAGTGGATGGCTTCAGCTGACCACTGTCAGAGATAATATAGACAGCTAAATTTGGGATAGCAATATAGAACATCCTTACAGAAAAAGAGGAAAAAAAATACTCCTATTTGTGATTAACTTGATTCTAGATTAGGGATCTTATACAGGTCAGGCACCCATGTCCCTTTCCAGAGGCTGTAAAGTGCTTTGAGTTGGCCCAAAGGAGAACATTCAGGTTGCAGATGCCTAAAGTTAGAAGGTGGATCTATAAAGATTATTTATTTATCTTTTTTTTTTTAAATTTATATTGACCGTTTAAAAGGCTGGAAATACATTTAAAATATGAAGTATCTTGCAGGTAACACCATTCTATTGGTTCTGAGATGGATATGTTGTCTTCTCATATTGATCTAATGTGCTGTGTGTGAAGTCCAGAGGCTCCAGTGTTTGTTGGGCTGAAGAAATTTCACTGGAATCAAGAATCCTCATGGATTTGACTTTTGGATTAGTCAGAAGGGGTAGTTAGTGGAAACATTTATGAAAAATCATTTTATAGAAATTTATGGTCCCATTGTGCCCTACAGGAGCTACTCTGTGTGCTTTTCCCACTCATCTATAAATACAGCAGGATGCAAACACAAGAGAGAAAGAGAAAGACTGTTCACATCAAACAGCAGTTTTGGCCCAAGAACAATCTGGTGTAAGATGCCCATGAGTGGATTTATGATGAAAGTTTGAAATAGGCTGATAAAACATCAGAGGAGGGAAGTTTTGGAACAGCCCTGCAGTACAAGTACTGGGAGCAGAAAAACACCCCCAAACCCTAATTATTTTTCAGATGTGTTGCAGGGATCTTAGCATGCTCTTGACACAGCTGGGGAAGATGCTTGGAAATCCAGGATATGTTTTTTTTCCAGTCCAATATTCGTAGGTTCATACCTGTCAGTCTCTGGAGAGAAAGGTAACGCCTCTGTGCATTAGGAGGGAGAAAGTATAACTTCCATCAGGAGCAGGATCAGACCATTTGTGTGAATGTTATTTGCAGTAATTTTTCCCTCTCCTGTTTCCCCAATGGATATGTCTGCATTTTCAGATCCCAGGGAAAAAAAAAAAAAAATGAAAAAGAAGGGGAAAAAAACCCCATCTCTACCCAACGGGGACTTCCCTCATTCTCTCTTCTGATGTTTGGTTGCTAATTTGCACTTTTCATACACCCAGAAGCAAATGCCTGCCTGACACAAAACAAAACAAGCTGCTTCAAGTGCTGTTTGGTTCTATAGGAAGAAAACAATTTTTGAAAATAAAATGTACTCACCAAACAACCCACCAATGCCGACTGACATTCTCCATGGTGTGTCTGACAGCAGCAAAATGTAGCACAATGCAGAACAAAGAGGCATTTTTTATGCCTGGCAGAAATTCTTAAAAGTCTTTTTCTTCTTTTCTTTTTATTTCCCCTAGAAAATAGATCTAATTTTTACTAAAGAAGAAAAAAAAAAAAAAAGCCCACATAAATACTGAGAAACTATTAATTGTGAAGGCAGGGAAAGCGGAGCTAAAAAAAAAAGCCTTTTTCCCTTGTACTTCTTAAAATAAATAAAAATATCTTATCCTTTTGAATTAATTTGTTTTTTTACCTTTTATCCTTTCTTCTTCATTACAGATTTATTCTTCATTTGACAGATAGGAGCCATGAGATAATTTGGGGTTTTGTTTTGGGGGTTCTTTTAATAGCAGTTTGGAATCTTTGTTTTCAGAGAAGAGGCCCACCAGGCACAATTTGGGACTTGTTATTAAAGACAAACTAACATCCCCCAAAGATTTTCAAACACTTCATGCCAGAATGTGATATTTTAAAGCTTTTCCCATTTCACATAATTGGATGCACGTGGCTTAGCAAGAGAAAGACAGTCTCAGCAAATACAGGAATTAATGCAATTTATTTGAGATGGTCTCACAGGAGAGATAGAGATTTTATGCATAATTCTGAGGAAGATAAAAATGTTGAAATCAGTTAGGACTTCTGCATATTGCTTCAAGACCACTGACCTAAGCTAAGGTGGTTATTATAGAGAAGGATGGAATTTAGAGAAAGTTGTCAAATTAGTATTCATCCTGGATCCCAAAATGAGCACAATTATCATCCTTGGGAATACGAGTTCCATCCTTATACTTTCTTGGGATGCTTAGTCAAATAATTAGTCAAACTAATTCTAATGTTTGCATAATAATGAAAATATATCCATATTTCATGGGAAAAAAAAAAAAGAAAAAAACAACAAAAAAACCCTACCATAACTGAAATGTCAAATTTCAGTTCTTTAAAATGATTCTAAATTAGATTAGTTTAAGACAGGCTATTGTGAAATTCATTAAATTAGTTTCATATTTAAAATCTGCCTCTTACAAATCCAGGACCCTGAGGTTACACAATTATTTAATACAATCATTGAAGACCCTGGAACAAGAAAAGGGAGTTGCTTAGACATGTAATATTTATTCTTATCATTTCTATATCCCAATCTCTATGTCAAATGAACATCTGCACATGTTCTCTTTCCTCTCTTGGAAAATTCTCTGAGACAAAGTAATAGTATTACCTTCTTTTTTCAATAGGGGTAAACCAGAAGTATGCATCATATAGATATGAAATCCTGTTTTTAACCTAAGTTTTGCTCTTTATTTCAAGAGAACAAGCACTTTTTCCTTTTTTATTTTTAATTATTTATAGATATTTAAAGCTATATTGGCATTTTGACACACAGACATTTTCCTCTCTGTGCCATGATATATGTTTAACCTGTATTGTATATGTATTTAACCTGTATATAGCAGTGCTATACTAACTGAAAAGAAAAGAGTTAATTGCCAATAAAGTTTGAGGAAAAACTATGCCTTCTGTCAAGCTGTGTCCAAAACTTCACCCTGTGGCACTGATGCTGAGAGAATATGGTGGTTTTAAACAGGGCACTTTAATTCACTTTCAACTGCAAATTAAATGATGGAAGACCTCATGATTTAATTTTTCTTGAGTCCTTTTGCATATAAAGTTGGTAACAAAGGGTATTTCACTAACTCAAATATAGCAGTTTAAATGCTTTCTCCTGGAGGTTCTTTTCATTCCTTGTGGCATTTTGCTCTTCTGGGTTTTATTTTTAATAACATAATTTGGTGGTCAAGCATTGGAACAGGCTGACAAGGACAGTGTTGGAGTCTGGAAGTTTTTTAAAGATGTTTTGATGTGGCACTTGGGGACATGGTTTAGTGGTGAAACTTAGTGGTGTTGGTTAACAACAAGATTTGATGATCTTAGAGGTCTTTTCTACCTTAATAATTCAATAATTTGCTGTGTAGAGCTCCTGAAATGAACTTGGTGTGATTTTATGACCTCATAATGGGGAGAAGTCATTCACTGAGGAAACTCACAAAAGGAGAAGGCCTTGATGAGTGAAACAAAAGAAATGTTGGTTTTATGTAAGTCTCCAAAAGATATGCAGAATTATAAACCAGAACCACTAGAGAAATGTTTCTAATGTCTCCTCAACTCATATAAATAGATACATCCTGGGCGCTCTATATTTAGGGGTAGAAGGTTTGGACTCTTACTGTGCTATCAGGTTATATTCAGATCAATCTAAATAAAAAAGATTTTGAATGAAAAAGACTTCAGGAAATTATCTTCCAACAGTCAGTGCTAACAAATTCCTCCGTTAACACAGCAGCAAGGAAAAATGTATTTATAAATGTTTTCAATGCACATCCCAGCACACTTGAAACTGTAAAAATGTACATACTGTAAAAATTCCTATTCTTTTTTGACTCCTTCTACCCATCAGTTCTTAAGGTCTGCATCTGTTCTTCTTCTGCTCCCTACCCACAAAGTCCTCACCACCCCACAATGAGCAATGAGTTCAAGCAGAAGAGGGCCCTACCACCCTCACAGGAAAGAATTTCTTCCCAATATCCCATCTAATGCTGCTCTCTGTCAGTTTGAAGTCATTTCCCCCTGTCCTATCATTCTAGGCCTGTGTAAAAAGTTCCTCTCCAGCTCTCCTGGAGCCCCTTTGGGCCCTGGAAAACGCTCTGAGCTCTCCCTGGATCCTTCTCTTCTCCAGACTGAACATCCCCAATTCTCTCATCCTGGCTCCAGAACAGAGGGGCTCCAGCCCTCATCTCTATAAAACACATAAAATCCCAAGAGATCACAAGATTCATACTATTAACAAAAACAAACTAATTAAAAAAATATAAAAAAAAAAACAAAAACAAAACAAACAAACAAACAAAAAAAAAAAAAAACAAAAAACCAAAAAAACCAAAAACCCCAATCAACCAACCAATCGACCAGAAAAAACAAAAAAACCCAAGCACACAAACTAAACAAAAAACCCCAAAACAAATAAAACAAATTCAAATTTGAAAAGTTGCAAATAGCTTGGAAAGAAATAATAATTGTTTTCTGATGATACAAACAAAAAGTATTTGGATGTTTCAACCCTATGCAGCTCATTTAGATCCAAATCACTTTAATTCCTCTGTTAGTAAAGCTTTCCTGACTGAATGGACAAGTATTCACAAAAATAATTATGTCTAGATTTACCATAAAATCCTGCCAAAATATATAATATTTGGTATTTCTATATAATTTTTTATGCTGGCAAGACTTTCTGATTTGTAAGTATTTCGTCAGCAGCCCTATTTTTTTGCTTATACTTGTATACATACATAAACAGAAACATACACTTTTTTAGTGTTTGGTTTTCTCCAACACACACAAACATGTATAAAAATGCACATATAAAAAAGTCACAAACAAGTTTATTATTTAGAAACCAGCATGGACATGAATCCTCAGTCATTTTATAGTATTCCTGACACTCGAC
Organism: Cichladusa arquata; assembly: GCA_026413545.1. Classification (NCBI taxonomy): domain Eukaryota; kingdom Metazoa; phylum Chordata; class Aves; order Passeriformes; family Muscicapidae; genus Cichladusa; species Cichladusa arquata. The sequence goes on from JAOTQP010001546.1 coordinate 107,539,920, forward strand.
TCCTTCCTTGGATTATGAGATTCTTCAGAAGACAGAAATAAATAACTGGTCTCTTTTAAGAACAAAGGCTGAAGTGAATATATTTAAAAGCTGCACTGTGTTTTGATGTTATTATAGCAATCAAAGTCAGAAAATCACAGTAACTGAGTAATAAAGAATGACTTCAAAGCCTAAACTGTCTAACGATGATCTGACAACTGCAGCAGTTCATCTGTATTTATGTAATTTATATTATATACACACATATATTTATATTATATACAAAGTATATAATTTATGGCTATGTAGTTAAAAATAAAATTTAAAAAACATCAGGATATAAACACTAACCTAGTTTTGGTGTTATGCTGCATAAAAGATACATATGTGTGTGCATTGCACAGAAATTTATATGCAGTTATAGACCAGTAGGTCTATAAGCAATTGAGGACCTTTGTGTAGTTCTCCATGTGCAATTATTGACCTGTAGGTCTACAATATCCATGTGGTTTTGAAAATTCATCTTTTTTGCTTATCACTTTCCTTATCATCTGCGTTTTTATAGCAGAGTCATTTCTAAGCCTTTCTATCTGCCCTGGAAGTCCAGCCTGAATTTCACTCAAACATTGATGTTTGATATTTGTTCTGAACTGGGAAACCAGGAGTTCTGGGACCTTTAGCAGCTGTTTGACAGATTTTCCTTCCTTGTAACTGAGTGGATAAACTTTTTCAAATCACCAGTTCTTTGGGATGAGAGTGTTAATTCAAGCATATTTGTTTATCTGAGGCCATAAAGCCTGACTTTGCTGGTGGCTACCTAATATTACTGCTATTGAAAGATCTACTTTGGATTATGAATGATTTTTTTTATATTTTTATTGTGGACATTGCAGAGTTTTCCATGAATTTATGCCAATAAAAAGAAAATTTCCAATACCTGTGTAGTAATCAACTTAAAGCCACTATCACGAAAACTGTTTCCTGATTATCAGTAGTGTCTCATCTCTGAATTGTGTTATTTCCTGCAACCAGTTTCGTTGCTGGGTACTGAGTTGTGGAGGATTTGCAGGTTACAATGACCCCAAAGGCAGTGGTTGGATAATCCTCAGCAGCAAAGCCAGATGGTGGATCTCCTGTTCTCCCAGTGCACATCTGCATCCTACACTAATCACTCACTCCTTTGTCCTTATCCAGATGCTTGTGAGACTGCTCAGAGAACTTGCCAATATCCATCTGATAAAATTAAGATATCAACTTGAACTAATTTAAAGGTTAGGACAGATGAAGTGGAGGAATTAATTGCTGGACATGGATTTTATAAGTCTGGGGTACCAAAGGGGCAAAATGACGTTTCTCAGTCCAGTCATGTCATTGAGCCTGAGATTTGGACATTCAGAAAAACTGCCTTTCCATATTCCACATAGAAAAGTTAAAAAGTAAATGTGTGAGAGAATTCTCCCAGTAAACTGTACAAAAGTGGGGATGGCAGAGTTGCAGTTCTCTCAAGGTGACGTGTGTCAGTGGAAGGCTTTGGCAAAGGGAAATGCAGCCTCAAAATTATCCCTGCATCAAAAATTATTTTGATTGCTGATGTGTCACTCTGAGTGTATTGCTAATCTATTTCCCTATTAATTGGGAGCAAAACACTGACAGCTTCTCACTATTAGTTCAATCATTGTTTTATTAACTTAATAGTAATTAAGTACTTCCCAGCTTCCTGATGACTTTTAGACCCAGATATCTATGACAGGTCATTAGTTGCAGAGAAGAATGGTCAGGCACTAATATTAAACAATGAGATTGCTTATTCATACATTGCAGAGGTTAGAATTAATAATCATGATAAATTGAATCTCATGAATAACTAATAAGGAAAAATCCAAAACAATTTGCTATGGTTACCAGAGGAGATGTGTTTTTAAGAAACAAGGGTGAAATTATTCCTTGTTTCACCTGGGTGTAATAATCAGGAATCAGAGCTATTTGCCAGCAGGTGAAACAGAGACTTGGGAAAAAGTGAATGCTGAAAGAAATTTGGGATGAGAGTAAGCAGTGTAATTGTTACATGCCTGCTATGTACTACAGCAGGAAAAAAAATAAATAACATAGACCAATGTTATTCTGGGAGACATTAAATCAAAAAGCCAAGGAGATTAGTATGCTGCTATTAAGTACACATGAGAACAAACCTGACACACCTGCTTGAGGCCTGCACTCCTTGGAAAAACGTAAAAATGCCAAGAAAAATGAGAGTAGAAGGGATTATGAGGCACCAGAGGAAAAGCAGTTACTTGGAGATCATGTAATTATGAAACCATTCAGAAGATGGGGACATATTTAAAGAGAAACATGCAATTTTCTTGAATAAAATTATTTCTTGGTGGATGTGTTTATGGATTTGGAGAGCCAGAGATGCCTGAGTGTATCAGTACTGTCTGCTTTTGTGTGCACGTGGGCTGCACATTGCCTCAGATGCTTCCACAGGAAGATGAGCCCTTAGGGAAAAGCAGAAGAAATAGCAGCATGGCATCATGTCTGTGCAGAGAGGTTGAGATTCTATTCCTAAATCTTCCTGATGACTTCCTCAGCTTGTCTCTGCTGTATTTTTCATCACTATAAAATGGGGACACTCACAGTTGTCTTTCTCCAGCTCTGGGAGCTGTGAGCTAAGTACATCAGCTGGACCTGTGAACTTCCCCAGTGGAGGCCAACCTGGAGCTCAGGTGTGATTTGTCTGCATCCCTGGCAGCTGATCCCAACCTTTCCTGGGCTCACAGGGGCACCAAGGCTGTCAGCTCCCATGCTCTTCCCCCATGGAAGCAGCTGATCAAGCAACAAGCACTAAAAGCCTCCTTGGGTCACGGGATGCTCAGTTCTGCAAAGGAGCTGTGGGGATCCTGGGAAATCATCATCTCCTGCTTGTGGGCTCCCCCTTCCCATCTAACTGAGAATTCCTGACTCTGAGCTGTGCAGAAGTGTTGGTGGAAGGCTCATAAGTGCAAAATATTGATGAATGACTGTGTTGGGTGGATACATGTATAAAATAGCGATTTATAGTGTTTGGGGGCCATCAGAAGAAAGAATATTTATTCAGAAGGGTAAGGAAAAGCTAGGAAATAAAAAACTTAAACAACAAGGATGAGGCATTTGATCTTGGCCTGATAAAATATTGATGCATTTTGAACTGGGGTAGGAACAGCTTTTAAAAACATTACCATGGACTGGCATTAAGAACTAAAACCTCATTCTGACTTCAGGAAAACCTCAGAAGTCAAACAGCTGCACAGGTGTGGAAATGCAGCACTGGGTGTCCAGCAGGAGGCCTGAACACTCCCTTGTCTTTCATGGGCAAGGAAAAGAAGTCTATTTCAGAGGGAGGTAAAACCTGTCTACACTTCCTCTTCTCCAGTGAAACCATCCATGACACTTCCCCATTCAGCAACAATTTGGAACAACACCTGGGTGAGTTGCAAAAAGCATTTTCTAAACACTGCTGTCACCAAGCCTTCACAATTCATTTGTGTATTAAGCTCCTAATTTTGAGTGCTAGCATGAGGTTTCTTAAAGTTCACATAGTGTAATTGTTACCTAAGGCTGGGAGACTCTGCTCTGCTTTCTAGGTTATTTAGCTGCAGATAATTTATGAGATTGCTGGGGAGGTTGAAAAATTGTTTCACCTCTCAGTTGTTCATGCTTGCACTGGTTTTACAACAGATGGGAGAGAATTTTGCAGTCCTGAATATTTGATTCATGCCGGCCCACTGCCTCCTCTCACTCAGTGGAGACAAAAGCCAGAAGGCTGGAGAGGAACATCAGTGGTTTTTAGAAGGTTGGAGCTGCTTTGACAGATAGATCCACATATATCTCAGTATTTTTAGAGCATAAAAATGATTGTTTCAGTGCTTTGTTGTCTTTTCTTAGTGAAACTGCACAGGGTATCACATAGACCTAGAGAAAGTGAACCAAGCAGGAATAAATTATTTGGGAGTTCACTGTAAAAGACAAATTGACATTGGTTCTCAGAATTGCCAGTGACTTGTGAGCTCATCTTCTCTTGGTAACTACCATTTTAATTGTCTAGAAATGCCAAGTTGGCCCAATCATAAGGCTTCACAGAAGTATGAATACTGTTATTGCAGAGTTTTTGAGGGTAAGGACATCATGTCCAGCATGCCCAGGATGTGGGCTGTAGTCCCTTCTCTGGTGATTTATTTCTGACACAGGTCAGAAGGGACCTTAAAGATCATCCAGTTTCAATCCCCTGCCATGGGCAGGGACACCTTCCACTGTCCCAGGCTGTTCCCATCCAGCCTGGCCTTGGACACTTCCAGGGATCCAGGGGCAGCCACAGCTTCTCTGGGCACCCTGTGCCAGAGCCTCAGCATCCTCACTGGGAAGAATTTTTTCCTAATATCCAATCTAAATCTTCACACCTTTGGCTTAAAGTTATTCCCCCTGGTCCTATCAAGGATGGATGATTACCGTCTGGCAAACTAAAATTTTAAAAAAAAGTGAGTGAACCCTAAACTGGGCACTTCAGTTGAAAGCCTGACATTAGGTGGGATCTGGGCCCTTGCCACCAACAGATGTCTCCAGGGAGTTTTGTGAAAGCAGTTTCATTATGAATAGACAGTGAAACCTATTTTTAGAGTGAGACTTGTATCTGTATCTTAAATGATACTAAACTGCTGATAAGATGAAAATTCCACTTCATCTTCCAGGAGGAAAAAAAAAATTAAAAAAAAATTAAAAGTTTAATTTCCTCTAAGGAGCCTTTCAGGTAAACCAGGCAGTGGAACACACTTGGAATGCAGTGGGTTTGATATAATTAGGATTTCTAATCGCTTGGTGGCATCAGACCCGAGGGAATGTTGTGCCAACATATTTAAGAGATTTCAGGCATCTCTAGAGCATGGACAAAATTGAACAGGGCTCATGCAAATCCCAGTAACATCAGAATATTGAATTCAGGACATTACAGAGGCTTTTGGGGTGCTCAAATCTGGTTTTAGAATGAAGCTTTAGCCTGCCTGTGCCAGAGATCATCATCTGAAAAATAGATCTGAACATCATCTTCCCAGGCTGAAGAAGAGCTGGATACTACAGTGACAGTAAAACCCTGATCCTTCTGTAATAAGGAGTGTGAGAGGAAGAAATGGACAATTTTATATCTATCTATTTATCTCTTGAATAACTCTATTTCCATAAGTGGTCAGAATTTGCAATTTCTTTATGATATCTGAAAATCTCGTTTTCTGGGATCTTACAGAAGCTGTCCCCTTAATGTCTCCATATCCTATTTCCCCATTTGCAAAATAGAGGTTGTAAAACTTATTTTGTCTGTCTGAGTTGATCAGACAGAAAACACTTCAGGGCAGGGACCATCTTTTACAATAGAAGAGTATCATATAGGAAAGGTAATAAAAAAGTATCCATCCAAATTGTTTTTAATAGAAAATTGTGTTTTCAAGAGAGGATATGGCCGCACAAATCAATTATGAGATATTGTAAAAGAGATAATGTGAAACTTGCCCAACATCCCCTTGAGCTCTATGTGGTTACACAATGTGAGGTAGGTTAAAGTATGTATTGTCATTTCTGGTATCCAATTTCGTTGTTGCATTTAATGAGGATGTAAAAATCTCCTTTTGGTACCGTGGAGAGGCTCCATTCGTGCTTGTGATACACCTCGAGCTCCTCCAACGCCGGCTGAAAAACTCAGTTATTGTGACATGCAAACAATAAAAGTTGGGGAGTAGGAATCTCCATCTCTCCCCTTAAACACATTTGACTTACAAGCTCTATAACTTTCAAGCAAGATTAGCATTATCAATAAATCACTGGGTTCACAGAAGAGGAACACGACAGAACGCCGTGTTGCCGAGGCAGAGAGAATGACAATAGGTGCCTTAGCAGCAGCTATAACAGTGCTGCAACAGATTGTGCCCTAAAGCAGAAAATATCCTGCACACAAGAGGTTATTCAGGTATAGAGAAAAAAAAAATGAAAAGTTTAGTTATCGTTGCTAACGTTTTTCAGGGTAAAGAGATAAAGAGAGCAGGAGCAGGAAGGGTGGGACTGGGGAAAGGAACTGGGGAGAAATTGCCGAGCTCTCAAGTTTTAAGGCAGCTCAACCAGCTGTCGGGTAGGAAAGCAGAACAAAGTAGAGCACGTTTTGGGAGAGAAGCATCTCTCTTTGTAACCATGAGGGCATCCACGGGTTCAGTGCTCTCACACACTGCACAGTCCTGACGACACGTACCGCGTCCTGCGAGCCCCGCGCTCGCTTTCCTGACAGCTCGCTCTCTTCCTCACACATCCCCTCTGGGTCCCAGGGCACACCTGCTTCTCTGGCTTGTTCCATCCAATATCAATGACAGTCGTATTATCTGTGTGCCAGGCGTGCTCTGAAAGCCTGGTTTGCCACCAGCCTTACTCATCCTCTACTGCAGGGAGTGATAAAGAAGGAAAAAGTGAAGAGAAAAAGAAGACAATTAAAACCTCAGAAATGCTCATGTAGTTATTCATGAATCATGCTAGCTGATCTCCAGCTGTAAGGTTTCAGAAGGTGAACAGACTCTTGAGAAATATTTTTACAAGGGGCATTGACATTTTTCAACCAGAGGTAATGGCGCTGAAGTTCAAATTAGGAGCTGGTACCAGTCAGTGGTACCAGGGCTGGGATCAGCAGCCAGGGCTGCAGGGACTCTGAAGGGTGAAGGTGGGCATTGCAATGTGAACTCTGGGATGACATAGAATCATTTAGGTTGGAAAAGAGCTCTGAGATCATTGATCCAACCATCAACGAAGCGTTGCCAAGCCCACCATTAAACCATGTCCCCAAGTGCCACATTCACAAGGCTTTTAAATCCCTCCAGGAATGGTGACTGCACCACTTCATGGTCATCCATTCCACTTCAGCTGAGAAATCCTCTTTAAATTGAAGGTACTCGTTATTCAGTGGGGTAATAATGAATACCTGTATGTTCCAAGCCATTCATTCCCATAAATCTGCACTGCATTCAGAGGTGGATCACAAGTAACTTCTGCAGTAAAGACCATTTTCTATGTTTTAATGAAGCCCAGACTACATATTTTTCTACCCTTGTTAAATCAGAATTAACAGTAATTGCAGAAAGGTAAATCTCCTTGAAATACATTGTTATTATGCTCCAGCACATTGACTACTTTTTTTCAGAAGAGGAAATAGAGCTATCTCTTCGTACATGACATACCTGACATAGTATAGCCAAGATTTTGTTTTACGTCAAATTTTTGTTTTACCTTTTTCTTGTGTGACCTGGAAGCGCCTCTTGAGAGCAAGTTACCAAACCAGGAAGAGGGGACTGCTTTGTGTGTCCCTGCTTGAATCTCTGAACCACACAAGTTCAGCCTCTATGAATCAGAGCCCCATTCCTGGAGTTTTTTTTCTTGTTTTGGAGAAAGTTGCTTCACATGGATTGTGCCTAGTATTGTTCATTTGATTCATCCTTATGTAATTTCAGTGAATATAATGTTCTAACTGAGCATCAATTTGGCAGACTATCATCTGGTTTAGATTTCACACCACCTTCAGGGTTCTTAGCACCTAAATGGGGCAGGAGGAGGTTGCTGCTTCATTCTAAGCCTGGAATAAAGGAAGATGGTTCAAACTATCTCATCTCCTAAAGTGGTTGCAGGGTGATACAGTGGCACAGGCAGCCTGTGGGTCCTTCCTGTGTTTGCAGTTTGTGATGAGCCAAGTCCCAGCCTTCTGCTCCAACCTGACAGCATCACTGCTCAGGGATGAATTTCTGTTCTGGGAGAGGAGGATACAGATCTGGGTATCGCTGGCACAGCAATAATCGCCCCCACCAGGCTGCTGTATTAATCCTTCAAGTGGCATCACATGGAAAAGGAGCAAAGCTAACTCAGATAACTCCTCTGGGACACTGGACCCTCAGGGCAGATGAGAAATTGCCCGTCTCTGCTTTGGCATTCCACATCACTCGCTCTCCATGGCTCTGTGCTCTTCCAAGCCATTTTCTCATCACATGCCGTGGCAGGAAGAGCAGCTGGAGATGATGGAGAGAGTGGAATGTACCAGGAGAGAGAATCAACCCCAATGTGTTCCTTGGTTTTGGTTTCAGTTCTACTTGACTAACACTTGGAACAGAAAGGGAATCCCAAAATGCTGTGGGCACAAATGGCAGCAGTCAGAACCAGAATTCCTGCCCTGCTCGTGTGGTCAATCAATCAGATATTTTTCAAAGCCAGAGCACAGAATGAACACATTGCCTCAGGACTCCTATTATGACTATATTCATTTGGAAACACATTTTGGATTAAACACTTAAAACTTGAAAAAACCCTTTCTCTTCATCCCTCCAGCTGAGTAGGGATACAATGAGGGACCCTTTGCCTCACTCATCCCTTGACTCAGTTTCTGCAGGTTAAAGTTGTACTTTAAAACATATGCCCAGTGAATACAAGAGATCAGAATACAACAGTGAAAAGCAAAGTTCAGTGAATACAACAGATCTGCTGCAGACATTCATGGATTTTATATTAGCTTGAAAATCCTTTAAAATTAAAAAAAAAAAAAAAGAAAAGGAAAAAAAAAAGCAACCTATAAAAATTTTCTGATATGTTGCATGGCCACATATATGGAGAATAATCTCCATCTATATCATGTAGGGAAAGCCATGGGGATGCAGGAGTTGTAGGTCAGTATTTGCATGCAGGGATGCAGTAGGTACTTTTTCTATACTGTAAAGTGGATACAAGAGAAATACCTTGTTTTGCTTTATCAACATTGTGACTTTATACACATTTGAGTACATATTTTCATTATGGAGGTATTCTCTGGATAGAAAGATTTTTTTTTAACATTTTCTTACTAACAAGGATCAAAATTCCTTCTTTAAGTTATTATTATATTTCTAGAGAAATTACATGCAAGTTTTGTTCCAAAGCATTCCAGTTTAAAACAAAATGACTAAGAAAATAAGTTATTAGGTCAGTATTAACAGTTGAAGCTGCAACATTTAATTGAGTATTTTACAGTGGAGATGTCTGGGGGCTAAAAGCATGAAGCCCATCTGGAAATTGCCCCCAAAGAAAATACTTTTGGTCTTAGAATGAAGCTGGGTTTACAATTCACTGGGTTATCAGCTTTAAAATAAGCAGAGATGGTCAGATTGTGAGCTTTCCTTGCTTTCCTCTGTAGTTATTTGTATAAAAATTGTACTTGCTTAAGCCTGCTCATTCCCAACCTTTTCATCAAGCTGAAATAGAGGCTCATAAACTCCTAATTATATGCAAGTGTATCACAAGATTTCAATTTATATTTTATTTTAGTTATTCCATTTTTCCAACTGTAAATAATTAACATGTTGAATCAACCCCTATTGCATTTAATAGTAGATTAAAAGTAGATTATTTTTTAAATAGCAGCTTTTTCTGGGAGGAACAATTTGTTTGTTTGTTAACTTGTTTGTAGGAAACTGATTCTTAAGCAAACACTTATTTCCAGAGCTGGAAATCAAGGAAAATATTGATGTTGTAAAAGAATGATAATATTATGGTAATTGATCACCTTGGCTCAAAGCACCAATCCGTGTCAAAACCTGGGGACAGATGCACACAGAATTATATGGATTTCAGATTCTGCTTATTTTTCACACTCCTGGAGCAACACCTGACCCTTGGAGTAACCCTAAAAATCAGTCTAAAAACAAACCTCAAACCACTGAAAAGATGAGTTGATTAGGACTGGCAAGAAGAGCACTGGGTAGATTTTTTTAGTAAGCTGGTGATTATAAAATTCAAAACTGGACCTTCTTGTTTCAGGCCATATTATGCTTCTATTGGAAATTATTATTTTTTTTCCAGCATTAATAATCCTGCAGAAACTTACTGAGTTTACTGCTTTGAAGAATGTTTTTTTTTTCCTTTTTTTTTCATAGAAAACTTATAACTTAATCAAATCAAAACACATTTTCACTGGGTCCTTTAGAATGATTTCTTCAATGCATTTTCCATGCCAAATTCTGCCTCTGGCCACTTCTCTCTAGAACTGTTTAATTAAGCATTTCAGGGTTGGAGGTTTTGGGTGGTTTTTAATTACATGAAAAAGTTTTTCCTCTTTAGTTTTTTTTTCCCTGATTCTACCATCCACCAAGTCAGTAGAATAATTTCAGTTAAGCTCTCCTGAAACCAGGCACAAAACAAAGCCAAGTTCAGTTTACATCAACAGAAATTTACTTTTCTCTCCAAGAGGGAAACGGTGTTTAGTTATGAGGTTCTGCAAAATAAATTACTGAGCAGTGATCCAGGTTATCCATTTGAGCAATCTCTGTTGGTAGGATGAAATTGTGCCAATTTACAGTAATTAGTGAATGAGGCAGCACAACATTGCATTAGGAACTGTTACTGAGTTCTTCCTAAGGTGCAGAAAAGACATGTCCCACAAAATAGATATTTCCCATTTGATATTTTCACCAGCTACCAGTGCTCTGAATTTCAAACTAGACCTACAAAGAGTAACTTGGGTTGTTGTTTGTTATGTATTCATTTTCACTTCGCTAAGTCTAGACTTAAATATTAATGAAGGGAAGATTAAAAAAAAAAAAAAAAAAAAAAAGCAAATCCCATAAAACCCCACCAGCCATGCTAGGGGAATCCATCATTTTGTAGCTAGTGGCAATACAAATAATGTAATGTCTTTTTCCTCCTCATTTTTAAGGGTAGTTAGAGATACCTGAACTACCTGGAAAATAAGTAAATAAAAACAATAGAATATTCAGCTGCTTGTGTATTCTTGGCACAGGGATGGAGCACATTTCTTCCTGATTAGAACAAGAGTTGTCTGTCGACTCTGCCAAGCTCCAGCTCCAGTGCTCAGCACTGAAAATATTCCCTTTTGATGCTTCTTTGGCCATAACTCAATCTTTCTAGTAACAACAATAGTTGGATAAAGGAATGTTTTTCAGTTTGCTGCAGAAATAACAAGCCTGGGGAAAATTATTAGGCTGTGCTGAATTAAAAATTATTTTTTTTTTTTTTTCTGGATTTAATATGAGCATTTAATCCAAGTCTATTTTGGTTAGCTGGCTTTGGTTTTAGCTTTCTTTTAGGTTTAGTTTTCCTTTGTAGGTGGATGTTTTCAATTAATGCCTCCATTTTTGTTTGGAAAATGCTGAAATATCTGCCTACTTTTACAAAATGAAGCATAACATTAAAAATTCAGTAAATTATCTCCTATATAGCATTTATATCAATTTGGGGAGCTGGAGATGGCCTTTATTTACCTTTGCATTTAATTTTGTCAAAAAATACACATACAACTGAAACTTATTTTGAAAACCTGATTTAGACTTTATAAACAAAGTAATAAATGTAACTGTTTATATTTGTTCACAATCTTGGGAGGTGAATGTAGAGCTCAGAGCTGTGATTTGACAGGTTTTAAAAGCAGCCATCAGAAAGTGTCAGAGTGCCTGAATTTAGGTGCAATAAATTACTTTCAGTAGCATGCTGGGCTCTAGTGGAAGGTGTCCCTGCCCATGGCACAGGGTTGGAATTAGATAATCCCAGGGGAATTTATAAAGTCCTTTCCAACCCAAACTATTTCATGATACTACAATTTAGATGAGCTAAAAACAGAGTTTAATGAATGAATCTTAGCACACTGTTTACAGAAAACAGAGAGAAGAACTTCCAAGGAAGATTTATCCCACCCTAAATAGCTCTCTTTGAATACTGTTTTAAAAATTGACATTTTTTACTGCTCGTGCTAAGCAGAAACTAACGGATTTAAGAACCTATAGTAGATTGAAGGACAAAAACAAAAAGAAGAACTAATCATAGAATTATTAAGGTTGGAAAAGATCTCTACAATTAAGTCCAACCTTTGATTAAATACAGCCATGACCATGTCACAAATTGCTATATCTGTTTGTTTTAGAAACATTTCCAGGGGTGGTGACTCTACCACTTCTCTGGGCAGCCTGTTCCAATGCTCAATCACTCTTTCAGTGAAGAAATTTTTCCAAATATCCAGCCTGAACCTCCCCTGGCATAGCTTGAGGCCATTTCCTCTCATCTCATAGAGGAATATCTGAAGCCTGGTGATTTTATGTTACAAACCCTCCCTAAACCAGGTTATGGCCAGACTTGCTGCTACGGGGAAGGGAGTAAAAGTAAAGCCAGGTCCAAAAATTCTGGATTAGCCCATGGATCTCTTTCAAACAGCTGTTTAGCCTTGTTCTGGGGTTGATACATCTCACCTCTTGGGTTAGATGGAGCTGCAGCAGGACTCAGCCCTCAGACTGCAACAGGTGAGCCAAGTGCTGCAGCTGATTCCTGATTTATGGTCAGGCATTGGGTTTGTGTGGTTTTGTTGGTGATGGGGCTGCAGGCTTGGCTTCTGTGAGCAGCCAGGAGCCTCCTGCATGTCCAGCAGAGACAATGTCAGCAGCTCCAAGGTGGACCCACTGCTGGCCAAGACTGGGACTATTAGAAATTCCTTGTTTCCCTGCACCACTGGGAGAAAGGGAGGAATGGGGGAAAGGGGTTTTTAAAATTTATTTTATTTCTCATCATCATGCTCCCATTTTGTTGGTAATAAATTAATTTAATATCCCCAAACTGAGTCTGTTTTGCCTGTGATGTTATTTGGTGAGTGATCTTTCTCTGTCTCAACTTATGAACTTTTGCTATAATTTCTCTCCTCCAGCTGCAGATGGAGTGATAGAATAGCTTCAGTGGGTGCCTGGCATCCAGCCAGTGTCTACCTACTCCAGGCCACAAACAGTGTATTTCTGAGGTGTTCCCATTTTAATTCTGTTCAGCCCTCTAAAGGAAAAAAATTGTATTAAACACCAAATTCTTTATTCAGACAGATACACCAGGAGGAGGTGTGTTCATGGAAATTGTGATTCCTCCTGTTGTAAAGTTCACAAGCAGTGGGATGGAATACTCTGGAAGTGTTTGTCTCTTTCCTCTGGTTATTGAAATGGCTTAGGGAGCTTGTACAAGTCAATTTTTTGACACTCAGCATTGAGTAAAATGATTTCCATCATTATGTCCTCCTGGCACTAACTGGAAATTGAGGTGCCCTGACACAAGAAAAAAGAAAAGAAGAATTCAATATTTGAACCAAATATTTTGTCCAAAGTCTCAGGTGTTTGAGAAATTAATGAATTTACTTCAAAAACAATTTTAGAAATGCTGAGTATTCTTTCTGGTCTTAAAGAGCAAAGAGATTCAGGTTCTGATTTTCTCAAAAATTTCTGTCTTGTTTCCTCTTTTATATAATTTAAAAAATGAACAGAACTTATAAATAAAAGAAAAAAACAAAAACAAAACAAAACAACAACAACCAAAAAAAAAAAACCCAACAAATCACTGGCAAGTTCTGTGTTTTAGGTGAAACCCAATCCACAAAAAAATTGTGAAGAATGTGAAAAGGTTTTACTGGACTATTGAAAATGTCTTTAATACCGCCAAATTTTAAGGAAAGTTTCATTTTTAAGAAATGTCAATTCCTGATGCAGAAGAACATTCAGCAGCCCGGTCTATTCCTAAATAAACTTAATGAATAATTGATTTCTGAGTTTAGTGTTCAAATCTAAAAACAAAAAAAGGGAAAATAAATAAAAAAGGTTACTTAAGGGAAAATCTCAGTTGACAAAATTTAAGATTTTCTGATGAAGTTTTTGATGGTAAATAACCTTTAGTTATTATTCTATAATAAATTGAAATTAAATTATAAAAATTTCACTCGGTATTTAAAAACTTTAAATGGATTTTTTTAACATTTTGGGGCTATTTGAAATATTTTTCCAATGTTGAGATCTTACCTACATGTGAAGATGTATTTTTCACCAAGTGTGATATTTTCAGGCAGAAGCTCACTTGGTCTTACCCACACTGAGTGGTTTTGAGGTAACAATGAAAGACACCACGACCCTGATAACAAATACTTGGTTGAGTTGTGTTGGCATCACCTTCCACACCAGATGCACCCTCTGCCTTCTCAAGACCTTCTGGAAGTCTTCTGGAATCTTTGTTTCCATTAATCTGGAGGAGAATGGTCACAGTGACCTTAATTTAATCACCATCTTTAGGCAACTCTGTTAAAGTTACATGATCCCCACTTTTAGCATGGCCCACATGTAGAAAATAAAAAACTGTATTAAATGCTGCTGTATTTGCATTTCCTCCTAGAGGACTCTGAATTGTCAGGCTTTTTTTTTTTTTTTTTTTTTTTTTTTTTAAATAATTATGGAATCATTTACACTGGGAAAGACCCTTAGAATCATCAAACTGCCAAGCCCACCACTAACCCATGTCCCCAAGTGCCAGATTTTTTAAATATCTCATAATATGATGACTCCACCAGTGCTCTGGGCAGCCTGTTCCAATGCTTGACAACTCTTTTGGTGAAGGAAGTTTCCTTAATATCCAATCTAAACCTCCCGTGGCACAGCTTGAGGCCATTTCCTCTTGTCCTAAATAATGCTTTGACCCTTTTTATTTTTCGTCATCCCACCTTAATTGTTTTATTTTGTTCATTCACAAAACTTAAATAATAGTTCTTTATTAGATAACTAAAGTCTTTTTCAGGTTCACTCAAAAGATTTCCAATAGTAAGAAAGAGGGAGGGAAAAGAGAAGCTTAGTACAATAGAGAAAAGCTATGCAAAGCAGAAGAGAAAATAATAGGTTGCCATACTTTGTTTAATCAATACAGTGATAAAATGGATAAAGCCTGAGTGTAAAAGGGTACTGGCAAGATTAAACACTTAATTGTGGTGATTCTGACATACATTACTAGGGTTAGATTCAGGGTGAGAAATTTTCTACATGAATATACTGGTAAGGGAAATCTCCATCTTTTTGGGAAATAAAGGCCAAAGAACAGACATTAGCATCAAGATGATCTTGCTCCTCTCCTGGAGCCGTGTTCTATCAGCTCCCTGTGTCATACCACAAGACACTGGAAATTCTAACCAGTTGGGTTAAGAACTTATATTTTCAAAGCAGCATGTGAAAATCCACCCAGAATTGTACCTATTAGGTTATTTTTCCTGTAACTCATTAGAACCTTTTGCTTTAATGCATCCAGCTGTAAAACCACAGATTACTATTGCCACTGAAGGGGGGATTTGGAGACAGTGCTTGATTTTAGAAGGCTTTATACTATCTCAACACATTGTTTGCTGCTTCAGACAAGGAAAGGAAAGAAGCAGCAGTGAATAGAAATCCAAGCTCCAAGAAGTTTCACCTGTGTCCTTCTTTCCTTTCCTTTCCTTTCCTTTCCTTTCCTTTCCTTTCCTTTCCTTTCCTTTCCTTTCCTTTCCTTTCCTTTC
>JAOTQP010001546.1:107557758-107568031 GCA_026413545.1 Cichladusa arquata
TCCTTTCCTTTCCTTTCCTTTCCTTTCCTCTTTCCCATCAGACTGAATCTATTTACAGAGCCTTTATTCTTGTTTATTTTTGCCTGTATGTTTATCTTCCTTCTTTTTATCAGTTTTGTCAGTCTTCTCTACAGATGCCAGCCTGCAGCTCCTGCTTCTCAGCTACTCCTGTGTACTTGGAAAAAGCTTGATGATAGTTGCTTTAAATATTCTGCTCATATAGACAATGCCATGATTTATACCTTAAAATAGATACCTATATTAGGTATACACATTTATTTACACAGAGTCCTAAGTAGCTTAGTTCCCGTGAGAAGATACAAATGGATAACAACTTTCCTTATTTCCTTGAGAATCCAGAATTAGTCTGATCCAGTGGTATTATTATTTGCTCAAGTTGTTGAAATCAATTTGCAATTGTTATTCTTCTGGTTAAGGCCCTGTGGATGGGATTGCTCACAAGGGTGGAATTCAGCCATGCCACCCCAGATGATGCTTTACTTGTTGGAAGGTGTGACTGTTTGCATGGGAAGGATGGAAGAATTAGAGTCAAATCAGTGTGAGATGGTAACTCCATCTTGGGCAGGAAATGAAGGCTTTTCTAGCTCTCTGGAAGATCTGTGAAGACCATAAGCCAGGAGATGTTTTGTTCCTGAGTGTCAGCATGTCATTTGAAGCTCAACATGGATAAGGGTGGACCTCCTGCTTGTACAAAGTCCCTGACACAGTCACAGAACCACAGAATCAGAATTATAGAAAATCCTGGCTTGGAAGGAACCCACAAGGTTCATCCAGTCCAACTCCTGGCCCTGCACAGCAGAGTCCCAAGGAACCCACCTTGCCTGAGAGCGTTGCCCAAACACTTCCTGAGCTCTCTCAGGTTCTGTCATTGCTGTGACCACTTCCCTGGGGAGCCTGTTCAGTGCCCAACCACCCTCTGGGTGAAGAACTGTCTCCTTCTATCCAACCTAAACCTCTCCTGTGATGAGAAGGGACCTTCCCTGACTCTCCAGGACTGTCCACCTGCCAGGTGTTCACAGCACCACTGTACTCTATTACACAGCCCCATGTGCTGGACATGACAGCTGGAACCCTACTGACTTCAAGCAGAGGAGATACTTTGGGCAGATGAGATTTAGGTTCAGCACCTTCCAATGGTCACCTCTTCCACAAGGCTGAAAGAGGAAGAAAGAGGGAGAAGGCAAGTGGGGAGGAAGAAAGAAACAGTACAGAAATGGGTAAAGCTATTGCAGAGCTGCCAGAGCAGGAAAATCTTGTGTTTCTAGGTCACTATGAGTTACTGCCTCCTGCCCTGTAGCTAAAGGGATTTGGGGAAAGGGTCACCACCCTCCCCACCACAATCCCTTCCTTGGGCAGCTCCCAGAGAAGCACAATTACAATGCCACCCCTCACTAAGCACTCAGCCTTAGGGCACAGTGCAGCCCAGGCACACCAGAGGTGGAAAAGACCTATTTAGGTCCATTTAGCCAATTCCTCTGACATTGCAGAGGTCTTCCCTTCCTGCCATGTCCAGCATTGCTAGCCTTGGGCATGAAGCTGTCACAGAGCTGATGGCTTTGCCACTTCACAGGCTCACGTGTTGCTGGGACTTCTGACAGCGGGTTTCAGCAGTTTTTCAGATGTATAATGGATGATTGTGTGACTGCAAAGCCCCCGTGGGTGTCACTGTGGGTAACAGCACTGTCTTTAAGGTTGGTTCGGTTGACACCACAGCACCTGCAGCAGGTGAGAATCAAAAGAGGGACTGAACAGCAGAGTTGATCTGGCCAATGCACAGGAGTGGTGCAAAAGTGGTTTTATTGGGTAAAATGGGGAAAATTGACCACAGACTGTGGTAGATGTGGGACTATGCTGTGTAAGAGTAGGTGAAGGAGGCATTTAGCTTTTGCAATTCTCCTCTGAGGGCATCTTCCCCATGTAAATAACACAAAGGGCAGAGAAGTTGGGTTTTTGCTGACTCAGGCCTTCAAAATCCATTTACCACTTTGTCACACAAGGCTCTTGGCCCTCAGGACAGTGTGGTAGATTTGGGTCTGGAACAGTTGTCATGGTGTTTTTTGCTTATTTTTCTGGAGCCACAACAGTATCTCTTTATTCATGGTCCTTGTACATCTCCACAATACTTCCCTTGTTTTTCCCAGTTTAATATTCTACTCTTCTATCCAGAAATTAAGGGAAGTAGTGAGCCAAGTTTCTTTATATCTCCCATTCCTCTTGTTTCTTTTGCTAGAGATGCAGCATAAGCAAACAAATCACTTTACTTCTCCTACCTGACTGATTCAAAGTTCAAGTAGCCCCTTCAGGAGCATCAGAACATTTTATTCCCTCAAATGGTAGTTGAAATAATTCTATTGATTGTAAAATAAAAAGTAAAAAAAAAAATAAAATTAAATTTTAAAAAAGGTAAAGAATAAGAGAATGTGTGTTTGTGTGTTTGTGTGTGTGTGTGTGTGTGCGTTAAAGAAAATGAGCAAAATGTAAAAAATAAAAAAAAAAAGAGAGAAAGATATCTGCAGATAGAACAGCAAAGAATTGTGTGCTTTCTTAAGGATATAAGGAATGGAATAAAGATTCTTCCAAGAGCTGAGAAAAATATTTTTTTTCTTTAATCATTCTCTTTAAGATTCAAGACTCCAGGTTTTGCTGTAAGACATGTAAGAAGTCACAATGCCTATTGCCTTTCAGGATTCAGGCAGCAGTATTAAAGTGCAGTATTCAGACTTATACTAAATCTAAAAGGTTTAATTAAGCATTCTCTTGGTAGAGGATAGCGCTGGAACTTGGAAAGTTAACACAGTGAGAAGCCAAATTGTTATATGGGCAGATCTAGGTGGGTTCCTCAGTCCTGCCTCAGCCCTCTCCCACTTTTCAGGGAGTCTGAGTCACTCTCTGCATGAATCTGGGAATGAACCTCTCCCACCTCGCTTCCACAGCATTAAAACAGAAATAGTATCTTCTCTTACCTTGGGGGCTCATGGAGGGAATAAATCCAGTGATTTCATAAGGTTGTGCCTGTGTAAGCATGAACACCTGGGTTTAAAAAAGTATCTTTAAAAGTTACCATCAGGAAACCTAAAGTAAATTATCCAGCCTTTGCAAAATATTCTTGGATGCTCTTTCCCCTCACTGCTCCCAGTTTGTCACCTCTGTGTTTAGGGATGTTTCTGCCAGCTGAGCTGTGCCTGTTCTCGTGCCCTGCACTCTAGTTTTGCAGCCTCCAACGTGGTCAGCAGTGGGTAAAGACAAAATGTCTTAGAAGCCACAAAGTCTCTTCTCTGGAAGTAACATCTTCCTTTCTCAGAACCTCACTCCCAGGGAGACAGGAGTTACAGACCAAGTCCTGGGCCTGCCTGGTTTCACAGGTGAAATTCAGCTTTTCACAATACTTGCCTTTTCCTGCCTCATAAATTTTCTAGCACAGTGCCATGCTCTTTTTAGGCTCTGTGGGACAATGAATGAGGTCCAGTTGAATGGCCTCATTTGTGGTCCGCCTATGAGCTATGCCTGGCTCAGTGTTATGAAGGAGAACACGAAGGAGGCTCAGAGCAGGCATGTTTGACACCATTGTTGTATGTTCCAACTGGCCTGAGATGATCGCAAAATGTAAACATTACTCTAGGTCCCAATGAAAACATTTATAGCACTGTATTGTAGAATCACAGAATAATTTAGGTTAGAAATTACATTTAAGATCATCAAGCCATTAATCAAACACCACTAACTCATGGTCCTGTGCAGGGCCAGGAGCTGAAGTCAATGATTATTATGAGTCCCCTCCAATTCAGCAGATTCTGTGATTCTGTGATCCAGAGCACTTTTAAATCCCTCCATGGATGGTGACTCCAACCATGCCCATGGCAGCCCGTTCTAATACTTGACAATCCTTTCAGTGAATTAGGAATTTTTCCTAATATCCAATCCAAACCTCCCCTGGTGCAGTTTGGGTCTTTCTTTTTATCCTGTCACTTGTCACTTGACTTTGTTCTGGGACACAGGACTTCCATGATTTCACTTTCTTAAATTCTGTCTCTGCCAACTCACCATTCCTCATTCCCTGGATGATGGACAGGACACTCCTGGCTCTCCTTTGAGCCATGTAACCCCATGGTGAGCACTGGGAGTGAGGTTACCCTCCACTCTGGGATCTGGTGTGGACACAGAATGATAGAACTAGAATCGCTGGTGTGTAGTTTGAATAGAGGTGTGTAATACCACATGGTAAAAAATTTAGAAATTGGGGTTTTAGAATATAGCAATATATGGAAGGCAAGATGGAGGTTTTAGGGCAGAATTTTCTTTCTTCTTCACCTTCTTCTTCATGGGTCTAGGTGGGATCTTGTTTAATTGGATAGAAAATATCACACTGAGGGTCATGGGTGTTTGGTCATTGGGTCAAAAGTAAAAATAATTTAGGTGTTAGTTCTTAATTGGACAGTTAGACCTTAAAAGACCTTGTAATGAGAGAGACACACCTCCATTTCACCATTTTTAGCTTGTTAGCTAGAAGAGCTGTAGCACTCACTGTAACATAGATATGAATTAATAAACATCTGAGTCCAAACAGAAATTCTGACTCTCATGCATTTAGTCCCAACTCTGGCAGAAGAGAAAAAGAAGATAAAAACTAATAACCAGCCATGTAAGAAATTCTGAAATATCTCCTTGTCATGCAAGAGGATGGAAATATACATCTGGGTCATTGACTCAATCAGATCTTGTCATCCCAACTTTATTCCATTACATCATCGTGTGCCATCAGTTATCACGGCTTAGTTTTATCAACAATTCTCTTATCAAGACTTTTCCACTCTGTTTTATCATTATTTATTACTCTAAATGTTATCAGGAGCTGGGCACATCCATTCTGGGCTGCTCTGCCTGTTGTAATAGAAATCCAGTTGCTCAGTGGGAGAGAAAAGCAGAATCAAGTCTCCTGAATACCTCCTGGCTTGTCTTCAGGAAACAGTGAGTGGTTCTGTATTAAAAAAACAGTCAGAGATATTCCCCATTGCTGGAACTTATCTTTCTCTACCACAGTATCATTAAAAAAGCCCACCTATTATTTGGTCTAAAACAAAAGAGTTTCTCCTAAATAGTACCCAGCATGGTTTGGATGTAGCACAGGGACCATTCCCAATAGTTAACTTATATAGGGGTATTTTTAATACAAAGGAAGAAAGTTTAAACATGTGGGTGCAGACCATTCCCTCTTAACATCAGTGACTTCCAGCCACTCTTAATTTACTTGCACAGGCAGAGCCAGTGTCTCTCCCTTAGAACTTTCTCTCTCTTTTTTAATATCCATAAGGTCTAAATGATCCTCTCCAAGGACAAGTGTCATCTCCTCTCCCTTTTCATAGAGATAAAATCAAAATGCCTTATAGGCCATATAAAGTACTGAAAGGTTTATAACAAGGTAGCAATCCAAGGTCTTTAGAAGAGGTTTCACCATATTCTCCTCTCAGCAGTGAGTAAAAGAGTGTTGTGGTAGTCTGTCCCCACGCCACGTTGCTTAATCACATTACTCCCTGCATTCATTTGCTCTAATTCTTCACTTGGAAGCTTTTATTTTTGCTCCAAGTAGAACATTTGCAATCTGCCTTTTTACTGTGCATGCAAAAAGTAGCATGTTTTTAACTTCTGAGAACTCATTCAAGGAGACAGCATCATTTTTGTACATGGTGTTCTCTGAGAGTGCTGCGCATCCTGCATGCTTGGTTGGTAGCAGCTTAATGCTGTCATGGTCCTCCAGGGGCTTGTCCCATGTGGTTATAATTAACTTTTAATGTCTGCCTTCAGGGCAAAACACTTAAGGGGTTAACCAGTTTTCTCCAACAGAATGAATAGTTAAATGGTAACATACGTTTATCAATATATTCCACAAAGTGGAGGAAAATATCTAAGTATTTTTCCTGCTCCTTGTCTCATGTTTGTCTGATTCAGAGCTACTTGCCAACTTGAGAGTGGAGATTATCCTTTCAAATCTCATAATATAAATGTGCTTGCTACATGCTTAACACAGTCTTAGTAGCTGAGTCAGTGTGAAGCTTTGTTGGACCAGATCTCGTTGGTATTTAACCATTGCAAGCACTAACAGTCCTTCTTTCTCCCACAAGTACATGGTGCATCATGCTGAGACCTAGGAGAGTGACTTACTACAAGTACATGCATGACTTTACAACTAAACCAGACAGACTTTACTTATAATATTGCTAGAGAGACGGGGAAAGTTACTATAGAAGAGTATAATTGCCTCATCATCTGGCTCTGGGTTGTTAGAGTGGGATTCAGTTCCTAAACACTGCATTGCAGTGTCACCTAAGACACCCTGGGACACCCAAGGCACTTATTCAGTGCTTAAAATGACACTAGATACCTGTATTTGGGGAATGCAATCCCACCTTAAATGCTGGCAAAGGACACAATGAGCAGCAGTCAGCTCCTCAAACACAGACATCTTGTGAAATTTTAGTCACTCTGAGCTATCCTGCAAATGGAGAAGGGTTCAGCACTTCTTAATTAATTCTTTAATACCCAAAAACATTTCCAATGATATCAGTTGGTTGCATTCAGCAGACTATTCTTCTTACAGAATGGACACCCTGCAATCTGGCACTTTTTTGTGGATACCTGACCGAGCTCTGAATGAACCCTTGGCTATGTAGATTGCAGTCAAGCACAAAAAGCACCTGGCTCTGAAGCAAGAGGCTTAGCAGGAGAGTTGCTGATTAGTTACTGAGCTCTGATTCAGTGGTGAGCACGTGTGCAGTGAGCTCTTGGCACTGCATGATGTGGACATTCCTTCCAGGGCTGTTCTAAGGCTGGAATAAACCCATGGAAGAATGGCCAACGCTCTCAAAGCGTGCTGAGTGAGCCCACAAAGGGAACTGAGTTTGTCAAGAAGTAGATAAGTTGACCCAAAAAGTAGATGTTTGGC
The DNA here is from genome assembly GCA_026413545.1 of Cichladusa arquata. Lineage (NCBI taxonomy): Eukaryota > Metazoa > Chordata > Aves > Passeriformes > Muscicapidae > Cichladusa > Cichladusa arquata. The sequence continues at coordinate 107,564,717 of JAOTQP010001546.1, forward strand.
CTTCTTTGCTCCTGTATGCTTGGCTGTGATTTTTTTTCATTGATGTACCATCCAGCAATTTTGAGAGAGACGTAAGGGTGCTTAATATGGCAGAAGATTGTTTCCTTCTAGATGTAATGGAAGATTAAGTTTGCATCTAAAAGTCTTCAAGCTAACTCATTGTGTTCTTAAAGAATTTCCAGTAGATTCATTTGCTCTAATGACGGGCACTACAACTTGGGAGATATTTCAGTAAAGCCCTTATATTCTGTGGGAATTTATGGCCACATTCTCTAAGGTATGCTAAAATCAGATATAGCATTTTTGGGGTATTCCTTCTTCAACCACCCCATCCCCTTGTCTGTCATTGGCTGTGGACCATGATGTGTTTCAGGATTTGAATTCAGCACCTCTGGTGAGCACAGCAAACTGCTGGTACACACCCCTGGTCCTCACCAGGAGTTGTAGCAGTGAAAACCCAACATTTCAGCTGAGAAATCTCACAGCCTCACTGCTCCTCAGCAGCTGAAGATAATCACAGACTCATCTCAGAAATAGAATAGTTTGGGTTGGAAGGGACCTTAAAGATCACTCAGTTCTAATCCCCTGCCATGGGCAGGGACACCTTCCACTAGACTAGGCTGCTCCAAGCCCCATCCAGCCTGGCCTGGAACATCTCCAGGGATGGAGCAGCCACAACTTCACAGTAAAGAATTTCTTCTTAATATCCAATCTAAGCCTACTCTCTTTCAATTTAAAGCCATCCCTCTTGTCCTGATATTGATCTCTGTGTTCCACTGAGTCTGAAGAGTGGGCACATTTTACCTTGTCTGCTGTGGGATCCAAAGCCTGAAATACTTAAACAAAGAGGACCTCCAGGTTGATAACAGCTCAAAGAACACAGATAAAGTCCCCAAGAATTGAATTAGATCTGTAGGTAGAATTACATTAATTACTTGGCTTAGCCGTTTTCCATCCTTTGTAACAAACTACAGGATAATGATCATCCCTGTTTTAGGGATGGATGGGAACAAGACACCAAGAAATAAACTGTCTGCCCTTACACTCTTTGGCAAATTAGTAGCACAAGTAAAGTAAGTGCCAAGATCTTGTGGGTGAGTCTTTCAGCTGACCACACTTTCAAGTCTGCACAATGTTGTAAAGCATCGTTTGCTGGCTTCAGGCTGTTAATTCTTTGCATTGTCAGCCCATTCTTTTGAGACACGACTGAGCAACATTAACTTTTATACTCAGTCATTTCCCTATTGTTGGCTTGATCTGATCTCAGTGGAGAGTTGCTGTCAGTATCCCTCAAAGAAAATGGGCTGCATTAAACACCTCTGACTGGTGGAGTAAAAGCCCGAGTCCTCTGTCAAACATTACAGCCTTGGCAAAAGGGGAAGGGGAGCACAGCCTGATACACAGATTATTAAGGGTTTCAGAAAATACTTTATACACTTGTCTGTGTGTTGTCTGTGACTCCAAATTCAACCTACAAATTCTGATTTATCATCCAATTCTTCTGTATGTCAGAGAGCACAGCTATGAAGTAAGGCCTCATAAACCACATCTTTGTCTTCACTCTTTTTAAGGCTCACATATTTATTTATGAGGAGAGTCAACCTTAAATAGCAGATTTCATTGACATTAGGGGATATCTGGGCAATCACTGCAATGACACATGATATTCACAGTTACACAGTACAGCTCTTAGTAATCCCCAGTTAAATCATCCACTTTTAAGGAACATCTTAACATTATGAAATCAAAAGAGTAATATCCATCTCTTCCACATCCCTCTCCCCTCAGTACTAAAAGAAACTAAATCCAACTGTGTCAGACCAGACTGTAAGTTCTCCTAAATCAGTTTCCTTTCACAAAAGCATTGGCAAATGTGGACACCCTAAGAATGAGGTTCTAGTCCCCATCCAGAAATACCCTAATTGCCTTACTTTGGATGTTATGCTCTTTTATAAGTCTGGAGCTATTTAAAACTTTCCATGCCACCATGTCACTTTTCAGGCTCTTCCATAATAGACAAAAACCTAACACTTTATGAAAATCATGATAGCATATTGGAAGTTCTCTCTATTGCTGATAATAAATTACATTAATCAGAACAGGTTTTTGAAAGCAGTGTTGGCTGGTGGTATGTATGTATAACTGAAACTGGATTGAAACTTTTTTTCCTAACGGATCTTCTCGGAGCAGAAGAGAAATAATGGGACTTTTTTTTTCTTCATTAAATTTTATCCAAATTGCCACATAACTCAAATCTTCACTTTCACATCCTGTCATTTCACACTCTGTCAATCACTTTACAAGTGGAATTTAAAGCACAAACAGTCCCAGAACAGGTTTTTGTTGAGAAAATCTGATTTGTCTTGGGATAGGGAGTAGTGTAGATGAGTTTTGCATTTTGAGTATGACCAGACCTCACCATCAGGATGCAGATCAAGAGAATGGACTTGGTACTGATCTTAATGATTTATATATTCATAGGTGGGTTAAAGCAGTCAAATACGGCAAACTACACAGAATCATGTAATCATGGAATGGCTTGGGGTGGAAGGACCCTAAAGTTCATCTTGTTCCATCCCCTGCCATGGGCAGGGACACCTTCCACTATCCCAAGCTGCTCCAAACCCCATCCAACCTGGCCTTGGACACTTCCAGGGATGGGTCAGCCACAGTTTCTCTGGGCAGCCTATGAAGAAAGAAGAGCTTCCACAGAATTTTGGAAAGCCATTGCAAGACCAGTGTGATGAATTTCTCCCTCAAGATCTCGAAGGTCTTTTCCAGACTTTATGATTCTCTCTCATACAGAAAACCCACAGATAGATGGTTAGATTTGACTGTTGCCTTCAGGTAGTTAGAGTTAGGTGAGACTAATTTTTCCTCTCTGATATCCACATAGCACCCAGCCACTTCTGAAGATTTCACAGTCTGGTGAAGTACATTTACAAGTCAGATTATTGAGTTGGACTATCCAGTGCTTTATAATAAATTTGCATAGAGAGCTGATGGAAGCTTGACTAGCTCCCCACTACCACACAGAAAGGAGAAAAATTATATCTTCTGCTAATAAAATATGCTCCCTTTCTACTGTCTGTGTTCGCTTGTATTATGACTCACCTGGGTATAGGCTGAAATGAGGTAAAGAAAACCATTTTTTAGTACATTTTGATGGACTTTGAGTAGGGCCATTAAAAATGTATTTGAAATAGTTCTATAATTTTAGCCCTATCTTCAGCTTCCCCAAATTATCATATTTCTCCAGAAAGCAATAGAATCCTGTGTTTTCTACTTGAAGAGTTCTCTCTTTATATATATAAA
>JAOTQP010001546.1:107568063-107584512 GCA_026413545.1 Cichladusa arquata
CTCTTTTTAATTTTAATATTTTTTTTTTTGTTTTCCGTTCAATCTTTTCACCAGTGGGGTCATCTGAGCTTAGTAAAATATGCACATGAGAAACAGACACATCAGTGAATGCTATCATTTTAGACTATAATGGTATAAAGAAATACTCTATTTTTAGTCTCAAAATTGTTTATCTTCTTTTTCCCCCTTTGAAAACATGGTCTTGACTAATAGTTATTGTGCACATTCTTCAACTTTTTTCTATCTTTCCTCTGGGGAGTACCCAAGGGAAAAAAAGAAAAGAAAAAAAAGTAGAGTTTAAAAGATGTTTCAACTTTTAGTAATTAAGCTCTGGTGAGTGTTACAAGAATATTTAATGCTCTGCTGCTCTATCTGAAGAGGATCTGTAGACTTACAAGGAATTACAAGAACATGATTTACAAAACATAAAGCTCACGTTGTCAGAGCAGCTTCTGAAATGCCTTCAGATGAGAATTTTTTTTTTCTAGTGTTGCATTAGAAACAGTGAGCAGGGAGAGTCTCACAGCGTTAAGACATTTTTGTTTTGTTTTGTTTTGTTTTTCTCTCCCATATTTAGGAGTAACTTGTTGGGTTTTTTTTTTTTCCACCTCATGCTCACTCTCACAGATGAGCATTAGAGAGAGTTTGGAAATGGAAGGCCTCTCTGTCTGCAGCTAGCAGGGTCAATTCAGTGTGGCAGCTGCGAGCGGGTGACATAGACTTATATTGACACAACCCACTTTTTGCTGCAGAATCACAAAGCGAAAGCACCCGGGGCTCTTCTGCCTTTTTCAATAAGATACGAATTTTTGTCTTCCTTGTATTAAGCAGAGATCTGTCATCTTGGCTTGTACACTAAATGGTCCATTCTGACTGCCTTGTTTGTGTCCAATCCCAGCCAGGATCTAGAAACATGTGTTAACATTCGGCATGTTTGGGGGCGAGCGGGAAGGGCCTGAGGCTAGACTCCCTGATGTCTGCTGGAGGGTAGTCAATAATCATTAGCCCTTCAAGTGGTAGATGCCCAACATAAACTGTATTAATTTATTTAAAAAATCTTTACTTTAAGCCACAGGGAAAGGCATTTTAGAGAATGCAGCTCCCCTGAAGTAACGAAGCGGTGATAAAGACGTAGTGCCATGGAAGTGAAATTCTGGTTTATTGAGGGGGGGAGGGAGCATGGTTTTTTAGCACTGTGTCATCAGCCTGAGCAATGGGAAACTATTAAAAGTAATTAGCCCATGCCTGTCTGTCACTTAAGTTTATCCCTGTGGTGATAAAGAAGTGTGATTAGCCCCAAGTCTTTTCTGATTGCCAACATCCCAGCGTTAGCCACAGAGCTAAACCTGCGGCGCTGGGGGAAGTTCTAATGTTCATTGTTGTCAACGCGAGGTAAATGAAGCTGGGCTTTTTAATTTTATTTCTGATGGAGCTCAAAGAAACCAAGTTTTTGTTCTAATTAAATATTCAGAGAAACTGTGAAGCATCTCATCTAACTGTGACTGTTTATGTGTGGATAGGTGTCAGTGGCAGGCCAAACATTGCTGTCATTTATATTTCCACCCATCTTGGCGTGAGTTGGGTGGAATGGTGTTGATGGAGAGACTTATTTAGCAGAGTTATTTCTATGTTTTTCTACTGCATGCATATATCAGATGTACTAAAGTGATAGGAAAAAAAAAAATCCAGTAGAAGGCAGTGAAACTGTAAGGTAGCATTCAGTGCACCCAACATATGAAGTCCAAAAGTGGGCAGTTGGTCTTGCCCCTTGCAGATGACAAAAGGAACCAGGAACATCCAAAGTGCAATTCAATGCATCCTAAAAGAAATAGAATGGGTTGCCCCCTTGAGATATCTATTCACATTCTATAGAGAGGTCTGTGAGGTTGGTTATCCCATTTTCATATAGCTGAAAACATATGAGAAGAGTCCCAGTGGAAAAATGGAAGGATTCTCATACTGGAAGGAAATTTTCAGGTCCAAATTAATCTAGTTAATCATAACCTGTATAGTTTCCAAGAAAAAGAACTCCAGCAATAGAAACTCTGGATTATTTTTGTTATTATTTTAATATTATTATCATTTATTATTGCACTGTTAGTATTTAACAAGTGAAATACATAAAAAGAACTAAAGGGTGTTCCTCTAAGAAACTGGAAAAGCCAACAGCCCAGATGAAGTTTCTACACCAACACAGGCAACACAGACAATGAACAGGAGAAAATGCAAAGTGTAACAGGAAGGGCTTCTACAGGTTTGTCAGCCAGAACAGGACTCCATGTACTCGATGAAGAGCAAGGCAGGGAAACTGATGACATGGATGAGGGGAAGGCTGAGGTACTCAAAAACATTTCTGCCTCATTCTTCACTATCAGTGTCTCTTCCCACACCTTTTGAGTGGACAGGGAGTAGGATGGGGACTGTGGGATAAACATCCCTCTCCCTGTAAGAGAAGACCAGGTTCACCTAAGGAATCAGAACATGCTCAGGTCTGTGGGACTCGATGAGATGCATCCCAGAGTGTTGAGGGAATCAGTGATGTAATTGTCAAGCCACTCTCCATCATATCTGAGAAGTCATGGCAGTCAGGTGAAGCGCCCAGTGACTGGATAAAGAGAAACATCACTCTCATTTTCACAAAAGGTGGAAAGGAACACTCTGGGAACTGTCACCTATCATCTTCACCTCTGTGCCTGGGAAGATTTGGAATGGATATTCCTAGAGGCTATGTTAGGGAATATGGAGACAGGGAGGTTAGAGAGGGTCAGCAGGGCTCCACCTAAGGCAAGACCTACCTGACCACCTTTGTGGCCTTGTATGATGGAGTGACTGCAGCAAGGGTCAAAGGAAGAGCTGTGAACACCATCTACCTGCACTTCTCTACGGTCTTTGACACAGGACACCATGACACCCTTCTCTCTGAACTGAATTTGTTGGATTGGCTCAAGTGCAAGAGGAACTGGCTGGATTTTGGCATCCAGAATGTCAGTGGCTCAATGTGACAATTGATTTTTTTCTCAAGGGTCTGTTCCAGTATTGCCAGAGAGGTGGTAGATACCCCATCCCTGGAACCATTCAATGTCAAGTTGGGTGGAGTTATAATAAACTTGATCCAGTTGAAGATGTCCTGCTCATTGCAGGTCCTTGGATTAGATTACTTTTAAAGGTCCCTTTCAGCTCAAACTATTCTATGATTCTATGATTATTATATTTTATAGCATTATTTAGATGTTTAAACCTGAATTTGTCAGATTCAGTAATCTTTTCAGATTTCTTAGAGCTGTTTTCATGGCATCTGAGATGTGAATTCATCATTTTTAAGGCTCTGTTATAGTAATATATTTAGTTCAACAAGCCTTCCTCTAAGTGTGTCTCAGTGAAGCCACAGGGATTATGCACATGCCCATGTTTTTTGCTGAACTGGAGCATTAATCTTTAATATTATTGCTTTGGCTGTCCAGCTGGATGAACTGTATGCAATTAGTTACCCTAAAATAACTGCATATGCACTGACAGATTCAATATCCTCTCTAATACATTGGAAAGATAGGTCCTAGGTGGAGAGCTACCAAGAAGCCTCTGGCAAAATGACCTAAGAAAGGAAGGCAGGCTTATTTGACAGTAAGTTTCATGATATCCTCCCTTTAATGCCATAGTTCTTCTGAACAAGTCTCATGTTTAACAAGACTGGGTGTGTAGTGTAGCAGGTTTTTCCTGCACAGGAGATGGGCATTGACACGTGCAGACCTGTGTGTATCCAGAGCTGACACATCTCATTTAGTTTCTTGTTGTACTGGAAGGACCAACTTTAAATTTGTCCCAAAAATTTCCCACCTTTCCATCTGATGCTTTAACGTGCAAGCCACTCAAACAAGTTACTGCTAAATGACCCATATTAATTCTTAAAAAAATATTAAAGCCTTTGTCACAACCTAATTAAAAATGCCTTCCTTCATCTGTCCTGCATTAGAGCTTATTGTGACAGTGCCTTGAGTAAATTAGTTGGAAGAAATGCTTATTTTCCTGTAGGATTTTCCACCTAAATAGCCAGTTTTTCAAACTGTGAGACAAGACATGCAATGATCAAGAGTAGGCCTCCACTGGAATCTGAAAGAGAATTTTTTGGGAGAAAAATAAAACCATTTGTCATGGTAACTCTGTAGATAAAGGCCATAGGCACCAGAGATGCCTTGCAGGACACAGCCCTGGTGCTTTAAACCTCATAAACAAAAATCCCTCTTCTCAGTCCTCAGGACAGCAAGTGAAGACACATAATGGGAGTGTGGGTTTGCTATTCTGCCTTTCAAGTCCTGAAATTTCAATATCCATTCCCCACTCATCATTAAGAGTATCTCCATAGCCAAATGGAGAAGCTACATATGTGACACCACATGTCCTATAAAGGTCTTTCATACAAATAAGTACCAGCAAATACAACAATCCTTTTAGAAAGCCATTTTATACCTATACGTGTATACATGTTCTTTTGTTTTGTAATCTTTTTTGTGTTTATTTGTTGCAATTTTTTTTTAGAAATATATCAATATTAGTTTGCTTATTAAAAATTTCCATCAGTTTAATTCCTTTCATTAAATGAACCTTATTTTTTGGTATTTTGACCTAGTGTTTGTCCCTAATGTTTGCAGAAAAAAACCCATTCTTTCACAGATTTATGGCTGCAGCTGATCATGATTCTGCACCATTCTCTCTCTCCTATTTTTTCATTGATCCACTGTCTTACCAAATATTTACTGTTACATTTGAAATCCACCCAGCTGTCTGTTTATTTTTTGTATTATTCTGAATACACCCATCTCTCTCTTTCCTCACAAAGACCAGTTCTTACACTATGTCACATACAACATTGATTTTCTCTAGGTTTTTTTTTTTGTTGGGTTTGTTTTATACTAGGCTGTTGGAATGCTTTCAGTAAAATCCAAATATACTGAAGATTATTCCATCATGTGATTCTTTTCCCTTTCTTCTTGTCCTTGTCTAGAACCAACTGTGCGTTTTACCTACACCTGACTCACACCTCACTTGGAAGGAAAGGTAACTCCTTACAAAGACACTTCCAGAACGGAAATATCCTCTTACATGTCTGCTTTAAGACAGGATGAATTGCCTCTTCAAGTTTCTTTTTCCAAGGACTCTGGATAGAAACTAGAGAACTCTAGTATTTATCTGGTTTTTAGGTGAGGTGAACCTCATCTACTTTTACTTCTTTTACCTTCCCTACTGACAACAGGCCATAAGAATGATAGTAGAAGAAAGCAAGAATGTCCTTGTGAGCTGCACTTTTAGAGCATTTTTAAAATAGACTTCAACTGCAAGGAGCTCTGGATTTCTTTTCATGCATTAATTACATTTTTTCTATGTCGCTTTCTATTTATTCTCATGTAGTTGGGTCCTTTACAACTGCCTGATGCAAAGAAGGAGACATTGTTTACTGATTAGGCATTTAAAAATTATCATTCTGAATTACTATTTTACTCTGCAAAATTATTTGAAAAAATGCAGGAAAGCTAATAGAAAAAAAGGTATATCTGTTATTTTATTTCTATTTCTATTGAGTAGTCTTTCCTTCAAGGTGCTTGGGACTTGTATTTTGTGCATTTCCAGGGCAAAAGCACAGCTGGACAAATGTTAATTTCCTCAGCAGAGTGCAGCTCAGGGGTCTCAGCCAGAAAGAAATAAATCATCAGATGTTGCCAGGTTTGAATAAACTGATTTGTTACATTCCTTCACTTTCCAGAGAATCCCTCCCTGCCTTTCTATCTATCTCCTGCTCTGAACCCCTGGAGCAGGAAGATTCTGCCTTAAAACTACTGGGATTAATTATAAGCAACTAATACAAACTCTATTTACCCACACTGCCTCACAGAGGTTTAGAGAACACCTGAAATGATCCCCAAATGTGAGCACATTTATTATTTAGGCAGTCTTCCTCAGATTATAATTTTAGTTCTTCTGCTCACTATAAAAATTTCTGCAAAAATAAGGGATTGGGGGGGTAAGAAGACAGAAAAAACATCCCAGAAGAGAAGTCCCATTGGCTTTAGGGCAGACAGAACAAAATTCAGTAGTGCTTATTTTAAAATTTTTGGACAAAACTGTTGCTTATTTTACTCAGTTTTATGGTGGGTTTTTAAAAATAAAATATCCTAAACTCTTGAACCTGTTAATTCAGTGTGTTGAGTTTGAGTTTTTTCAGAGAAATTGTTTAGGAGAAAAAAAGAACTTTTTTTATGGAAGGCCTTGTTTTTTTTCCTATGGAAAACAAGAAAAATACACTTGTACTACCTTGTGCTTCTCCTTGCCTAATCAACTAATTTTCCATTTGATGTTTCCTGGCTCTCTACCAGTTTCTATTTCTCAACCATCCCTCTTGCAGGGTTGTTGTTTTCTGCCTGCCACTGATGGCATCCAACAGGATCTGGGCTGCTGAGAGATGTGGGATGGGATTCATTCCACCAAGAGTCATCTGGTGCCTGCCATCCTTTCGAAGATAAAAGAGAGAAATAAGCATTTCCAAGGAGTAATTTGGGAGTCCCAAAGTCTAGAACAGATCAAATGTATTGTTCAGTTAAAGGCAGATTATCTGCTGATGATCAAGAGAGGTGAGAACAGCTAACTCACATCTATAGGTCCATTTAGGTGGCTAAACTTAGGTACTGGCTTGATCCCAGCTTCTCCCAGTGCTAAGGATGACATGAGAGAATGTGGGACCTCATAGAGTCATGGCAGAATCATTAGGGTTGGAAAACCCTCCAAGGTCACCAAGTCCAACTGTTAATCCAACACAAGTCCATCACTAAACCATGTCCCCAGGTGCACAGCCACAAGTTTTTTGAAACTCCTTTGTAACAAATTTGAGATTTTACTACTGTATTTAAGCCTGTATTTAAGTCATTATTACTGTTTTTAAGTCATATATATCCATATGACTACTCCTTGAAAACAGGGATTATTTGTTGTTACCCCTCATGCCTGAGTTGCATCTAATTTATTAAAAAAGAACCAGAAAACAGTGCACTTCTTACTTTTATTTTGACTCGTGTAGATTGGACAGTCTGATTATTTGATAAGGAAGACAAACCAGCACCAGGGGCCATAATTCACCTCCTTTTATACCCCAAGATTCTCTCCTAGAGCAAGAGCTGAGTGTGAATTCAACCAGTGTCATTTTCCAGTCAAGCTGTAGTTGTACCTACAATACCACATTCTGTTTATACTCACATCATACCCTCAGCTTTTCCATCCTCCTTCCTAAATCCCTTGCCTGTGTACTTAACTTAATAAGCCCATGTATCCAGCTGATTCTGCACTGCAATAAAGGCCATACAGTCCTAGCTGCTTTCCACTGTAAATGCATTCTTCCTCTTTATCTATGCTATCTATTCATTAAATATGTATCTTTCTACTGGAGTTTTTAATCACCACAGGGATCTATTCCATTTCCATGTGAATGATTTGTTCTTTTTTTTTTTTTTTTTTTTCTCGTGCAAAGAGGAAAACACACTTTTAATGTAGGGAGTACACTACATGTTGTTAGACTAACTACATCTTGCCCCTGCTTCATCCTCTTTGTACATAAATGTACTCACGTCACATATTTCAACTGCTGAAAGGACAAGAAGTTCAAAATGGATGGGAGAAGACATTCTTAACAGATGCTTTTCCAGTATCTCAACCCTTGCTTCCCTCTCTACCATGAATTAAAATATTAATCATAGCAAGCTCTTTAAATCTGAGTGTCTGCATTTAAAAAGGAGTGAATTTAGCATACAAGAAAACAAGGCTGTGGCTGCTGGAGCACAAGTCAGGCAAGTGTTATCTGCAGCCTGGGATGGAGGAGAGCATCCACATGGCCCTGCCAGTGTACACATGCCTTGGGTGCTCCTACCCACACCTTTTTGGGAGAGTTTGTCCTGTGCTTAGGGCCACCACCATGTTCTCAAATGGTTAAACAGCAAGCTGGACTGCTTTGGGCCACTTAGGGAAAGAGTGGGGCAAGTCTTGCTTGAGGCAATAGAAAGATGTAATCTTTTCTCTCTAGATTGAGAGGAAATGGCTTTATGTTGTGCCAGGGGAGGTTTAGATTTGATATTAGGAAAAACTCCTTCATTGAAATGATGGTCAGACACTGAAATAAACACGAGGGCACCAGGGAACCAGGTAAAAGGTAGCAGTGAAGTGGCAGAGTCACCACCCCTGGAATTGATCAAAGGGTGTGAATGTGGCACTTGGGGATGTGATCCAGTGGTGAAAATGGTGCTGAGTTAATGGTTGGACTCAGACTTGAATAGTCTGTTGCAACCTAAATGACCCTTTGATGCTGTATCACTGCTGTAGACTCCCTTGGCAGAAATTGGTTGGATATTAGGAGAAGTTTGTTTACTGGGGGAGAAGTTAAGCATTGGAACAGTCTCCCCAGGGAAGTGATGGAGTCACCATCACTGGAAATGTTTAAAAAAGCAGGTTTACAGGGCATTTCCTGATATAGTTGAGTGGACACAGTGGCATTTAGTCAAATATTGGGCTTGATGATCTTGGAAGTCCTTTCCAACCTTAATAATTCTATGATTCCAAACTGGAGTGGGATAAGTCTTTCCAAAGGGTCTAAACCCTTATCCTAAGATGGAGTGAGTGATCTTTGGGAGGTGCTTTTACCTCCACGTTGACAAAAATCCTCAGTCAGACATTTGGTTAATTTAATTTTTCTGTAGCTATGATTAAATGGGATGAATCTGACCTTTCTGTTTTCCCTTACCCCAAGGCTCAGTGACCCTCAATAAGGCCAGTAAGGATGGCAGCAGCTAGAAGGCAAGTGTTTATTCTGGAGTAAATCCTTGTTAGCCCAAAGCTCCAGTCACCTCCCAGGTCTTGGCTATCTATTCTCATGACAGAAAATCAAAAAACTCTGCCCTTTTTGGACCAACACACAAGTCACAGTACAGTCTATAAAAAATAAAACCTCTGCCTCCTCAGAGACTTGGAGAAATTTAAAATATTTCTTGATATGGTTGGATTGTGGGTCATGGCTTTCCTATGGGCCTGATCCAACAGTTAATTATGCTCTGTGGCTCTAAGGCTTTCCTAAATAAATAACTTACTGATGGGAGAGGCTGTATAAAGATAAATGAGATAGAGTCTTTATGGCATTTAGTTATTGGATAGACCTAATGCTCCAGCAAAGGGGTGTGAGGAAGGGGAAATTTTTCCTTTAGGTATTTTAAGGCCTTTTATATCTTTGCTTAAATGAAAAGACAATGGGCAATGTCCTGATACTGCTCGAGCTCACACTGTTATTTGCATCAGCACCAGATGTTTGATATCAATTTTACTGAATTTTAGTTTTCTGGAACACAGATATCAGATCTAAGCTTAGAAACTGGTTTCTGTTTGAACAGAGAAATGTCCAAAGAGTTAACCATCCCACCCCATGATTCCTCTTACTTCTTTACTTTACAGAAACTCACTTGAAAACTGGGGATATTTGGATTTTGGAACAAACTCTGCCCCTAAGGTGCATGCAGCTTTCTAAAGTGGGAAGAGTTAAACACCAGGACAAACTCAAGGGATGTAATTAATTTACTTTGTAAAAGCAACTTTTTTTTTTCCCCCTGGGGAAAAAAAAAGTTTATAAATTAATTCATATATCAGTATGAATTTCCTTGTTCAAGTTAACTGAAGATGAGACTGTCTCAGTAGCCTGTTTTGGACACCCCGTGATGTTGCTTACGACATTAAATCTTTCTTCATTCTTTTGCCTAACAAACTGTAGAAAACACAAAAATCTCAGCATTGTCACCAACACTCTCAAAGATTTCACTAGTATGGTGAGCAGCACAAAAGTTTGTGTTTGTTCATTTAACTAGTTCCCAGTTACCCAAATTGAAGACGTCACTCACACAGGGACACTCGAGTTAACTTGCTTTTATTTAGAGACATTAATAAAGAACTCACTGCTAACTTTTGTTCTGTAAGAAAAAAAAAATTATAATCTGGCCTTAATTAGTAATTAAGATAATATATTATAGTTACCCATGGTGTTTTAGCACTGACAGGTTAGTAGCTGGGTAAAAAGAGCAGGGAGGATGAAGTTACCCAAGGTTACACCTGGAAGAAAAAGTAGATTTAAATTAACTGGTTGCTTAATTTTGATTTCATTTAACATTTGTTTCAGGGTTTGATTTAACCTTTTTCTCACTGGCATTATTTAACCTTTCATTTTTATGAACAATTAAAGGCAAATGAATATGAACCCTTCCAAAACCAGAAGAATCTACTGAAGCCAAAGGGAACATCATCATTTTGCAAAAGAGAAAAAAAAAATATTTACCTTTAGGCTACTTAAACACTCAATTTACCAAATTACCCCTGTTTAGTGTAATGGAATAAATGGCATGCATAGAGGATTGCTGTTGGCAGGGTATCATTAGAGCTCAAAAGGTAATGGGCCCTGAATAATGCCCCGAGGAGCCCTGGATGCCTCAAGCTGAGGCTGAATGACCATCTATCAGAAGTCAGAGGGGAAAACAGACACAGGAAAAGAAATCCAAAAGCTGAGCCTCAAATTTTGTTGCTTTGCAGTGGAGATCTTATCCATGACTCTCAGATTAGCATGAAAAACATATTTAAATGGAATCCTTTTCTTCAGCTGTGAATGCTTGGAGGTGAGCTGGTAGTCCTAGGCTGTCCTTGTGGTCAATGGGAAGAAATAAGCTTTTCCACAGTGCAATTGAGCCCACAGAGAAACCTGGAATAGGTCAGATGAACACCCACCATCACCAACAAATCCTTATTTTGTCATAAAGCTGCAAGAGAATAAATCCTAGTCAGCATGGGTGTGGAGTGGGAGGGACTGAAAAAAGATTTTAGACAATGTAAGTTTTAAAAAAACAATATTGTGTGGATCTTGGACTTTTATTTAGAGACTGAGACTATGGATAATTCCTGAATTGTCTGTGTGGGGAGGATGATGAGACTGCCAAAAGAAGATTCTTCACCTTTACCTGCAGGACCTCCCTGCCACCACTCATCTTCTACAGAACAGAATTTAGGATCACAGAACAGTAGAACAGTAGTACAATAGAACAATAGAACAGTAGAAGAGTAGAACAATCGAACAATAGAATAGTAGAACAGTAGAACAATAGAACAATAGTACAGTAGAACAATAGAACAATAGTACAGTAGAACAGTAGAACAGTAGAACAGTAGAACAGTAGAACAATAGAACAATAGAAGAACAGAAGAATAGAATAATAGAATAGAAGAATAGAACAGCAGAACAGCAGAACAGCAGAACAGTAGAACAGCAGAACAGCAGAACAGCAGAACAGCAGAACAGTAGAACAGTAGAACAGTAGAACAGTAGAACAATAGAACAATAGAACAATAGAACAATAGAACAATAGAACAATAGAACAATAGAACAGTAGAACAGTAGAACAGTTGAACAGTAGAGCTAGAGCAATAGACCAATAGACCAATAGAACAATAGAGCAATAGAGCAATAGAACATCCCGAGTTGGAAGGAACCCATCAGGATCAAGGAGTTCAGCTCCTGGCCCTGCACAGGACACCACAGCAATCCCACCCTGTGCCTGAGGACACTTTTCAAATGCTTGAACTTTGGCAGGTTTGGGGCTGTGACCACTTCCATGGGGAGCCTGTTCAGTGCCCACCCACCCTCTGTGAGAAGAAACTTTTCCTGACGTCCAACCTAAACCTCCCCTGACACAACTTCATGCCAGAGCTTCATATGGAATATTGCAGTCCTGTTGTCACTGAGCTCAGAACTCACAGGGTGGACAACTCTCCACAGAGTAGGTGAAAGACATGGTCTGTCCCATCCACCTACACAAGTGAAAGTCTCCACTGAAATGTCTCAGATGTTACGGGATTTATCTCCCCTCCTCACAAATATAATTGTCTGCTTCCAGAATCTGAGCAAAAACATCATTTTCCCATCTTTGCAAGTGGACTGTCTTGTTAACTTTCACGTCCTTTAATGACCCTTCCTTTCCCTTAACACATTGTGAGTCTGTTTTCTGTTTGGGGTTCGTTTGTTTATTTTTACTCTTTCATTTGGAAATAGAGGATTGATCACTGCTTTAATTTTGGCAGTAATTGTAATTGATTTGGCCTTAGCAACAGACCAGGAATGAGGAGGAGAAATAGTGATTCTACTTCATTGAAGATTTCATTGTATTTTAATAAAAAATGTATAAAATTACTATTAATCTGCTGCAAATTTTAATTTTAGGTATTTGTAAAAAAGAAAAAAGTTTGATTCACAGCGTTGCCATAGAAGTAAACCATCCTTTTCTACCGAACAAACAAGAAGTTAGGACTTTAGATGTGAAAAATCATTTCAGTTCCTCTCTTTTGTACAGAGGGGATTAATTCTTTATCTTTCAATTGGTAAGGGAGTGTCTCCATGATCAGTGTGGAACATACCCTGAGGTGGAATGCTTTCAGTCATTCCTGGTGGTGCCATTTCTCTTTGCATAAACAATGAAACATGAACTGAGCATAGACTGAAATGCAGCTGTCCCACCTCTCAAGTGATTCTTCAAACACCAGGACAGAGTCCTGGATCTTTAAAGATTTTATAGAAAGTGCAGTCACTTTAGAGGCCTCATAAAAATGAGGAGACCAGCTTTTTAAATGTGGAGATATTGATAGGATGAGAGGAAATTATTTTAAAATAAAGGAGGAGAGATTTAGATTGAACATTAAGAGGAAATTCTTTACCTCGAGGGTGGTGAGGCCCTGGCAGAGATTTCCCAGAGAAGCTGTGGCTGCCCCTGAATCCCTGGAAGTGTGCAGAGCCAGGCTGGATGAAGGTTGGAGCAACCTGGGATAGTGGAAGGTGTCTCTGCCCATGGGAGGGGAGTGTTGGAACTGGATAAACTTTAAGGTTCCTGCCATCAGAAACCATTCTATGGTTCTAAGAGAGTGTAAGGAGTAGTTACCCCAGAATATCACAGGATATTGGGATGAGTACAGCCTATATACACACAGGCAGACTTACCAAGTGAACTGAGTCCAAACTGTTGCTGTATCATATAAAAGACACTGCAAAGCCCTGTTTTCAATTGGGTATTCTTATTAGCCACAACTCTTCTCAAATGTTTTGCAGCAGAAAAAATTCTTCCAATTTTTAAAGTATTTGAGTATTTTAGAATCTAAGTTTAAGTATTTAAGTATTAAGCCAAAATGATTATATTCCAAATATATTTCTTATTCCAGATATCACCATTGACTTCTTAATATTTACATTTTCTCTGTACTTTAAGACTGAAAAATCTACTTCTGCTCTGAATCCATTTTACTGCTTTTGTGCACTCCCAGAATTAAACTTTCGACTTTAAACTCATCTCTAGATTTAGGATGAATGAGAAATTTTCTTTAGTTTGTGCTCTGGAAAATTGTCCACACTTTGGTCTAAAAATATTCCTCATCAGATAGGTCTGGGACAAAACCTTGGAAATCAAAGTCTTTGGCTTCTGTTTGCCAGGATCATATTATGGCTCTGAGTGTTTTATTTCCTCTCTTAAGTTTGCTATAAGGAGTCAGAGCATCCTCTGTGATCTGTGGTATATTTTTTCCTAATGAGACGAGGTTCTGTGGCATTTGGGGTCATGGATTTGTGAGGTTTTTTTTTCCAGTTGTCTAAGGGGCACAGATTGCAGGTGGCTGAGTTTTAAGATGACCCTGCTAAACTGCTCAGCAAGGGGCCGTGCCAAACGTGGAGCAAACACCACAATAAATGACAAAAAGAGTGACTGCATCACTGTGTCCATCCTCAGCTGATGGGAAGGAAGATGGGCCAGGAGTGCTGAAGAGAGTCAGGCCAAGGCCACAAATGGGGCAGAGTCAGAGCTCATTAATGTCACAACAGCTCCAAAAGCCATGTGTTATTTAGACAAGCCCTGGGGCGATCCTAATTGACAGCGTGGAGCTCAAAGCCACCTTTCCTCCCTGTCCACTGGTGTTCAGCATCATTATAAAATTTATCTCTCTTGATCTACCCCTGTGAGGAAGGGACTGGGTACCCCATTTTAAAAACAGGTAGAGAAATAGTAAACCACTTGACTTATGACATCCAGGACATTTATATCCAAGCCAGCAAGAGAACCCACATCACTGATTCCTTAGGCTGGCATATTTATGCCCAAGACCATATTCTCTATATATCAGATATTTTTTAGAAATATTAAGCAAATTAATATTACATGGGTTAGCAACACATTAACAGAATGATTAAAAAAAAAATCAGAAAGCAATCCTGGAGTCTTCACATTCACATTGAGCCTACTTTAAAAAGTGCTTTGATGATCATCTCTGAACATAAAAAGAATTCAGCTTGCAACCTAAACATAGACATGCAAAATCTACCCCCTTTTCTCTCTTTCTTCCTTAACATTAGTAGGTTCTGTTTCTTAAACAAAAATTACTTCTTTCATATTCCAACTAAGTTATCTTCTTTCTAGAGATGCCCTCCTTTCAGATGAAGGGAGGAACAAAGATGATAAAATTAAAAATACAGTCAGGAAGGGGAAAAAGGCTCTTTACTACCTTGCAAGAGTCACACCTAGCTGATGTGTAGGATATGTACCATTATTTCCCCTTTAAATGGGATCTAAACTCTGCCAAAGACAAAATTTTAAATTAACAAAATCATTGTTGGATGTTGTAGTTCACAGTCTTTTAAAACACAGAGTGCTTACCTCGAAGAGATTTTTATTGAAAAGGAAAAGAGAAATTTCATCCAGCCAGTATCAGTATCTTACAATATGCTTACTGAATGCTGATCCAAACAAAAAGAACAGCTAAGTAGGAGGAGGTCTGCATTTTTCTGCATTTGAAGTGTTATAAAGCAAGATTCTAATCCAAAAATATTTGATTCTGTAGTCAGTAAGTCATGAAAAATCAAAACAAAACCACTTCTGCAATTTAAGATGAGGCAAAGCCAAATCAGTTTAAGTGTTTTGATGTACTTGAAAAGCTGAGTGGTGAAGACCATCAATGTTAAAAATCAAAGAATATAAAGAAAAAGAGCAATTTAGATCTGAAAGCTCATTTTGGGCTTTCTTAAGGTTAAAAATGAAAAACTATTTTAAATACAGGTAAAATATACCTGGCAATCTCTAAAGGAGATCACAGTGATACTAAGTGTGATGAAGCAGGTACAGACATTAAACAGTATCTGATGGAAAATACAGAAAAAAATTATAAAAGTCCTTTCTGATGCCAAAGCATCATGAAGTGGCACAAAGGGTGGCCCTGAAAGTAAAGAAATAAAATAAATATTGAGCCTTTTGTAAAACAAATGTGCTGTACAAATAACAGCATGCAGACTATTCTAGTGTTGTGTGGATAGGACTGAATATAAGGAAGGTGAACTGAAGAAATAAGAACAGGTGCAAATATTCTTACACAGACAGGTCACAGGTGGAAATGTACCACAAGTACCTAACTGTGGTGGAAAGGCAGGTTAGATGGATCCATAAGAATTTCCATCCTTTTTCTACCTATATGTTTTATTCCTCTACTCCTGTTATCACAAATAAAGAAAATATTTGTCCAGTCTCTGAAGAATTTAGTGTAATTGAGTTCTTTCCACTCCAGACAAAGACAATTTTTTTACATTACAAATTGAGAGCTCTGACCAAAACATGAAGCAATTTTTTTCTAAATTTCAAAGCAAATATTTACCTCACACAGAAAATAATTTCTTTCTTTTATGCAACTTGGAATGGAGCATTTTAACATTTTAGAACTCTCTTTTGAAACTTAAGAAGAGGAAATTCACCAAAATCAACTCTTTGTTACAAAGCGATGTGAATTTCATGACCTATCTGTATTTAAAATTTTTAATTAGAAGCAAATATCTTCTCAAATCTTCCAAGTGCCTCATAACATTTGATCTAAGAATAATATCTGGGGTCCTGAGGTGGCCCTCAGCATCTCTTCCCATGGCTTGTTGAGGACCTCAAGACTGCAACCCCTCTTAAATGCATGGTGAGTTTTCCAGTTCAGATCCTTTCTATCCCTACAGTGATGCTGTGGCATCCCACCCTTAAGGGCAAGGGAGCACCAAGGAGTTGCAGATGCTTGTGGTGAAAAAGGAATGACAAAAGTCAGATGGTTCACAAAACTTACAGGGTTTTATTTGTAAATTATGTACTTGGAATGGAAGTCAGGGTTAGTCCCTGAATTTCTAGCACAAGAACATGTTGGTGAATTTTGGGTAAGGGATGGGGTAAAAGAGAAGAGAGAAGGAAATTAGAGAAAGAGAGAGAAAGAGGAAGAGATAGAGGAAGGGAGGGAGGGAGGAAGGGAGGGAGGGAGGGAGGGAGGGAGGGAGGGAGGGAGGAAGGATTCCAGGAAGGAAGGATTCAAGGAAGGAAGGATTCCAGGAAGGAAGGAAGG
>JAOTQP010001546.1:107586648-107616354 GCA_026413545.1 Cichladusa arquata
AGGAAGGAAGGAAGGAAGGAAGGAAGGAAGGAAGGAAGGAAGGAAGGAAGGAAGGAAGGAAGGAAGGAAGGAAGGTAAAGATTCCAACCACAGTGGGCAAGAGATACTTGACTGTGGAGCAATAAAATGCACTTTTCCCAAGGGAGGAAAAAGGGGAGAAGGGCATTTTGGGTTTATGATCTCCATTTATGTCATGTCGAAAGACTTGCTTTATGTCAGTTACAGAGAGAATTTATCTTTCCTGTTTTTTGGCTCAGTATCATGACCATAGATTCACTGCAGATAAGCAATAACCAAGTCCTTGAACCAACACAGCAGCTGTTGAACCTCCCCCTGAAGGTTGTCTCTCAGGTAATTAAGTAAACTTTGTCTTTTAATGATATTTTCTTTGGCTTGGTTCCTTGACCTCCCTTCACTCAGAGACAGAAGAAGTTAATGCCTACAGATAATCAGCTATAACATATATTGAATATTCTTCTGTGGACATTAATTTGAAAATGGCTCTTTCTTGTTCATTGCATCAAGAAAAAAAAAATGGGCAACTGACACAGCAGGTTAGGCTGTGCAAGATGCTGAACTTTGAATTTCAACCTTGAGGAGATTAAAACTTGATCACCACCTGCTACAACTCATATTGCCTCTCCTTGGAGACTGGAAACCAAGGGAGCATTTTGATCTGTGTATATCACCCTCTTCTGAAATAGCTGGAGTTGTGGGCTGTGTTGACAACCACAGCTCTCCCGATGAACCTCTATTTGAACACCTACAGATGGAACAAACGCCCCTTCAGAGACCCAGGGAAGAAAAAAAACCCACTCTGCATTGACAGACTGGTGGTTGTATGGGGATACAAACCTTGGTTTAAAGAGCAGGCCATGCATCAGTGCTGTGGGTTCACTTTTGAGAAGCTTGGGTAGCCAAAATGCCCCATCTACCCTCTGGCACAGAAGCCACCCTGTGTTCCAGACGTGTTTGTGGTTCCATTTTCTGCTGTTCAGTGCAGCTCTTTGTGAGCTTGCTAACGTTTAGTAGGAGATAACAGATTAAGCCAAGTGCAGGGATAATGAAATATAAATTAGTAGGTTTGCCAGCCTTTATCCACAGCACTGTCAGAGTGTATTATCTGGTATATCTAGTTCAGAGCAGTCAGTTAAATTTCCCCTTATCAGAAACTGAGTGTGAAGTGTGGTAATGTTGCTAAGTGCAGAACAAAAATCTCTCTTTTTTTGCATCCCATGACTGCTCCAGGCAACATTCTTGGAAATCTCTGAGTAGGAAGGAAAAGAAGACCCTGAGATATATACAGTGTGACAAGCCAGGAGGCTAAGCTGCACCGGTAAACCGTCCTGTGAGCGGCAGTCGCCTGTGGCTGTGACATTACCACACTTTGCTCAGCTTCAGAAAGGGAAATTTAACTGACGACTGCTATGAACTGAAGCCACAGCCTCAACCAGATAATACACCCTGACAATACTGTCAGGCAAAAAAGGCTGTGTTCCCATTGATTTCATCGCATTGGAGACATATTACCCAGGGCTGTGTATGTTTGAGGGTATATGTGAACACTGTGGGAATATCAAAGGCAAAGACACACTGATTTGGGCAGAAATGGGCCTCACAGAGATAAATCCCCAAAGTGCACTGACTGAAATATATATTATTTGGAGAATGGGGCATGGAAAAGATATTGATTGTAATTATAACTTAATCCTCAATCTACATCTGATATACCCTGCTGGGTTTGTTTAAAGCAGTGAAAAGCAGGGGGGAAATAATATTTCTTGCATCTCTGGGTTGTTTCTGAAGGTTTGGAAGTCCAGTTTGTCAGCATTTTCAGATGGATGTAAACATCAATAACAGACAAAACTCTAAAGGTTCAGAGCTTGGGTTCAGCTTGGAGAGGATCCCTGCTCCTCTAATCTCTAGGACCTTGGGCTATAGATGCACAATAAACAGGTTTTGTGAATAAATTATAAAAGTGGCACATTTAGAGCAATAATATGCATTCTAAAATAACTTAAGAAGTGTTTTAAAATAAAAAGGGTTCTCATACTTTTGAACAGAAGACAGCCCAAAATGAGAGGCCAGCCTCTAAGTATTTGGCTTTCAAGGAAATGTTTCTGAAGTTGGAAAGAAGAGCTTGCTCTCAACTCCCTCTTTTACATTGACATTTGTTAACCTTCATGTAGTTCTCGTCTCCTCACAAACTCTAGACCTCAATGCCTGTAGAAAAATGCTACTTCTTAAATTTACATTGTTTATGACATCCACATTTTGTTTAGCTGAAGAAGCATGAGAAATTTTCTCATAACCCCTTGGCTCTCTTCTTCTTGCTCATTGATACTCCAAAACTTTGGAGGATAAGTGAGGAGGGAAAGATGAAAGTAAGTGGTTCAAACTCTAAAATAAGCTGTTCTGTCATAAAAGTGTCAAGGCTTCCAGGTGTTCAGGATTTACCATTTTTGGAACCTTGATCTCCAGGTCTGTTGGACTGCTGGTGGCAATTTTTCCCAAGGACTTGGTAAAAAATTTCTGGGTGTTAGAACACAAAGCTTTCTCTGTTTTCAGTGATGATCACATCCAGATCCTCTCCTTCTGCCCTGACATGTATTGCAAAATTGAAATGAATGTGCCATGAACATCTGAGCTGCTCCAAGGGCTACCAGAAGAAGGTGAACAAGTCTCATGAGTTTTAATTTATACCTACAATGTTAGGTATCCTTTGGAAAAGGGAGAGAAGGAGGAAAAATATTGATAAAACAAGTAGTTATTTATTGCACCTTTTATAATGGAAGTGTAAAGCAGGAAAAATGGATCCTGTCTCCATGTAAATGACGTATTTGGAACATTTGCAATTAACTCACTTCTCGTTTCTCTGCTGCACTCTTTAGGTTCACATACTGTCTTTTTCTCATTCTTAAGAATTCAACAGCTTCAGCTCCAGTACTCTGCAAAAGCCATAAATTAGGATCCGAGATGAACTGATGTTTTATTTGAAACATTTCATGCTGATTTGCAGCTTCCAAATTAACATGAAACAGCACCAGAGGAAACAGAGGGATTCTCCTGCATTGTACAAAGAGCTATGTGAACTTTTGAAATACTGAGATCTCATTACTGACAACATTTTGACCTCAGAATTTTCATGTGCTGACCTGGAGGCTGCCTTTGGAAGTAGAAATGCAGATTCCCCAGTCAGCATGACTGCATGGGTTTATCAAGCTGGATGACTTTTTTCAAAATACAAAGCAAGAGTACATGGCTTCCAAAAATGAGGAAAAGTAATTAAAAATTATAGATATGAAAGCAGGAAGAATAAATGACCAGCTAGGAAAAACGCAGACAGAATGCAGTCCTTTCTGGGGTGCTTTTGGTAAGCTTTTATGTTTTGTTGCTAAGCCTGTTGAATTCCACCCAGAGATCTGGGATTAAAAGCTCTGCAGAGGCTTAAAGTACCAAACAGAAAGCAGGGAAAGAGCAAGAGCTACTCGTCTTCTGAAACTCCCTCTTGTTACTCCTGTGACCTAGTTTTATTGGGAATGTTACTCAGCAGCAAAAAGAAAAAAAACATATCTGAGATAAGGTAATAGAACAAATACTAAGGAAACATTTTCTGTTTAGCTGGAAAAGAAACCAAGCAAAATATTCTGGTCCCACAGAAGCCAAAAAGAATCAGTGCTAATGTCAACAGACCCAAAAGTTCACTGCGATACAAAACCTTCTCAAAATTTGGAGTAATTATTTTAAAAGAAATTCTAAGTCAAAACTTGGGGGATAGCACTGCATTCTCACTTTATGGGTTGCAGGAACGAGGACCTTAGGGGTGTCCCTGCCCATAGCAGGGGTTTGGAACTAAAGGAACTTTAATGTCTTTTCCAACCAAACCATCCTATGACTCTATGACTAATTAACTTGCAAAGTTTCTCAGGGCTCCAGAGAATTATATGTCTTTCAAAAGAAAGTCTGGAGACAAACTTTTATTGAGTCCCACCACATAAGAGAAGGTAGGTTGCACCAGCTAAAAATCTGGTCAATTGGCCACTTTTTTTCCAACCTTTCTTCATTCAGTTTTAATGTCATGGGATGAATTCAGGAATTCTGCAGGGGTTGGACAAGTGTAGAAAGCCTCAGGTAATGGGAGCAGGAAAGAACCTTCTTTGCAGGGAAAGAATGGAGTCACTGTCAGCACAGCAACAGCTCACTTTAGACTTGGGATTCCATACAGATTTTCAGCTGCTTTGCACTATGTATAAGTCTTGTGAGCTCAACACTTATCTCTGATCCCCCTGTTCCTTTGTGGGATTGTTGTATTCTATTGCAACAAAATAATGCTGCAAGCAATTTCTTCTCTCAGTGTCATTTTCATTCCAGATTGCTCCGTGCTGGAAACTAGCTGGATGGTGTTGTTTAAACTGTTTTTAAAACACACAGTGTAAAAACCTCACCTCCAGACTCCACAAGACTTCCCTAACCAACTATGACTGAATGGAAAATTCTGCTGCTCTGATTAAACTTATATGTAGAGGTGAATAAAATATAAAAGAGGTCTTGAGCATCATCTTTTATTTAGTGTCTTGTCCGATAAGTATGATCATACTTTTAAGGATCACAGTATATTTTTAGACACCTTGTAAAGCACTCAGGCTTTTGCTTAGAGTACTAAGAGTGTATGGTTTAATAAGCCAGTTGACAGAACATTAGTGACATCAAAGCCATGGAAAAAACCCTGTTTGCTTGCTCTTCCTTTCATCTGACTTTAAAATACTGTGCAATCGACAGGATTAGGAGAGAAAAACACACATACACATGCAAACCAAGTGCATTTGATGAATATTGTGTGATGAACTGTTTGAAAATAATGATTATTTTTAAGGAATCTGAGATATTCTTCTCCTTCTAAATGCACATCAGATTTTATGCAAGCCCACTGTCTCAATCTGCTCATATGTTGCAATTTATCAAGGGATTTCTCGGGGATACCAGATTGATGCCATCTGGGTATTGTGTAGACAGGAAAAGTACACGATGCTTCTCCTCCTTTCTGCTGTTAACCCCCAGTTTGTCAGGTTTGCTCTTGAAGACAGAGAATATTCAAGTTTCTATGTCTAATGTCAGGCTAGAGCCCCATGAGAGGTGGTAGGTGGTTATATCCATCAGGTCACATCTGACATAAACACCACACGTGGGACACATCTTGCCCAACTGAAAATGTCCACAGAGCTGGTTTCCTGCAATACTCAGCAAAGCCAACACAGAGCAAGGGGAATTTAAGCAAATAATTTATCTGACCTTCTAAGATATTTATTTCAAATGAGTTGCAGTGATTCCTAAAAATATCTTTTCTCCCCTCTTCATTTTTTCCTTTCTCCTTTCTTTCTGTAGAGAGTTAGATCATATGATTACAGATATCTGCATTGTACATAACGAAAGATACATTATACAAATGTGGTTGCATTTCTACATGTTACTTTAACTTTTCCTAGATCTGATTATCCCCAGAATCATCTCATGTCAGAGGATATGATACAGTCTTGTTTAGATTTTTTGCTAATCAGAGAGGGTCCCATAATATAAATGGAAGCTAACTGACAAAAAAAGAATCACAACCAGCAAGCCTCAAACCACACCTGGATGTAGAAATATTGAAATACCATTCACATTACCACCTCTAACTGGCTGTCTAAAATGATGCATTAAAGAGAAAGATTTTCTCACAGAACATCAGTGGGAATATGAATTTAGCAAAAAGTTTACCTCTTGGTTAATTTTTTTAGTCACTTCCGTGATAATCTAGTTGTACAAAACCTCTCAGAAGCTGCAATTTTGTACATTCACTCTTCAGTTCTGCAAAGAATGGGAAGTTTTGTCTTTTAGACTGCTTACTATTGTTTGATAAGGTACAACTCAGGGATGAAACCATACATCCCCCTAAACCTGAATTACAGACACCTCTGGTTCCAAATATCAACACTTTAGTGCTACACTTCTCAACAGAAGTACTGTGTCCATTATTTGACTTCACCTTGGACTGGAAAAAAATTGATTTAAATAATTGTTATTTGACTTATTTATAAAATTCCAACTGGTCATTATCATATGTCCAGAGAAGCTGTGGCTTCCTTCGGATCCTTGGAAGTGTTCAAGGCCAGGTTGGATGGGGCTTGGAGCAACCTGGGATAGGGAGTGGCATCTCTGTCTATGGCAGGGGTGGAACTAGGCAATTTTTAAGGCTCCTTCCAACCCAAACCATTCCATGATTCTGTGATTGTTCGGGCTTCATCTGCAGGTCTTGAGGCCTGTAGTTAATGGGAGAGCAATGTCTTTCAACAAGAGAGCCTTTGCAGTTTACACATTGTGTATCATCTCTGGTTTTCCAATACTTTGCACAAAGTGGCAGAACAGTAGGATTTCCTAATTCACTGGGAAACTAAGCGCTCATATCTATGTTACTTTCCATATAAAACACTTAGAATACACTCAGCTGTGAATGTAAAGCCAAAGCTGAACAGTGAATTCTCCTTAAGGCCTGATTTTCCAGGCAGTATTTTGCCTATGGAGATGTTTCAGCATTAATTTTGATCATATTCTCTTTCACACCCTCTATCTAAGGTACTAAAAAGGGAATTCACAGGAATTCGTAAGGTGCCATAAGCAATGTTCTCAGAAGTGTAAAAGAAATGAATACGATAATAGCTTTCAAACTAAGTTCTCCTCAATGTGTTTAGTTCACTGGGTGTTAAAGAACATTTAGTAACAGTTTAAACGAGTCAAATGAGGATGCAATCAGAATTCATCAGGTAAGGCACTACCCAAACTGAATGTTATACTCTCTTTATGTGCTCCAAAGGTGTCTCTCCCTTCTTGACCTGTTCAGATGAAAGCTGACCAGATCCTTTAAAGCACATTTTTCAGGGACATTAATCAGAGCACTGGAAAAGTTGATTTTTTTTAAATATTTTTAAGCCTAGCATTTAATATCTCAGCCCACTCTGCACAATGGGATCTGTCAAGCTTCTGCTGGAAGTTTCTTTCTCAGCAGGGGCTGCACACTGGGCACGTCCACCTCTGGAAGTAACTCCTATTCTGTCTGGTGTTAAGAGGTTTTTCCACTCAGAGGTGGATTACAGCACATGTTTCATGCCCTCTCAGTTCTCGGTGTAGGAGGTCAAGATCTGTAGGAAATGACATGAGCTGGTTGCAAAGTTTTCACTTTTTTCATCACTCATCCTTAGATATATTATATGGATTAGATTTAGATTAGGTGTTAGGAAGAAATTCCTCCCTGTGAGGGTGATGAGGCTCTGGCACAGGGTGCCCAGAGAAGCTCTGGCTGCCCCATCCTTGGAAGTGTTCCAGGCCAGGTTGGACAGGGCTTGGAGCAACCTGGGCTAGTGGAAGGTGTCCCTGCCCATGGCAGAGGGGTTGGAACCAGGTGACCTTCCAGGTCCCTTTCAACCCAAATCATTTTGTGATTCTGTGATTCTGTGATTCTCTGGTATCAGCCTCATATGGAAAATTCCCATTGAATTTCATTGGGGAAAAAGAAAATTTTCTCAGAAATTGTTAGGTGCTTCAAACTGAACAATGGATTTTTTCCTTCCATAGGATTGAATATATTCTTCCACAGGGGATTAGCTGTTCTGTATGCTGATCTATATGTTTTCAGAGTGATTTCTATGAAATTCCTTGACAGAACACTTCCAGGTGTGAATATTTTTTTCACACTTCTACTTAATGCCTTGAGACTGATGCAGACAGGAACAGCAGGTGTCTGGAATGTCTTACAAAAGTATCTGAAGAACTTTTAAATTTAAGGTTAGAGACATTCTTATATATAAGATATTATTGACGAGTAAGTCTCTTCAATAATAACAAAGAGGACAGATTTACTGATCAGTCTAACTTATTTGAATATTTTTCATAAACACATTTTACAAACATTTTTTTTAATATGGTGCCCACACACAGGGTGTAAAACGAGACAAAAGGATGCCAAAATGTGGGATACATAACTGGAATTTTAAGCAACATGAATGGATAATGGTGCAAGTCCAATTGTTTCATTTTTTTACCATCATATGGAGACATCATCACTTCAAGTCATGTTCTGAAGGTTTCACCTGGCACATGTGCTCAGGGCTGGAGAGAGTCTCCTGGAGTGATGTGAGGTGCCTGTTCACAGCTGTTGATACAGAAATACATTATCCCCCTAATCTCTGCCAGAGCTGCCCTGACCAAGGATCTGCAGCCAAAATTCACATGACACAGGAGGTCATTGAGCTTTTGAGGTCCTGTGTCACTGCTGTCCATGATACTGAACAAACCAAGCTGGAACACGAGTTGGGACATTCAGATTCCTCTTATTCAAGGAACACATTCCAGGAATGAGACTTAATGCATAAAGAGTCATAGGATTTTTTGCTTTGGAAAGGACTCTAAGACCATCAAGTCAAATCATTAACCTCAACACTGCCAAGGCCATCACTAAACCTTGTCCCCAAGTGCCACATCTACAGGGCTTTTAAATCCCTCCAGGAATTGACTTCATCACTGCCCTGGGCAGCCTGCTCCAAGGCTTGACCACCTTTTTTATGAAGAAAATTTTCCTAATATCCAATCTAAACCTCCCCTGGAGCCACTTGAGGCCATTTCTTCTGGTCCTATTTCTTGTTTCTTGGTAGAAGAGCCACCCCCACCTGGCTCCACTCTCCTGTCAGGGGGTTGAAGACAGTGAGAAGGTTCCCCCTGAGCCTCCTTTTCTCCAGGCTGAACCCCCCTTAGCTCCCTCAGCTGCTCCTCACAAGACTTGTGCTCCAGACCCTTCCCCAGATCTGTTCCCTTCCCTGGACACGCTCCAGCCCCTCAATGTCAATGAAAATATGAAAATATCTCAGCCTGGTGGGATGAATAGAAGCTCATTATCACTCCAAGAAAACTGACAAGCAATAAATAAAACTGTCAGATGAAATTTGTTTTGATTATTTAAGGTAAGCAATAAAACTGAAGTTCAAGAAGGTTCCTGACATGGGTAGGTGGCATTAATTCCTGACACAGGCAGCCTTAGAAGAAATAATTTGAAATATTCATGTAATATATTAGCTACTAGGTCAGTTGTGAAGGGAACACGCCTGCACATTGCAGGATAAAAAGTGATGCAAATCTGCAATGCGTAAAAACCATACAACACAAGGAATGAGCCAGTCAAAATTTAAGGAAGAAATGTAATGCCATAACTTAGGAACACATTCTCAGAGTGGACCATCCCAATCATCAGGCAGTGCTTTGCTGTTTTGGACAACCACAAAATACCACAATGTTTCAGAGCATTAATTGATCAAATTTCGTCTTAAAATCTCAGAGTCAATGGGCTTCTGGGACTATAATTCTTGAGATACATCTATTAAAGGTAAACTGAAGAGCTGAAAGGCTCTCTCTACTTCTAAGTTCTGGCACAGAATGGCCACATTCATGTCATGAAACTCTCTTGCTTCCCCATATATGCTGGTAATGGACAAATTGCCTACTGAGAAATATCCATATTAGAAATGAACCATACTAGCTCTGTGAGGAGAAAGTTCATGGGACAGTGTTGAACAAAGAAATGCATTCTTCCAACAATATTGATAATTCCCCATGTTCCTCTCCTGACATGGTGGATTTTGGGTTGTTGCAGCCCTGATTTCCTGGGTGATCCTCTTTTACTCAACAGCATAGCGATTAAACCCTTCATTTACATCAGTCTTTTCCTCAGGAAGGACCAGGGTTTTTCTGACTGACAAGTTATTATGAGCAAATGAGCAATATCTGCTCCTGTGGCTCTTCACTCATGTGCCCAAACCAAGAACACCATGGGGATTTCTGGGCGGATGAAGGATGAGATCCAAATCCAAACCAGGAACCAGGTCAGTATAACTGCTTTGCTCAACTTCCACCTATGGAGGCTTTCAGATTTCACCAGTGTTTTCCACAAACTTACAGGTACTTATTAAATAAAAGGAACTTGGATCTTAACCTCAATAGGTTCAGTTGCTGACCTTAATATTTTGGCTGGGAGATTTCCTATGATATACTGTCGATATTAGTGCAAGATTTAGAAAAAACGTGATACTAAAATATGAGCAAAACAATCCATATTTTTGCTCTTCTGGGTTTCAGAACCAGCTAACTAAGCAAGTATCAGAACCACCATTAACATTTTTCCTGTTCATTTAGGAAGGAGAAACCAAATAAACCTTAAAGACTTCCCTGGAGTTGTAGCCAGACAGGCAACACCATGTATGTGACCATCCACCAAATATCTGCACATTGTCTGGGTTTGAAAACAACACAAACACCTTTGAACATGTAAGTTAGTTTAGGGATACAGATGGATAAATACAAAGACTCATCTTGGTAATCTTACAGGTCTTCAGGCTTTCTGCATTCCCTTTGCAACCTATTAGTGATCTGTCTACTAATATTAAATAAGCTCCTTTAAAGAATTTTCCCTAGATTGGTTTGAATCAGGAACTCGGAGATTTGAAATAGGCACTCCTTCATTCCAGTTAAAATAAAATTGTGTTTCTGCTGAAAAGTCAGTTCAAGAAAACTGTGCATGTGTTCCTAAACCAGGACAAAATAGTCTTAATATGGAGGAGGAAAACAAGAAAACAAGAAAACTCCTATGCAACACTATAAATTTTTGGCAAGATTTTAATCACAGAGATCTCTTGATGACCACAGATGTTTTCTTCTATGGACACTTGTGTTAAACTCAAATGAGAATGAACCATGTGTTTTGGAAAATTACAACTGTGGTAGTTTGAAATATATCATTGTGAATTAAAATGTCTATTTTAATAATAATTTTAAAATGCAGGTAAAACTCATCACTGCTCTTCACCTGGTTCTCTTATTTTTCAAAGAAAAGAATTCTGCTTTCATTGTTTATTCTTGGCTACTAAAACACAAAATATAAAGTACTTTTTAGTACTTTTCTGGTAACCCAGGGAAAATACTAAAATGTTCTTAATTTATTTAAATAAACATGTTGATTTTCATACATATATTCAGCCTTTTAATTGTCTTAGACAAGGAGAAATAAAGTCTTATTTACTATAGAGTGACTGGCATTTTACTCCCAATTTGTACCAAGTCTGTTTCTGTGGGTACGGGGATTCCAATGAAAATGCACAACATCAACAGCACTGAGTTGTTCTGATTAGATAAATATTCCCCTCTCTTGCTGCTGCTTCCAGCTGTTTAAATCAACAATGAAAACTGCAGTTGGAACAATGCCAGGTGACTGATGAATAAACAGCAGAATTAAAGTGAAAATTATTTCCTATAAGCTGAAAGGAGAGGTAATTAAACAAAAAACAGAAAATAAAAATATTTACCTTTGAAAAGTTAGGAGGAAATTCTACCTAATTTTAAAGCCTAAAATTTATTTAAACCCTGACCAAGCAAATACTTATGTCCTTGTTCAGCTTTACTTATTTAGAGGGTAATGACAAAGGTGTGTATGTGTTCTCTTATATTTTCTTGCAGAGTCAATAGTGTTAGGAATGCACCAGATAATCTGTCGAGCTATACTTAATAAGGTGTGATTTAAAGCATTTTCCTCTTAAAATGTTATAACAATTCCCTTTTCTAGTCTTACCTGTCTTACCTGTAAGAAGACTGATTTGCTAGCTCAAATACATGAGGAGATTAATTTGATTCTGCATTTTTTCAATTTATTGAAATTATATTGTTACATAATGACAAATGGTGCCTCAAAAATATATTTGTATTTATCCTAACATCACCTTAAACAGGAGTTAAATCAGTTTTTGTAAATAATGCATTTAAAGTGAAATTATCATTCTCAGTTTCTAAATTAACACAGCACAAAGAGATGTTAGTTCCAAGCGTTGCTAATTTCTTTCTTAGAATGGGATCCTAGAGTAGAAATATTAGAAAAACTGCTTTGGCAGGCTTGGGGTTTTTTGTGGGTTTTTACTGTTTAGTTCACTTTCAGACTGGCACTAGATTTTAGGATAGCTTTTGTACAAATCTTTTATGTACATATCTTTTTTTTTCTGATGCTGGACCAGATGCCCAGGCAGGAGTAGGAGCAAGGAATGCTCAGAAACTCCAATCTCACTTCAGCAGCCCCTGGGACTCAGCAAGATGCACTGTAGGATCCCTGATGGGATGATCTGTGTTCCCTTTCCAGAACAAAGATGTCCCTTCTCCACTATTTTTTCTCTCCACTCCTTCTTTCTCTCTATCTTCACTGCCCCTTCTTTGTCTCTTTTAGAGACTCTCTTTTCCAGTAGCCTGTGTGCTCATGTTCTGTGACTGAGTGATCATAAACAGAAAATAACCAAGTCCACACCCCTCTCTGCATGTGCAGATATTGCAGACAGATCTCATAAATCAGTTGGACTGATTTCTTTGTATAAAGACTATTGATTTTCTCCTTCTCTCCATGAACCAGAAGGTGGCATCTGATTACTGGCTTGTAAATTTGCATCTCTTCTATCTTCACTGCCACGGTCAACTTCAGTGAATCCATTTCTTTACATATTCATCAGTGTGAACACACAAAATTTATGCTCACTTGTCAATATTCTTCAGTCAAACACACACACACATAAATATAATTGTTAACCGGTTTCTGTTATTATTAACCTGGCACTGAACTGTTTTGCTTTAAGTCTAAAATCATGGTGCATTTATTGACAGGTTCAGAAACACAATCCAGGAGCTTGACTTTACTCCCATTCTCCAAACTGGAAAATGAAAGCAAAAGAGATCCAAAGGTCTCCTTCAGAGGCAGACAGAAATGTTATGACAAAGTATGGAATATTTAAATTTCCTTGCTTTCATTCTTGGTCCTCCAGCTACAAGATGTGTCGAACCAGGTGTTCTATTTTATAAAATCATGACATTTGTAGACTCCTCAAGTGTCTGACCTTAGTTTCTATGTATTCGGACCTCAGTGAATAATTAGTGTTTAGGCCTCAATTCCGATGAAGATGAACAAGCATTCTATTAGTTCATTCATCCATCCCCAGAATAGTTGATCCACAATGAGAAGAGTTGTTCCTGTTGGCTTGTAAATGTTTGGATCTTTTTGACCAAGCAGATGATGCTTTTAAACCCAAAGGTGTTTGGTTCAAACCCCTTTGCACTTAGGACAGTTCTTAAACATCCCTGTAATATAAGAGGGGATTTTTATGAGAGAAAATGTATAAATAATTGCCTTTTCTTATGAGAAACATCTGGGCAGAGGTGCAAAGACAGCTTTCAGTGAAGTCTGTGAATTCACAGTGTAATGGCTGCCAAGACCTACAGTTTGAAAAGGTTTGGAGGATTTGTATCACGTTAATTGTTAAATGTGAGGATTCAGATGTTTGGAACTTTCTGGCCTCAATCATCAGAATTTGTTTGCTATTGAATGGTGTTTTCCCTGACAGAAAGTGTCGCTATAATTTTTATAGAACATGGACAGGATCTACTTGCACAGCTTGAGAGAACAAACTGTGCTCTGGACAGCTGGAAATACTAATGCATGACACACACTCCATTTGTCCTTAATGCCATAAACAGAGAGCTTGTGCCATGAAAGATGATTTAGAAAAATGCATGGGAAGCTAGACAGCGATACAGGGATTTCTGAGCTTCATGGCAAAGCCAAAAGACTGACCTCCATCTCCAGGGAAAGAGCAGGAATTACTGGTGCAGGTTGTGAATGAGAGTATTGCAAAGTGACAGGAACATGGTGAAGCAGCAGTCAGGACTGGAAGATGGGAACTGACAGGAGTGAGCTGTTCAAAATCAAAAAGAATATAGTTAAAGGTGATGGGATGCTGATTTATTTAATGCAATAGTAAAGAAACAAGAATGAATATCCTGGGTGAAAGGGAAGCTGTCTGGGTCAGAGTCACACAGGGGAAGAAGGATGAAAGAGTTATCAGTGCAGTTACTCTTTAAGTCCCTTATAGATTGTCAAGAGAAGCTGTGTGAATAGAGAGATACTTCTGTGACAATCTCATAAACACAGTGCTTTAAATAAACATATCTGTGCATATACTCACAAACATAAATAACATATTTCACATTGCAGTGTGGTAATAAATCATACAATCTATACATTTCCGAGATTAAATTGTTATTAAGAGCTAATCATTTAAGTGTTCCAGCTCTCAGATAAAAGCTGAAGAATAACAAAAAAAAGAAATTGCCAGTAAGATTCATTCACTCCTTTTCGAGTTGGCAGATTTCTCTTACAAATTCAACAAGCAAATCTGAGGCAAATCAGGTTTGGATTAGATTTGGCCAAATAACAAGGATGCTACGGAAAGCAAATCCGTTGGGAAGGTTATGTACATCCAAGAAAGGAGAACTCACTGAACCTGGATGGTGGCTGAGGTAAACAATCTGTTCCACTTCTTTTTGTTCAACTCACGTTCACAACTTGCTCCACTTTTTTCCTGACTGCATTTGAATCTTTTTGCACTGTTTTAATTTCTTTTCTAGTTCTCACTTGGTTTGATTTTAAAATTCTGCTTTCATTTTCTATGAGGCATCCTTTCCCATTGTGCATCATCTTCTGAATCAATTTATATTTATGATCCTGTCTCTGATTATGATGAATAATCAGGGAGAGATAAATTAAATATGCCATGAAACACAAACTCTATCTGCTTATCTAGGCAAAGAATCTTTGAATAAAAGGATTCCATTTTAAATTTAGAAAAATAGAAGGATTTTAGTAATTAAAACAGTGCAGAATAGCCTCCAAGTAGGAGAATTTTGAGCATAAATTACTCTCAGCTCCCAGGATGGAGTTCACTGTGCTCATCAAAATTATTTTCTGATATCAGTGTTAACAGCAATAATAAAAGTAGTTATTCAGAAGATTTTTCTGTTCTGAACTTTACCAAAAAAAACTAGAAAGAATAAAATGCACCCCGCATCACATTAAATGTCAACAGAACAAACATCTGCAGATAAATCCATGCCAGACTTCCTTCACAGTCAATGGGAAGACAAATGGCCAGTTTGGGGTCTGATGTCATTTCTCCCTTTGAAATGTAATTTTAGAAGAAATTAACTAGAAAAGGAAGCTCCACCACTAGTTTACTCATAGGTCCCTGTTTGGTTTTAGTATCCAAAGATACCACACCAAAAGCTACAGAAATGGGTCTGCTCATGGATTACACCACTTTGAAGGCTAAAAAAGAAATCACGTTCATGTGTGTGTGCATACATGTGCAGCTGCCACAAATGAATCCAAAGAGGAAAATTACATATGAGCATGTAACTATTTCATTACATCCCTTCCACCTTCTGCTGCCACAGTGTTACACAAAGCTTTTATTTAGAAAAGGCAGTAATTTTGTTCTAACATGCAGAACACCTGGCTCCCCAGAATATCATTATGGGGAAGAAATGCTTTTATTGTTTTATGATGGTTGCTATCAAAAAACAATAAGAAGAGTAAATGTGTTAACTGATATCTAATTGTCTTTCTATGGCTGGTTTGACAGAATAAAACACCAGAACCTTCTGGAAGCAATTAAAGTTATTAATAAAATGGATTTGCTGTGCACATATATTGCTGATCACAGCACAGAGCACATGAGCAAACAGCATAAATTAAAATTACATTATTAAGCTGCATAAAGTGGTCTTTTATTTTACTTGGACTTTGTTTGTTGTTGTGACCTGGGCAACAAAATCAGAGAGAAAACAGAATATCTGGTTCAATCATACAAATGAATAAATAATTAGCTCACTAGACTCTTTTCTCAGTGGTTTGCAAACCTTGGGAGAAACTTACCCCTGACATAAGTTTAGTCAGGTAAATCGCAGTGAGGAATCTATAGTCTGTGTTTTCATCTTTGACCATGTTATTACTGGTTTTCACCGTCTGGCAGATGGAGCTTGCACACAGTAATAAGAAATAAATAGAAATTATAGCATTTTTGCTGTAAGTACAAACACATTTCATTTTATTTGTGAAGATTAACAGGTTTCCTGAACTGTTTGAAACACTAAAGTGCACCTACTGGAATAGACATAGAAATCTCTGCTCAGCCAGTCCTTTGCCATCTATTTCTGGTGCAGGAGCTTCTGCTTAGAGATTTTCTCAGAACAGGTAAGTTCTGAGTGTGTGTTTGGATGTGTACATGATTTCACAAGTTGAAGAATGAGGGCAAGATTTCTATGCAGAAAAATAAAATTCAGCCTAATTGTGGAAGTTAAGCCTATTCCTTTCAAGCATTTCCATACTGTGAGCCTTTTACAGCTGCAAATAGATTAAAGGGGTGTTTAAAGGTATAGCATTAAATGAGTACAAATAACTGTTTTACGTAAGTTGCCTGGGGTACATCAGTAGCCTTCTAAATGATCAAAAGGTATAGCTGGAGGCAAGGTCCAAAACCACCTGCTTATATAAAAGCCTTTTATATGAGGTAGCTGATATCATACATTTACATTGATCTTCCTTTAAACACAGTAATGAAATCAGCATCAAAATTATGTTAAAGTACTGTTATAAATACCTTGAACAGATGGGAGCAGGAGAAGTACAGTGCCATCCTTGCATTGCCCCATTTGCCACTGCCCTGGGATCATGGATTCCACCTGTACCTGGCTGTGGGTCAGCAGGCCTGAGGTGTCCTAAGCTTTTTTAAGAGATTTTGAGATTGATTTTAAGCTCTGAGGAACGTTCTTTGCTTTAAATGCATGAGCAGTTCCAACCACCTCCACAGAGAACTTCAGCCTTTGCTGGAGTGATTGCCAGACCAGATACAGACACTGGTAATACAGACACTTTTCTGGGCTGCAGGGTTTTCAAGCAGCATTAAGTGAAAAAATTTTATTTAGAAAAACTTGGAAGTGTGGCCCATCCAAAAATTCATGTAAGCTACTTCACAATTCTGCATATCTTAACAGTGCAAGTAGTTTCATTTTTCTAAGCAAAGTTAAATCACACCAACATCTACAGCATTATTATTCTCTTTGCATTAGTGATGTTGTTTTCTCAAGCTTTACCTTTTGAATCAGTTCAGCATATCTTGGTCTTTGTAACGTGCCCACTCCTAAGCACAGGTGGTCTTTTAAACAATAGCATTTATGCAATCAGTACTATCAAATACTTTTAGGCAAGTTAAATGTCATGATAAAGCAATAACTGTCCATCAGCCTGTGAATTAGAGGCTGGACAGGGCTCTGAACAACCTGCAAGGTGTCTCTGTCCATGGCAGGGGGTTGGAATGAGAATATCTTTAAGGTCCCTTCCAAGCCAGACCATTCTGTGATCCCCATTCCTGCTGAAATAACCAGATACCAACAGAACAGCACAAATCAAAAGCACTTTGAGGCTGTGACTAGAGGCATAAATAAATAAATAAATAATAAACAAACAAAAACAAATAAATAAATCTGAAGTTGGAATAATTTCTTTTCATTGCCTCCTATGGGAACTGAGGATGGTGGACTAACATGGAACTAAGGGCCAAGTTAGGAGAGATGAATTTCATGCTGTGAGACCCTTACTGACAAGACCAGGGATATTTGTCTGTTTTTGTTTACCAAGAAGAGTTCTAAACTGGCAACTGAAGAAAGTGCTCATGATATGGCCTCTCTGAGTAGTACTTTAATAAAACTTCAGCCCTGCCTCATGGTTTGCAGGATGTGGAACCAATCTGTGCCTGCAAAGCAAATAAACAGATTTTTTAATATAATATTTTTGAGATGTTTCTTAACTCTTAAAAGTAGAAGACAAAAACCTGAATTCAAAGCTTGACCAGATTAATTTTGCTTGCTTACTAAAACATGGCAATGTTACTGATGTTTTATTTCCTCCTTGAAAAATAAAATATGTAGTTCACTTTTAACGGGGGAAAAGAAAAAATAAAAAAAAAAAAGAAAGAATAATAAGAAAAAATGAACCCAAGGAAAAGTCCTAAAAAGAAACCTGCAAACCTTAAAGGACATTGATCAGCTCCTTCTCCCCCATGAACACATGCACAATAGAAAGCTTTTAAAGTGCCCTTATTGTCAGCATACTGACCTTGTTTAAGAAAGAAAATGACATCTTTGTGTTCTGCATTTATTCCCTAAATGGGTAACTTCCATCCAAAAACAGGGGAAAAGAAAGAAAAAAGACCAAAAATAAAAACACTTTTTTTGAGATTTATGATACTTAGACTATATTGCTTATAAAAAGATGGAAGACCCCACAATTATGTGCATTACTTTTACAGAGAAAAGTGTTTACAAAGTCTAGGGAGAAGGAAAAAAAACCTTCAGCCAACCTCAGGGTTTAAAAGCCTTTTTCAAGGTATCTTTTTTCTCTCCAAGGTGCTGAGCTGGAGTCGATAAAAGACCTCTCTTTGAGAATAAAATGCGAAAAGTCAAAACAGTTTTCCATTTTAGAGGAAGCTTTTCAGTGTGTTTGCCACCATTTTAATGAGTTCTTCCCCTCTCTGGGTAGTCAATATTGGAACCTCAACCATATTTTAAGAAAGATAAAAAACAACAATAAAAACAAAAAACCTCAAACAAACAAAAAAAAGTGTTGTTTGGGCTGGTGCATGAAGACTGAGAAATTCTTGATAAAGTTTGGGTAAAAGGCACTGAAATAAAACCTTTGAGGCAATGGCACATCCCAAAAATATATAAGTATCTAAAGGAAGGGTGGTGGAGGATGGACCAGGCTCTGCTCCAGGGCCCAGCAATGGCACCAGAGGAACGGGCAGAAACTGATCCCAGCAAGTTCCAGCTGACAGGAGGCAGAACTTCTTTACTGTGCAGTGACTGAGCCCTGAACAGAGACCAGAGAGGGTGTGGAGTCTCCTCAGTGGAGATATTCCAGAAATACAATCCCTGAGCTCTGGGATGACCCTGCTGGAGCAGGGTGGAGGGACCAGACCAGCCCCTTGGTCCCTCCCAACCAGACCCATCCTGAGATTCTGTGATTCTGTGATGTGGAGCTATTTGGAGAGTGAGAAAACAAAAGAAGATGGAGAGGTCCTGTAGACAGAAACATCACTTGCAACTTGAATATGGCCTGGATTTTTTCTTCAAGGTCCACAGATCAGTGAGGCTGAGCTGGTGCAGCGTGTAGCTCAACCTGCAGGGAAAAGAGCCCAAAGGGGTAATTTTGCTAATGCGATTATAAGGGGAAACCACCCAGGTCTACCTTGACAGGTTCATGCCTGTTTTGAAGCTCAGCTCATTTGTTGTGCTTAATTATCCTTTTAGGTCCCTTCCAGCTGAACTATCCTACTCCACTGGAATCAGTGTGGCGTAGATGACATGGTATATGAAAGGAAAGCAGAAAAAAAAAGTAGTGAGATATTTCATGGTCTCAGATAATTAATTTAATTTAATAAAGGTACACAAATATATATCTATCCCCAGTGGTCCTTTCCTAGACACTAGCAAGCAGATTCCTTCTAAGCATTTTGTAGTTTTTAGGAAATGTCTGCGAGGGATGCAGCTGTTTCTAATTCACCATCAGATTTCTATAAAAATGACGAAGATGAAAATAGAGTGCAACTCATTAAAACTCAAGGATAAATTAAAGGAGGCTAAACTAAAAGCTTCCCTATAAGAAAACACAAAGAACCTGGGAACACAGTGTTTCTTTGAAATATAGATGGTGGTGGACAGACCACCACTGCACAGGACAATGAATTTCCAACATCTTAATGTTACTCCTTCCCAAGAAATACAAGAACTGGAATAACAACTGTTGGAGATGAAGAATGTTGAGCCAGCAAATGTCATCTATCATCTTTCTGCCAACAAATGCTGAATTCACCACCTCCCTTTGTGATACAGGATGTAGGAGACCAAAGCAAATACCTGTTGTCAACACCTGGAACTAAAAAGACCACCTGCCAGGATTGATTGGCACGACTCGCCTTTAACAAAAGCTGCCTCAAAAAAACTACAGGGCAGAGAGAGACAGGCAGAGTTCAGAGGGAACTTAAATAGCACCACATGCTCCCCATGATGGCTTTATCTGAATCCTGCTCAAAGCCACCTCCCCTTACTTTTTAATTCACAAGTTATTGATGTCTTCAGAAGTGGAAAAAGAAAGAAGGAGAAGAAAGGAAATAGCTTTCCCTCTGCTTTCTCCAAGGATAAAACACAGTCTGTTTGGCTTTGGTTATGGGTAATGGCAGCTGTATTTTCAGACTGATGATTTAGTCCTATTGTCTGGACAAGCACTGTGAGATATTTTACACAAACATGAGTTTGGGTTGAAGACTACAGTGTCTACAGAAAAATATATTGTACTTAGGGATCTGACAGTCTTGCAGAGGTCATGTCCATACCTAAGCTTTTTCCACAAGATATTTTCTTGAAGATATTTCTGCCAAAAACCCACTCCATGAGATCCTGCCTTTCAACAGAAGAGTGGCTTCCAGTTCCCTTCTCCTGTTTTCTGCTGTCTGCAAGGCAGCAAGGCAATGAGGGAGCTTACAGCCTGACATCTCCTTCCTCCCACTGAGCTGTGCCTCTGAGTGCCACAGCTCACACTCCTGACCCTGCTGCATGCCATTAGAAATCTGCTCACCACGGATCTCTGATGCTCATGCCACAGCCTGCTGAACCCTGAAATGCCATTAAATCCATGGATGGCAGCAAGTGCATCAAGGACAGCATATTTAATTTCCTGCTGGCTGCAGCCTGGCATTATCTGTGTTTCTGAAAATTGCTGCCATATAGTAGCTGTAGCTATTTTTATATTCCTAGACTTGGTGCAAATAATGAAGCAAAAGGACAATGTTTCTGTTTGGGGATTGCTGAAACTGAAAAGAATGGGAGATACTGGTGAAATAAAGAGGTTTTGAAGAGGTTTTGATAAACATTCTCTTAAGATCAAGGTGTTAGTGGGAAAGGCACATCTGGAAAGACACAGACACATCTAGAAAGACCACCAGGCTGCCTAGAGCTGCCAAAAAAACATTATAAGGATATACTTGAGTCTTTATCCAACAATAAAGACAATAAAGGGGAGGCTCCCAGTAAACAAGTCCTGGATGTAATAAATAGACATTGGCCTTGGACTTCCTTATGATGCTGTACAAAATTGTAAAACTACTAGCCATCCTAAAGTGTCCAATTCCTACCTTTTCTTGAGTGAAAAGGGAAATGAGAGAAGCTGAGAAAGAAACAGAATTGCAGGAAAGGGACAAGGAGATCTCTTTTGGCAGAAGAGATCTAAAAGATCTCTTTGGTGTTCCTGTGTTTCATTTGTTAGGATTAGAAAAGTTATAAATGGTTCTGTAAAATGCTGGGCCTGGATTCATTAATTTAGAACAAGTCATGGGGTGATACCTCATGAAATGTAATAAACAAAAACTGTGCAGAAATTTGGCTGTGGAAACATTACTAAAAGATATTTAAAAAAAAAACAATTTCAGAGAAGACAAATCTCAGTTTCCTTAATTTACTAATTCAATATTTATCCTAAAAAGATTTTATAAAAGACTTCTACAGAAGCTTACCCAGAGCTCAGTGACACTGAGCTCTTCCTTTTGAAAGAACAAGACCTGTGCTATATTTCTTCTGCTAAATACTCTGTATAGGAAGATGATCACTGTATAAATGTGTTGGTTTAGCTGAATCCCAGGTAGCTGGGAAAAAAAGATAAAACTCAAAAAATAAAAAGTTAAGCAATTGGTGGAAAGACTTTGCTAATGAACAATATTGCTCCACATTGAGATGCAAATATCTACTAACCCTTGTGACATCCATATCAGTTTTCTTTTGTTATCTGGAGCATGTCATGGAACCTTATGTGTCATTTAGGTACCTTTCAGGCTTTACCTCAGTGGTACAACCTAAGGAAAGGTGTCAGTGGCATTTATATTTCCCATAATAATCTTCATTGGGTAATCAGATGTTTCTGTGGGAAATGCCTTGGCTTTGCTGAAATGGCTATGCCCACCTAGAGTCATTTTCCAAAAAGATCAGGTTGAAGGTGAAAATATTAATTCTCCTCAGTCACTTTAGGGATTTACATTGGTGAGCTTCCTCAGAATCAAGCCTGTTACTAAGATTGCAATCAATTCAAATTATTTTAAAAAATGCAGAGTCAAAATAAATAGACATAAGAGCCCATTGATTAGATCACTCATGTGGAAGGCAGATGACCTGGTTTGCAGATTTTTGTCAAGGTATGGTGTGGTTATGACAGCACTTTCCAAACAGAATGTTCTCATTGCTGTAATATTCCACAGTCAGATCTCTAAATGTTTGCTCCAGCACCACTGCTCAAGACTGGCAAGATTCATGGAGCCAAAAGGAGAGAATGTGCAGCTCAGGGATTTGTCTGGAGGTAGGAAGATTTGGTATCTTCTTTATTGTTTGTAGAAAATAACCATCCAAAGAAAAAGAAACATTATTTTTTGATGTTTTCCTTCTGGCTCAGAAGCTTACATTGTAATGTGGACATTTAATTCTGCCTCCTCCTGCTCATTGTTTAGCTGCTCATTTGAACACCCAAATCCCTGTGTCAAACACCTCAGCTCATGGGTGAAAAACTAGGGATGAATTTCCTTCTCTGCAGCCTTTGTATCCAAACCCTGTTTGGCTTGCAAAGTTTTTGGGAAGTGATATTTTCTTGCTAGGTGCTTTTAGAGCCAAATGCTTGCTGTAAGTGGACTGCCATAGTCTCAAGGAAGTGTAATTAATATAACCAGAACATGTTACTGGTATCCATACAAGCCATTATTTATTTGCAAGAGTAATTTCAGCCTTTTTCTCGTGATCTACATGGGGTTTTTTTCCTCTTCAAAATAATTTGAATTTCCAAGCAAATAAATTCAGTGTTTCTGTGCAGAGATTTTTTTTTAACAAATCCTAAGATTGTATTGACAAGCTTACAGAATCTAGCAACCATTTTTATTATTATTCTTTTTCTACTAACATCCACACTGAGGAATACACTGAACACCAATGGCTATGTTTTATGGATCTCCACACAAAAATAAAGAAAGGAAGAAAAAAAAATATGTAAGATAGAGCCCCAGCGAAAGCAATGAAAACATTTTCCTTTCAAAGCTTTCCTTTGCTTGCTAGGAAAATATTTATGAAATGCAGTTTAATGCATTTGCTGAAAATTAACACAGAGATGCTTTTGCAGCTAATTAACCTATTCTCAAAGAAAGCAATTGGGAAATGCTTGATTAATGTTTAAGGCATAAGATACACACAAAAAATGTAGGCAAAACTTCATCATGGCACCCAGGAGATCGCTGTGTGACACAATCTAGAGTCTGTGTGTAGCTCACTCTCCACAGGAACTAATTTTGAAGCGCCAGAATGCTGTGAATTGTCTGTAAAACACTGTAGAAGAAGCTCAGTGTAGAACAGAAGGCATGCTTTCCCTAGGAAGAATGCTGATAAAATTTTAATGAAGTAACATGTTGTCATGGGGATTTGTTGCTATTCATTAATTCATTGTGTTTTTCCCCTATAGTTTTGCTGAAGTTGAGTGACAAATTGTCAAGTAGCAGTCTTGGAGGTTTAAAGTTTCTCATTGATAATCCAACTTTACTGCAAATAGTTTTAAAGTATCCACTGTTTATGGAATAAGCCTTCTGAGGTG
This sequence comes from Cichladusa arquata, assembly GCA_026413545.1. Taxonomy (NCBI): domain Eukaryota; kingdom Metazoa; phylum Chordata; class Aves; order Passeriformes; family Muscicapidae; genus Cichladusa; species Cichladusa arquata. The sequence continues at coordinate 107,610,257 of JAOTQP010001546.1, forward strand.
GTGGAGTTAGACTCATCCATGTGGGGAGAGCTGTGTTTGCTTTATTCCCTCAACCACCTCACTAACAGTAACTGAAAAATCCACCTCCCAGGCACAGGTCCTACCATGTCTGAATATTTCCAGATATGTTCATATTATCAGCATTCCCATCTTTAAAAAACCAAAACAATAGCCCTGAAAAATGTGTGTCCTTCTCAGTGAGAGTGGGGTGAACACTCTGGCCTGAAGCCTGAGAAGAGCAATGAAGCTGGGGAAGGATCTGGAGTATAAATCTGATGAAGAGCAGCTGAGGGAGCTGGGAAAGGGGCTCAGCCTGGAGAAAAGGAGGCTCAGGGGGCACCTTGTGGCTCTGCACAGCTCCCTGATAGGAGGGGACAGCCAGGTGGGGTCGGGCTCTGCTCCAGGGACAGGGACAGGGACAGGATGAGAGGGAATGGCCTCAAGTTGTGCCAGGGGAGGCTTAGATCAGATTTCCTCAGGGAAAGTTTTGTCAATCTTTAGAACAGGTGGAGCCACCATCCCTGGAGGCATCTACAAGCTCTGTAGATGTGGCACCTGGGGACATACTTAGTGGTGGTCTTGGTGGTGGTGCTGGAGGAACTGTTGGAATTTATGATCTTAGAGGGCTTTTCCATGATTCTATGGATATTGCTGCTCCCAAAGTTGCTAGTATAAAATAATTTTATCCTCTTGTCTGGGCACTTGGGTGCCTAGAGATCTATGAGATCTATGGGGATTCTGTTGTGTTGGTTTGGTTTTTTTTTCTCACAGGGGCTTTATCAATGGAACCACCATCAGGATTTGAAGTATCTATGGAATTTGCTTTTACAAGAAGGCAAGTACATAACCCCCCATAAAAAGGTTCAAACTGTAAAGTAGTGAGGTGCAAGGGAAAAAAAGAAGTTTAGTGGGCTTCACTTGAGGAGATGTTGACTCCTTTATGGTCTTGGCTCTTGAGAGCTGAGTGCTGTTTCCTTACTCAATGTGTGCTCCCACATCAGACCATGTTTTCTGTCTTAATCTTTGCAAATATCTATACCCAGCACAGACTTTTGTAGTTTTTTATTCAAGATGACATTTTTGTATCTGAAAAGTTACCCTAAGCTACCTGAATGTGATAGAGAATGACAACCAGCTTCAGCTGGTGTCAGTTGGATCAGTTGTTTCTCATTTAAGCTATTACAAAGTTTCAAGTCTTTGGTTTTGTTTTTTTTTTTTGTTTTTTTTTTGTTTTTTTTTTGTTGTTTTTTTTTTTTTTTTTTTTTGTTTTTGTTTTTTTTTTTTTCCTTTATAGGGCAAATACTTTCAAGGTTTTCAGGAAGAGGATGGTCTAAATTTTGCACAATGAGGTGATATTGACATAACAACACATTGCTAAATTATAATATCTTCCTGGACTGGCTTCCAGCTGTTTTCCAGATTTGCTGACAATTCTGCAATGGAAATAGAGTGTAATATCAGACATGATCGTGACAAGTTCTGGCCTCCAGATTTTAATTTCCCACTAATGTAGCTGAAAATGGAGGTGATGATTTTAAACAGACATTTTGAGACATCACTGTTTACCCTTGACTTCCCTAATTATTGGCAGTGATTATGGATATTTAGTCAGTAAGGGATATGTAGGAGACATGAATAGTGTCTTTGTTTAGTTTTTTTAATGGTTGCACCACATGGTTTTGAAACTACATCTATGACTGGAATAATTTTTCCTTCAGAAGATTGCCAAAAAATTTCTCCTTTCCATTTGTGTACCAGTGTCAAGAATAAATCTTACTAGCCATGACAAACCAGAGATCTGAATTGTTCAGTCTACCAAAAACAGTCTTAAGACAATCTCTTAAATTATTAAATTTCATATCAGCTATGTTTTATCAGAGTTCACCCCTATATTTTGTTGGCTGGAGAGGGACCTTTCACAAGGGCAGTGATAGAGCAAGGGGGAATGGCTTTAAACTGACAGAGGGCAGAGGAGAGGTTAGATAGGATGAAGAAATTCTTCCCTGTGGGCGTGGTGAGGCTCAGGTACAGGTTGTCCAGAGAAGTTGTGGCTGCCTCATCCCTGGAAGTGTTCAGGGGCAGGTTGGAAGCCAAGGAAATCCATGCATCTCATACCCTGTGCTTTTCCACAGAGCTCTCAAATGATAGAAAAGTTGAACCAGTTACTGCTGAGGCTGTACTACATCTAAACTCAGAACTAAAGGTGTAGCAGGCCAGCATTGCTACCCATTCTATCATCCAGTCCTGCTGGTTGTGCCTGTGGCTTACTTGGAAACAGGATGGCTCCAGAGGTTTAGCTTGTCTCTTGCTTCATCTTTTCCAACATATTTTTCTCACTTCAACATGGTTTGAGTAAATGTGATTGAGAAGTGATAGGATAAAATTGACTAAAAGAATGAAAAAATTGAAGTTATAGATCTAATTATGAGGACCTGCCGAGACAAAAATTTGGACTCTGAGTTGGTTGAATCAGTGTAATCATAGATCAGTGTAACTTTATACCAAGTGAGAATCTGGGGCAGAGCCTGCTTTGTTAGTGTTAAGTGAGGAGTTAAGCCAAATTATCCTGTTACACACTGGATCAGAATCAAGCCTCTTGTGATCCTCTACCTAGATTTTCCTTGCTGTCTAACCTTCTGCATCTAAATCTCCTTTTAAACACACTTGTCTTTCATTCCAGTAGGACCTTAGCATAATTTGCACTTTAATTCTACCTTTTGCTAAATGATCTTAATGTCCTTTACAGGAATTAATTGATTAAGGCTCTGCCTGCTCTTAAGAGTGCATGCTTTTATCCTCAGTTTATCCGGGGGGATATTGAAACATATCCAAGTCAAGTAACAAGCTCAAGGTCGCGGGAGGGGAGTGAACAAAACTGGGAATCGAACCTCCGTGCCTGGATCTGCCCTGCTGCAATCCCTGCACTCAGCTGTGCTCATCACCCTGTGTGTGCAGGCAGGTCTGGATCCAGCAAGTTTCAGTGAAGCCTTGCAGTGAGATGTAATTAATTTGTTACGAATGCCTATAAATAAAATAAATGCTGAAATGATCCGCGCTTCTCTGTTGTCAAAATCATCCCCATCTCTCGCAATCCCTACTCACTGGCTGCTGACATTATTTCTTGGTTATTGCATGACAGTTCAGTGCCTTGAGTGTTCCTCTCGCTGTAGGGTTAGTAGGATAATTGACAAACCACAGGGACCAGATCCCTGGATTAGGATGACCAGACTGTCAAAACAGCCATGACAAACTCTCACATCAACTTGTTCTGCAAGTCAAGTCTATGAGGAAAAAATGCACCTTGGCAGAGCCAGAAGGGAAGTCTTTAGTTTAAATCTTTTCCCACTGCACAAAAAGCTACAGCAAGGGGGAGGAGAGAGCATGGATCTTTGTGTTTAATTCATAGAAAACTCTGTTCCAGCAAGTCACAATTAATTAGAGTACTTGAGTAAACATTTTGGGGTCCTATTGTGTTTGCTTAATGTGTTTACTGGAATGCATGACAGATGTCACTTCTGTTTCTTATTAGAGACTGACAAATGACTGTAGAGTCTCTGTGTGTGTAGCCCTCCAGAACACCCACACACAAACAAATCAATTTATTTTGCAAGGTGAATATTAGCATCTAAAAGTCGTGGGTACTATTTAAATTAGTTACTGTCTACATAGGAACTTTGGAAATTGAAAGCATTATAGAAATACTGTTACCAGTATTACTGAATAATATCTTCAGGGCTTTTTCTTTTTACATTTAAATTTTTAAAAAGAACACTTGAAACAATAGTCAAATCATTTGCTTTACTTCATGTCACTTTTAACTTCTCTTAGACTTTCAGAAATTCAGTCACACATCTTTGAAATGACAGCTAGAGTGGCATCTGTTTATAAAGAAAGAGAAGTGTTCTCTGTATGAAAATCTATATTGCAAAATGTTGAAAGAAAATTAAAATGCAAATACAGAAGAAGGTTATTTACTTCATTCTGCAACTAACACATGGGATCGGGACACCTAGGATTAGAAATATTCAATTGTTTTTAAAATATAAAACTTGAAAATTATTCTTCATGCTTCACTTGGGCTTTGGAGTATGATCAAATGGGTTTAGAATAGCTAATCAGTTTTTAGGGGGTTTATTTTATTGAGAGGCACATTTAAGAAAGAAAAGTGAAATTAGAAAAGAAGATTCCACAAACACTGTTTTACTTAATGTCACAGAATGCAAAAGAAGAACTAAGAGTTATAGTATTGAGGATGAAAATCTAGAGATAGGAGGGAACCAGCGTAGGAGGGAATGACATTTTCTGCATGAAAACCAAAATGACAATTTTGGTTTGCATTTTACAGAATTTTGTGGTTTATTTTATTTTTTTTCTCTGAGGCACCAAGTTTTCTGGTAAGGAAAAAGATTTACATCCTGAAGCTGACTGTTGTCATTCAGATGTGAAATGCCCTCAGATTCATAGAGACACAGTTTGAATTAAAGATTCTTCTTTATTTAGTTTTCTTTATTTAGTTGTTTCTTTTTTGTTTTTTTAACTGCAGAATCAAGTCCAGTCGTGGGACTCTTTAAAGTCAGTTCCTGGTCTGTCCTTTGATTAAAGAAAATGCATAGATATGTGCACCAACAGGTTTATTCATGTGGTTCCAAAAAAAAAAATCTTCAGAGAAGAAACAGAAGTGGAATTTTATTTATTTCCTCTCATAGTGCATAAAGTAGACATTAAATGCATCCAGACATTTCTAATATATGCTGATATATGGCCAAATGACTCTTTAGCTGCTGATAGGACTTAGAAGTGCAAACTAACATGAGGCACCCCAGTTCACCCACCCATCATCTAGAATTGCTTTTACCAGCCCTGATCTGAATGAAATTTCATTCGCTCCAGGGAAAGTTTGCTGAAGTTCTGTGTTGGAGGAGTCAAATCTCCATTGCTGAGAGAGCCAAATAAAAAGTTTATTTTTGGCCTTAGGCCAGTCCTGCTTGTTACCTTTGAAACTCAGTGTCAGTGGGAGGTTAGAACAAAATCTTTCTTTGACCAACCTGCTGATTCCTTCGCTCACATTGTTCTTCTCTGGGGTCAAGCAAATTTGGCAGCAGGGGAGAAGAGTCAGCAGCATGTTCTTGTGGTTTGTGCCAGCTGGGTCTTTGCTTACAGCAGGCACAGGGAAGTTTTCATAGTATGCCTTGATCATAGAATCACAGAACCACAGAATGGTTTGGGTTGAATGGATTTTCAACCTCATCCAGTCCCACCCCCTGCCATTGACAGGGACACCTTCCACTGTCCCAGGGTGCTCCAAGTCCCATCCAACCTGGTCTCAAACACTTCCAGGCATGGGGAGTCCACAACCTCTCTTAATTTAGTTTTGTTTAGATTATTTAGCACGTTTTAGCTCAGGAGTTTTTAATTTCTGTGTGACTGATACTTCCTCCACCAAGTTAACACCATTGTCACCCTCCAAATCACAGTGTTACCATATCAAAAATTAAAACTTTTTCATTTTATTTTTTTTAATCCATTCCAAGTGAAAAATCTGAAAGTTTCCTTTTGGAGATGATGACTTAGAGACGTATCATTGTTTTTGCAAACGCTATTTTCTTTTTTTTCTGTGCAAATTAAATCTGTGAAGCTGAATTAAATCCATAAGACCTTTTGGTTATACTGACTGTACTTCTCACAACTCCACTGTAATATGAGATACTAAAAAAGTATTTGCAGCATGAAACTCAAAATATCAGCAAGCATGTTCCAAATGTATAATTTGAGCTTTGTAGCCTAGTTCTATACTCTGATTCAACATTTCTGATAAGTAAGTGTATGTGATTGGAAAAATGATAGTGGTGCCAAATTTGTGTGGGATACAAGCACGTTTGCCACATAAAGGAATGACATTATTCAAAGGGATAGAAACTGCATCACTACAGTTTGAGTAAGTTTTCTGTAAAATGCTACAAGTCTTCCCCCATAGAAAATATTGTGCTAGAAGCAATTTTTCAACCATTTGTGGGGGTTTTGTTTGGTTTTTTGGGTGGTTTTGTTTGTTTTTGTTTGTTTTTGTTTTGTTTTTGTTTTGTTTTGTTTTATTTTGTTTT
>JAOTQP010001546.1:107616454-107636074 GCA_026413545.1 Cichladusa arquata
TTTGTTTGTTTTTGTTTTGTTTTTGTTTTGTTTTATTTTGTTTTTTTAACAGGGTTTTTCACTGCTGAGTTCCTAATATTACCTTCTGTTAACACCCAAATTAGAGTTTTTCATGTTGAACTTCATGCAGGGATATCTCATATTTCTGATCCTGCTTGTGGTTTATGCAATTAGCAGCACATTTAGAGACTTACCTGGTAGCTGTCCAGGAACACCAAGCTGGTGGTCTTGCTGACATCCAAATTTCAGGGAATGACAAACCCACAGTGCCAACACATCCCAGCGTTGGATCAGCTGTCAATGTGTTACACTGGTTCAACAAAGACCCTCAAATGCCTACAGCAAAAATGAGATGACTTTCCCCAACTTTTTGTTAAGATAAAATTACCAAGACTTCTGAAAGCAGAAGCAAAGTCAGTGCAGTGCTGAGAATACTGGTGAGCAATAAATGGGATGATCTAACGAGCAAAGTGTGAATAAGAATGTTTAATATGTTAAAAGCAAAAACACAGCAGAAGAGACTGAAGATCCTCAGCCATTTCCATGTAAGAAACCCACATGGACCTTAAGAACCATGCCTGAGTGCTTATATGATATAAATCAGGACAGTGTTATTCAATTTGGTGTTTCTGGAAGGAAGGAAAGGAAGAAATGTTAAGTGTGAAAATTATTTTTCACCTATAAAAGTAGTCCTGCGTTTTTGAGAATTTATCCTTAAATTAGGATCCCCTTTTTCATGGCATGACTTGGAGTTTTAATCAAGAGCAGGCATTGAGAAGTGAGTCAGGAGTCTCTTCCCCAGCTTCTGTTTCCTTCCTTGTCCTATCTGAGCTGAAAATATAGAGCTGAAGTAGAGTTGGATGTGGTTGAAAGTGGCTCAAGGTGGAATTTATAACCCATAAGTAACCTGTCTGTATTCAGTGGCTGATTCAAAGAGGGGGATAAACTTGCAATTATGTACAGTTAAAGGAAGTTTTAGCCCAGATAATGAAAAATCCAGTTTTTATTTAGTAATGGTTTGGGATAAATTGCAAGTTCAGCAGGGTTTCTTTGTCTCATCTTCTTTTAGTGAGGCAAGATCCATAAACTTGAACTGTTAAAATCACTTTTGCTTTTCATCTTTCATTTGTGTCTTAGAATTGGTATCAGAATTACATAGAGGAAAAGCAATAATTGCACACACAAATTATATGTACTTATGAAACCAACAGTAGACATTGTCTGTCAGAGGAATTAAGAAAAAAAAAATCACTTCAGGCTTGAAGCTCGAACACAGTGGAAGGTTCTGACAGTAGTTCCAGCAATAACAGGAACATCTTGAGATCTGTCAAGAGACCAAACTGGGATGAATGATGAGGTCCCCCACTAGGTACCAATGGCAGCCCATAAGGTCTTGCCTTCAGCCTGGGTACTGCTGGCAGCATTTTGCCAGCCTGCCACAGGATCTCAGGGACCTTATCTAGCAGGTATCAGTAGAAATTTTCCATTTGGAGTCAATTACTTTCTAACAGAAGTCATTATGCTGGATTCATGAACTTCCAGCCCAACAGGGAGTTGGAGCTTAGATTCCTCAGGGTCAGATAAATTTGCCACCTACCTGAGGTTAAAAATCATGAGACTTCAAGGTCAGATGGAGACATCTGTCTGAAACTGCTTCTGCTATTTGATTCCATTTATTAATATCCACAATGACTCTTATATTCAGTACACAACTGACACAAATCACACTTTGTGCAGTACTGAGAGTTGTAAATGTGTGGCTTTTCTCATGCTTTCTTTCATGCTGTCTCAGCCACACTCATTCTGGTGTTTACCATGTTTTACTGCTCTTGGTAATGTCAGTCTGAGAAAGTGGTTACCCTTTTCATAGGATCATAGGTAAACAGAATGGTTTGTGTTGAAGGGACCTTAAAGAGTGTCTTGTCCCAACATTCTCCCATGAGTAAGGACATTTTCCACTAGACCAGGTTGCTCAGGACCCCATCCAACCTGGAGCATGCACATGGAGATAACACAATTTCTCCTCCCTCAAAAGAGCTCAGCTTGGCCCAAAACATGAGGTCTTTCTGGACCAGCTGAGAAGACAAGCCCTTGGTTTACAGGCATTTTTGTGGTACTGAATTTTTTTCCTTTCGTTTTTTATACTCAACAAATTAAGAAATGGAGTCTAGGATGGGCTCTGAGGAAGAACAGCTCTGTCTAACCCAAGGAGAGACCTGTTTGCAAGGGTATCTTCCTTGCTGCATCTTCCTGTAATGACTTCCAAACAACAGTGCTTTAACTATTTTTACTGTTGAGATTGGCTTTTTACAAGTCTGAGATACCGATGCTGGAAACATCCAGCAGTGGAGAAGAAATATTTTCTATCAAAAATAGTGCAGTAAATTGAAGAGACATCTATCATTTAGAATAGCACCAACACAGGCATTTTTCTTCTCTGAAAATTTTCCTTCTCTGCTGTTCCTCCTGCTCAGTGCCTGCAGTGCCTCAGTGCAGAGTCCACAAAAACACAGGTGATCTCACTGCTCTCAGCAGAATTATTTTTAGTCAGAAGAATCATTTGCAGCAGCAAACTCTGAGCATTACTTACAAGAAAAGCCAGTCATAATTGAAAAGGTGTATGAAATTAAGACTTAAACCAGTAAGCACCACAAGGAAAAAAAAAAAAGAAATCTAGTTGTGTTTATGCAATTGATATCTATTTATATCTAACTAAAGTTCTACACATTTTTGTTTATATGTCTCCAAGCAGGCAATAATTAAGACAGATGCCAATGCCTATAATACAAACCATTTTTGCTTGCTATTGTTTGTGCTGTATGCTCAGGAGCTTTAGTTATGTTTTGAACAACCAGTGAGTTAAAATTGCAAATACCTACAGATCTGAGCCTGCCTTGAGCAGCCTTTTTGGTTCTGATTCCTGACCTACTTTAGAGGGTTTATTTATTTTTTTGCTGAAGGTAGCACCCAGCTTTTCAAAACAAGATGCTGAGCTGGAGGAATATTTCTAAACAGTAACTTAGTTTGAGAGCAGTCAGTAACTGTAGGCTGTGTAAGCTCTGGGAATGAAGGATTATATCAAACCAAGGACCATCAATTTTGTTTCTCTGGGTAAATACATGGTGATTTCAACTGGATTTTAGGGGGAGAAATGCAGGCAGTGAGGAGGAAGGGAAGGATGAGGAGAGGGTAGGGGCTAAAATTTACAGGTATTGTATATAGCAGAAGAGAAATTTATTCTTTGAGTGTACAATAATAAAAAAAGAAAATTTTATGCATGCTGCAATGTTGCTGTGGTTGTATGTCCAGAGAAATCACATTATGTGACATTATGTAGAGCAGCTCCCCATCAGTGACTTCCACTTTCACTGAACTTTTTCCATCACCTGTCATCTTAAAGCAGTGTGTGCATGACTCAGAAGTCAAAATCAATAGAAATAAGGAAAATGTAAGTCCTTTAGGCCCACTCACTGCTCATTTCAATGGCAATCCAGCATCTGAGTGCTATAGTGACAGGATTTCAGAGAGACTTTCTGCAATAGTGGTGTAAAATAAAGTGCTATTACAGTAAATCTATAGTATTCTGAAGAGTGGGGCTTTGCATACAACACATTGATATGAATATGTGTTATTTAATTGAATATTTATCAGATTATATAGGGAAAATAAACCATCTCCAGCAAAAGCAAAATGCCTGCGGTTCTATAAAGGGGAAAAAATCTAACAGATTTCCAAATAAAAATTCAAATAGGCTTTAACTTTTACAGCTTTGAGTGCCAATAGGTAGATTAAAAGTTAGCTTGAAAAAAATGCCTGAGGGAGCAAACAGTTGCTTAATGAGGATACATGGAATGAAATTAAAATGCAGCCTTAATAAAGATAAATTCAAAATGTAATGTTAGCAAAGTCATATTATTTAAATCACATTCCCATCTATAAAGTGACTACATTTGGTCTATCTGGAGAAACAGAATGAAGAAAACATACACAAACCCTCTAATGATCTCCCAAATCTCAAAGGTTGACTTCAAAATTATGGAATAAGATTTAGCCCACAGAGAATATGAATGGTTACATACAGCGCAGAAAAACCTCATTTCAACTTAGGGAATCTTCAAAGCTGTCTTCCCAAAAGGGCTGGATGTGCATGTTTTGGCTAGTGAGAAACAGATTAGTTTTGCTAAATATTAATAAGCCTTTCCTATATGCCTTAATACTTGTTATATTCTCATGCTGTTTTCCTCAGCAGTAAGAGTGTCGTATTGATCTGACACAGGTGTTTCACTGCACACCGTGACACCGAACACGCAGATGTTAAAAATGAGACCTGCCAGAGCTGGGCTGACAGACATTTACTTCTGCAGCTGCAGGTACCTCACCAGGCACAGCTCTAATTCAGCCCAGCCTATGACCCCATCATTTACAATACTGTTTTTGGATGCCCTGATGTATTGTCCATGAGCTTCTCCCATCTGTGTTATAGAATTACAGATTATCCTGAGTTGGAAGGGACCCACCAGGACCATCCAGTCCAGCTCCTGGCCCTGCACAGACACCCAACAATCCCACCCTGTGCATCCCTGAGAGAAGTGTCCAAACACTCCTGGAGCCCTGGAAGCCTTGGGGCTGTGCCCATTCCCTGGGGAGCCTGGGCAGTGCCCCAAAACCCTCGGAGGGAAGAACTTTTTCCTAATATCCAACCTAAACCACCTCTGACACAGCTTCATGCTGTCCCTCTTAGTCCTGTCACTGGTCACCAGAGAGGAGAGATGGGTGTTTGTCCCTCTGCTGCCCCTCACAAGGAAGCTGCACTTTTCTCTGAGACTGAGTAAGGGGGAAATTCAGTGCAGGGTATCACATTCAGTCCTAATAAAAACACAGTGGGTACCTACAAGCCTGCCACACCCCGACAAATACCCCATTACGTGATGCAGCAAAATGTGCTTGGGGTATATGGAAAGTGGAAATGTTGGAAAGAAGTCTTCACCCTGCATTCGAAGTGACATTTCTCATTTAAGGAGCTGGTTGTAAGATCAGGACAAACCACTGAGAGCAATTGTCTGTGTGGTAAAACACTTCTCACAGTGCTGAGGCAGCCCTTAGTACAGCAGCATGCACTGCTGAGAGTCTGATTAGAATTCCAGTGAACAAGCTCTACAATTATGATTTGATTTTAATTAGTTTAGATATTAACAGAATAGGCCCCAGCAGTGTTTAAATGTCACTGAGTTTCCCAGAAGGCCAAGGGTGTCTCAGCCATCTTTCTTGCTTTGTCCAAAGGGCCTCAGGGAAACCAAGAAAAAGCCAAGAAATATCAAAGCCTCGAGTACACTGTGGTCACCCACACTAATCAGCATTGGGTCTGTCAAGAGTCTCTGTGACTCACATTACCAAACCTTTTAAAAGAAGCACATTTTAATAATTTCCTGAAATTACCCACTAAGGGCATATGTAACATTTAGCACATTATTATATACGCTGCACTGAGGTTCATCAATCAATCAAAACAGAGTGTAATGTGCATGTTTAAGCTGCATCACAGAAGGGACTGTTGTTGTTGAGAACTTTTCAAAACACATTGGTGCCAGTCTACTGGGGTGGCAAGTAATTAGGAAGAAGGTGACCGGTGAAAATGTGCACTGGGAAAACATTGCCAGGTCCAAGTGTGAAGCAGCTTTTTTTCTTAGCTGAAGCAGTTGATTTGCTTTTGTGAAGCTCAGAGACTGAAGGGTCCTTGAGGAATCTGAAGGCCCTGACTGTTGTTCAAGTCAGTCCTTTAGTTTCAAGAAAAGAAAGAACTGTAGAGCTAAAAAAGTTAGAGCATAACTCTGTGGAGGGAATTTAGTAGACAAAATACCGTGCCAAATATTATTTTTTCATGATGCAATTAAAATAAGTTTCTAGACTTTAAAATGGCCCCAGTAGATTATCAATCAGAAGGTTCAGGGAAACTAAGTGAAACTCAGCTCCAAACTTAACTGTCTGAAATTACACTGAGGGTCAAAACTCTCCTTATTATGGGATGTCCAACCCCTGGAAGTGTTCAAGACTCTGAGTAACCTGATCCAGTAGGTGGCTTCACTGCTCACAGCAGGAAGATTGGAATTAGGTGATCTTTAAGGTCTGTTCCAACCCGAGATTTTCTGTGATTATATTATTCTATTGGTATTACAATTTATTAATAGATTCTGGCTCATATCAGTTGTCTAAAGAAAGGAAATTGTGCCTTTTGAGTGTGTTAGAATACTGAAGACTTTAGCTTGAAGCTGTCAGGTACAAAGCAGGAGATGGATCAAATCTTCTCTGTTCAGGAGAGGCATCTGAAGGCAAGACACTGTGCAGCACTGAAAATTACTGGGCTAAGGGAATTTAGTTAATAGCATGATATCCAGCGTCTTTCTACTGCATGGCTTGCAACAATAATAACATAAACTTGGAGATACTGTCTGTGGTGTCTAGGACACAAATTCCCCAATCACTTAAATTTTAGCCACTCACTCTGCACATCATTTAAGAGGCTGCAAGTCAGTGGACTATGAGCCACCTGTCAATTCAAGATTACTGAGAATAAATTCTGTAGAAAATAACATTCCAAGGAATAAGACATTAATATAATCTCTGGCCATCAAAATGATCAAGTGGAAGTAAGAGTTAACCTGACATGAGTTCAAGATAAAACTCTGAGTGCCAGCTCCTTACCTGAATTGTGAGAAGAAGTAAAGCTGTGAGATAACAAACAGAAATTCTTGTGAGACATCTCCAATGTTCTGATGAGAGAAACTACATAAATATCATAAGAAAAAAAGAAAAAAAATTCTCTAAGATGGTGGAGCTGTTCCTGTCTAGAGTCCATCTTTTCTTTGGACTTGAAGCAAAAGTTGGCAATGTTCACACTGAATTGCACTGGCCTCTGGATCTCTGTGGGGCTCAGTGTGGGGTTCCCTATGATTCCAACAGTGCAATCATCTTCTGTATGAATTCTCCTTTATTTCAGTCAAGAGTGTTCACCATCAGAATGGTATTTTCTTGGCATGCAACCAGGAAATGCTTCATCTACACAACAGAAAAGCATGCAGAAATCTTTGAGGTTGCAAAGCCTCCTATAATTTATTGGAATACTATCCAACGGTGGAAGTCAAACCCGAAGCACTTTGGTGCTCCATGAGGTGTCCCATGAGCTATGGGATGTTTTGTGCTAACCCCAAGCCATGCTGAGGCTCCCTCTGGTAGATTTCCTGCTGGTACAGACCACAGCTGGGATGGAGAAAATGCCAGCAGTGAAGCAGGAGGGATGATAAGCAGCTGGGTGTGTGGAATCATTCTTTGTCCTGTTTCCATTTAGCATCACTGGTAATTATGAAGGGCTGCTGATTGGTTTAAAGAGCAGAATGCACTCAGGCAGTGCTGGTTTGGCAGCGAGCAAACACCTAGGAATGTTTCACCAGAGCAGGAGAGGAATGGCTTTATAGAGTTACAACAGTGGATAGCAGACTAGGGAATCACAGGCCAATCTTGATTTGAGGAATTTTACCTAATTTAATTTACAATCAATTAACAAAATTAATTCTGATTACTGAAGAAAAACTTAGGGAAATGCCTTCTCTCCCCCTTACTCAACCTGAACTTCAGTCAACACCTCTTCTTCCCCCCGCTGCCTAGTTTCACACTTCCTATTTTTGGGTTTGTTTTTTTTAAAGTGTGTTACACTTCAGCCATTCCCATTCTGCTGATGTGCTGTGTGGCTGCGAGAGATTGTTAATGGCTTAAACATTGCTAAAATCATTGGAGGACTTTTTCCCACTGTAGCAAACTGCAAAGCAGCAGCTTTTCATCTGCAGCCACTGCAGCCCACTCCCCCTCCAAATATTCCTACTAATGGAATTTGGACTGTGACTGGAGTTTGGGGTAAGATAAAGGGGCTACTATTGTCCAATCCCAGGAGAAGAATGTATCCACAAGTTATGCCAGAAGAGAGGCTGGAGTGCTATGGCTCAAACGCTCAGGGGGAAGCTGCTGATTGCAAAGGAACTGCCCCAGCACAGCCCACCAGCTCAGGCTGGGAGACAAGGAAAGAGGCAAACCCTGGAGGTGGGTCCTGCCTCTTTGTCCTTTCTCAAGCTGTGATAACTCCTCTGATGAGAGTACCAGGGGAATACTAGGACAATCACATGAAGCCTGAAGGTGTTCACTTCTGCTGATGGGCCAAAATGGGCTGTAATTGATTCAGCTGGGCTGGTGTAATAGGCAGCTGGATTGTCTTAGGTGGTGTCAGGGGCTCACAGTATTACATCATCCAGTTGAAAACCCACAGGAGGTACTTGGGAATTGAGTATCTGGACCTGAGTGAATATAAACCACATAGATATTGGATTCTGGGCTTTCCCCCACCACTGGATGAATCCAATCTGGAATCATCACTTTGACCCAGTGTGTGAACACTTGAAGCAATAGAGATCAAAACTGCAACAACCAAGCCTTGCCAGCAAGCCTACAGGTAGTGAGATCTTTCTACATTTATCCTTTCCTTCTCTTTCTTAAACATTTTCACGAGTGATATTTTTGTGCTTTTATATCATCCTATTACTATAGATAACAGCAACTGTCTTTATGCCTGTTTTCCTGTGCAAGCAAATTGTTCTACAATAAACCCTACATGTGTGCACTTACAAACATTGATCATTCAGTGTTATTTCCCTTCATTAACAAAAATCTGGGTTACCCTTGCCTCCTGTGACTGGTTGTAAGAGTGGCTCAGAAAGTTGGGCTCATGATTGTAGTAGAGTCTGGCTCTTTGCTTCTTATTCATTCAGTGTGGTTCTGCTGTCCCCACAGAGGGGTTCAGCCCTAGTGTGCAATGAAACAATAGATTTGTGTGCTGTTTTCTCTGCCTTGAAGTAGTTTCTCAACTCTGTCGCCACTAAAATCATTAAGGTTGGAAAAAACCTCCAAGAACATGAAATCCAGTTGATGACAACTACCATATCTACCAGTAAAGTGCGTCCTCACATTATATCTGTGTTTTTTGAACACTTTGAGGGATGGTGACTCCACCACTTCCCTGGGCGGTCTGTTCCAAAGCTTTACTTACCACGAAGCAAAAATTCCAGTATCTAATCTGAACCTCCCCTAGTGCAACTTGAGGTCATCTCATCTCATTCTGCCACTTGTCACCTGGGAAAAGAATACTCCAAGCCTGGTTCTCATAAAGCTCTGTAGTCTGTGAAGTTCAGCTGGGACTGCGCACGTGTCTGCTTTCACATGTTCATCTGCTTCTCCCTAATGGCTTGGTAACATATTTGTCTTTGTCAACGTCTCTTACAATGACATGAAATTCCAAGGAATGTTACAGGCCAGCTCAGTAAAGGGAAAAAAACCTATTTTCTTATGGTTCCATCATGAGACAGCTGCAATACAAACTCCACACGTTTATTAGAGAATCAGTGTAGAAGGGCACTGTGTAGCTTAGGAGTGGGAAAATCTCAGTGTTTGCAGTTTATTAGACACCAGAAGGCCCAAACTCTGACTTCAAAACATAACAAACCACTCTCACTTCAAAACATGACAAGCCAAGCTGCATAATTTCCTTTGTTTTGGAAAGGAATAGTTGGTGACAAGGGTGACCTTCTCCAGGGTCAGATTCAGTATGACAGGGTCACAGAATGTTTTGGATTGGAAAGAACCTTAAAGATCACCTGGTTCCACCCCGTGCCATGGGTAGGGACACCTTCCACTGTCTCAGGTTACTCCAAGCCCCATCCAACCTGGCCTTGGACATTCCCAGGAATGGGGCAGCCACAGCTTCTCTGGGCAACATTCCAGTACCACACCACCCTCCTGTGGTAGAGTTGTTCTGAGTAAACTAAGAATAGATATTTTTCTTTTGACTATTTCCTCCTGTA
Source organism: Cichladusa arquata (assembly GCA_026413545.1). NCBI lineage: Eukaryota > Metazoa > Chordata > Aves > Passeriformes > Muscicapidae > Cichladusa > Cichladusa arquata. The sequence goes on from JAOTQP010001546.1 coordinate 107,626,354, forward strand.
TGTTAAGTGAAATATCTTTTTTCTATTTTGTGTAGCAATACCCTGTCTTTAACTGCTGTTCCACCCCAAAAGTGATGAATTAGTTATACTGGGTTTATATACCTGCATTTAATGGTCTAGATTTTGACCTGTTCTTACAGCATCAGCTTTATTTACTTTTGATTTGTGGATGAAAAGTGATGCCAGGAGATAATTAGCCTGCACTTCACAAGAACTGTGGTTCTTTATACCAAATCTTCTGGCCTACTTCCTTGTACTTGCTCATGGCTTCCTATTTGTTTACACAGATAGGCCAGGTTCTGGCTTGAGGCATTGCACAGCTGATCAAGGACTGTGCAGAGGTTTTTGTATCCTTTTGATTAGCTCAGGTAGGAGTTGCATGAGAGTTGCCTCTGCCTTCCAGTACTCCCTGTACTTTGTTCTCCTTTCTGTGTATTCACGAAGCAGCATTCTCCAGACCTCAGGCTTTAGGAGGATGCTGCCATCCATCCAGCAGCCACATCTGTGTCAAAAAGCAACTGGAAAGTGCAGAGGTAAAGCAGCTCCTCACCAGTTTTCCCCAAGTTATCTCCTCTCTTATTCCTTGCCTCCTCTGAGCTCAGGGAATAGACAGCCCAAGTTCTGAACAGCACAGGGAGCAAAGGCTGTTTGGATCTGTTTTTTCCTGGGGTTGAGATGACACCTATGTCCATCCAGGAATAAACTGTCTTCACATGGCACCGTTTAGTCTCACAGATTGCACCAAAATCCTATGATTGGCTATGTTCTGTCTTCTAGTCAGGAATATTTCCTGCTGAAGCTACAGGACTGATATGTCATGAGTAACAAGAAACCAGTTTTCGGCACAAGTCTTTCTTCTCTTGTTTCAGTCACTCTCAGCTTTTGTCTAAGTGAAGCTATTTCATAGAGGAAAAGCAACAGAGAAATGTTACATTAAAGAGCCTATCATTGACAGTGTTTTATATTTAATTACAGCTTTGATTCCTGTTTTGGAATAGCTATAAGGCATCTATTGTTTACAGTCACCTCTGTCTCATTAACAGCAGGAAAACTTTCTCTCTTTTATTTTTTTTTCCACTAGCATTGTTTGCCACTGTGAAACAAACAGTGGATCAAGTCTGACAATTCTGAACCTCTGACATATAATAGATATGTGTTTTAAGGGATCATTCATACAGTTTATTTTTAAGGGAGAAATCAGATATATATTTAGCCAGAATTTACTTTACAAAGGAACAATTTCTTCTCCAGAAATTATCAAAATTTTCTGTCCCCCTGGACAGAAGCTAAAAATACCACTCATCCAGACAATATAAAACCCAGAAAACTTGCCCCCTATACGACAGACACTTTATTTATTAAACAGAGAATACATCAATTATGTATAGCAGTTATACTTATGTCAACTATTTTGTTGCACAGGAAGATTTATACAAGGGTGGGAGGACAACAGGAAAGTGTGAAAACAAAGAAAATAAATAGTTTCCTGGAAAAGGTTGAAGGATAGACAGTCATTCCATTTTGATACATATAAGCACAATAAAAAAGTTACAAAGAGTTTAAGGACTAACATGATGTGACAAATATATATATTTAAGAGGGCAGTGGTACACAGCCAGAGAAACATAACCACAGATAAGGAAGGACCTGAAAATGCCCCTCTGAATATTTTCTGCATAAAATGAGACATGTATTTTCATTTTACAAAAAGGATACAGTCAACTATAAGCATTCATAACTGTAAACACCTAATTAGAAACTGTGACAATGAGCTAAACGTTACGAAACCACATCTGCTCCCCAAGTTATTGTTTGCTGCAAGAGTTCTCTCCTTGTGTACGTGGCTAAACAAAAAGGGCAGGGCTCCTTCTCTGTCTGTAAGACCAGCTGGGAGGAGACAGCTTGTACCCATATGCTGAGACACTCTTCCTCCTGAAAACAGAGTGGCTGCATCCCACCTGCTGCTTGGAAATGGCTCCTGAATTGTGTGAACCCCTGAGCAGTGTGGGTGCTGCTTAACAAGGACCAAAACCATGGCTGGAGCACGTAGGAGAGTCAGGATAATCACAGGATTGACAGGATGGTGCCCAAACCCTGGCTGTGCTATTGGCTGGTGGGTAAATTGGGCCTGGGAGGTAAAAAATGGATGGAAGGATCAGTTCAGAGGGAGCTGTTTATATCTACAGGGAGCTGAAGGAGTCACTGTAATAACATTGATCTATCTAAGGAATATGCAAATGAGAGAGACAATGGGGTCACCAGATAGCCCAAAATGAACACTAGAACCCTGAAATACATTTTAGACCACAGGCACAGGATCATGGACTCATAAAATGGGCTGGCTTGGAAGAGACCTTAAAGTTCATCTTGCTCCAAACTCCACCATCCTGGCCTTGGGCACTTCCAGGTATGATGCAGCCACATCTTCTCTGAGAAACCTGTTCCAGGGTCACAGCATCCTTACAAGGAAGAATTTCTTCCTAACATCTACTCTAAATCTACCATCTTTCAGCTTAGAGCCATTTTCCTATGTCTTATCACTACATATCCTTGCAAAAAGTCCCTCCCCAGCTTTCTTGTAGGCCTCCTGTAGGTACTGGAATGTTCTCTAAGGTCTCCCTGGAGTCTTCTCTTCTCCAGGCTGAATAGCCCCAGCCCTCCCAGCCTGACTCTAGAGCAGAGGAGTTCCATCCCTTTGATCTTCTTCAACACCTTTGATCTTCTTCATCACAAACTTTTGCTAGTCCAAAAGTTCAGAAATAGAATATGTAATCTTTTCCTCTCCCCTTTCTCAAACCAACATGTTGAGAAATATGTTGTGTATACACCAACATCATGGAATGAGAATTAGAGATGGATCATGGCCTGAACCCTTATTCTAGACTACAAAACTTAGTGGAGTCAGTCTGTCCTCTCCAGTGACCTCTGCCACATGACACCATTGGTGGCTGGAAAATGTTAATTCCAGCCTCTTCCCCTTTCCAGACCCACAAAACCAGTGAGCTGAAAAATATCACTCTTTTGTCCTCACCTTTCTTTTCTTGTATTGTCCTTGTTTTCTCAGCCCCATCTTCCAGCACACTCTACTATGAATATTATAGGTATGTTATGAGTCTATGAGTGCATTTATATAAGTTATAAGGATTCCTGTTCATCCAAAGCAGCAGGCATGGGAGCCTCATAGTGATTTTCCTTCTTTTCTAGTAGAGAAGTAAGAGTTTGACTGACTCACACCTTTATCAGAATTCAGTCATAATGTGTCTCTGTGTTTCCTTAAGGGACCTTTAGCTATCCCTTTCCTTTGGATGTCTAGTAAGAGTGTTTTTCCAGGGTCTCTCTCTGTGAAAATTGCATCTGTGGGTTGCACTGCCCTACTTTGCAGCTACAAGAGCATCAATCCCAGGTACCCACAAATAAAAGGAAAACCAAGAAATGTTAAACTGCTTTTCTCTGTGCCTCAGCTAGACCTTTCCTTGCAAAGGGGCAATGGGAATACTTATTTTTCCAGTGTTACACTGTCAGAAAGAACACTCAGGCAGCACGCAATGCTATTGCTGCTTATAAAAGCCTTTATTCACAGATGAGGGTTGTGGGGTTTTCTTCCTTTCTTCCTTCCTTCTTTTTTTTTTTTTTTTTTTTTCCATTCTGTATTTAGGGTCTTATTATTCTTTGCTATGGTGCAGCAAAGCCCCACAAAGAATTACAGCCATAATCATCTGAAGCAGTCAAAGTATCCAGATAGCATGTGCTAAGTAAGGCAGGATAAATCCAGCAGGGTTGAGTTAGCAGAGGGCTCAGTGGATTAGGTTCGAAGCTTGGTTCTCAGGGGTTGGAAAGGGAATAAACACCTGGCACCTTCTTTGGAAACTGAAAAAAAGAAAAGAACAAATGAAAGGGAAATGTAACCTCCTGTCACAATGTTCCCTTCTCCACATCACATCTCCAGCTTCACAGGCTAATTGGCTTCCCTGAAAACTTTCTTAAAGCAGTTCATCTTTGTATAACTTCACCCCACGCAAACTTTTTTTCCCTTTTTTATTTTTTTCTTTCAGGATGGATTGGGAGGAAGGTGATGAAGAATATGTAAAGGGAATGAAGTTCATGGAAGACTGTCCTCCAGATACTCAGCCACACAGCCAGCTTCCCTTGGTCATTATTGGTCTTTCATGTCATGGTGGTATCAATAAATTGAGGAAAAAATTACTTCCAACCTTTGCTGTGTTGAGTTTGAACTCAGCGACTACAGAGATTTTCAGTGGTATGAGAACTATGCCAGCAAATACTACAAGAAAATATATTAAACTGATCCTTCTGTGAGGAATGGAGAAGGCCCTGTTCATCAGTATCACTCTGGGGAAGAAGGCAGGGAGGCTCTGTTTATGTGTGTCACTCCATCATTTTGAGATTTTTTTGGTATTTCTGCTGAAATTATACTAAATTTTTCAGATGGGGTTAGGAACAGCTATTGTTTCAAAATTTGACAAAGTGCATCAAAATTTTTCCAATTGTGTTTTTAGTGTGGGGACAGCTGCCTGTAAAGACACACACACATAAAAAACAGTGTTCTTGCTTTGTGGATAGAAATAAGTCTTTTCTGACTGAATGTGTCCTTGCTGAAGTGACAAACCTGACCTGGGTAGCAAGAGAAGAAACAAGAGAGCTCAGCTGTAACTGAAGACTCTGGTGATACCTGAGTCCATGGGCTTTGCACACACTTTTTCCTCTCTTTTTCCTCTCCTGGAAGGGAACACTTTCACAAGTTTCAAATTGCCCATCAGACCTGCAAAGGAAGCATCATTGTCTACAAAACTTTTAACCTATTTTAAACATTTCAACATATTGATTCCAATTTAAAAAAAAAAAAACTAAAAAACAAAAACAAACAAACAAAACAAAAGTCCTCCTTCATTATAAGAATTATTTAGGGTGTGAGAACAAGTAAAACCAGAAGAAGGGGGTTTAGTCTCTTTTGCTCTTTGAGGTAGTTTGCCATGGACTTGGGAAAACACAGAATTCCAAATGTTCTTTCACTGATATGTATCTCCAAGCTCACAGTGCTTTGCTTACTCACAGTGCTGCCACTAAAGATCTGGAAGATTAACCCAATTCTAAAGTTGAGGACTACCTATTACAAATCCCTCTCAAAGGATACAGGAGATATTCGAGACAAAAATTTGTTAGTGGGAAGAGCAGCAAAACTTAAACGAACAAAGCTAGACAGTAATTCCACCTTTAATTCAACTACTACTTATAAATCTCCTCTGATTAAAGATAATTCCAGCATTTTAAAGATCAAAGTCCTGCTGGCTGCTTGATTGCTTTTTAAATTCTGATTTTATATTCTGCTAAACTATACACCATGAAAAAAATAAAGGAGAAATCACATGTACCACACTGAGAAATCCTATCTCATTTAATGGTTGGGGATGAGAAATGCCTTCAGAATTCTTCTGTTATGAAGATCTATCTCATTTTACCAATGAGAGAAGAGATAGTTTTCAGACAAGGATTTGCACAATAAAAATTTAGAGGGAGGCATACTGTGAGAGGTGTTTTGGGCTGCTTTGTATAATTTGAGATAATTTAAAGAGAGGCTAACAAGCCCGTGAAATGAGGATCCATTGAGATGTCACATCAAAAAAACTCCTCTTCTATTTGAAAATTTCATCTGTGAATATTTGAGGGCTGTTTTTTTGGGAAAAAAATTAACTAATTCCAGAACTTTGCCATACCATTTTCATTACCCTACTGTACAATACTGTGAACATTTTCAAGCTTTTCCCTTTTTCTTTATCGCAAAAGTTTTAGGAAGTTTATATAAATTAATAAAATCCTGGGCTCTATGAAGCCAATCTTACTTTGAACATGCTTTTATTGATCTTTCAGGTAAATCTACTGTGAATGTTATGAGCCAAACCCAGATCACCAGCTTCAAACAGAATTGGCGGTACCTGTAGAGAGTTTTCCCTGGCAGACAAGATTTCACTAAAGCCAGCAGAGCAGAGGTGAGGATAAAAAACTTGCTTAATTAACATTTCAGATGTATTGCAGGTTGAGTGATTTAAGGTGGCTTAAACTACCCCAGTTGTCTTGTGGAGGATGTCATTTTTATAGGGTAGAGAACTCAGTCATACACTAATAATCAGGTATGTTAAAATGAGAAGAAGAATTTCACTCACCTGTGCTTCTTTTGTTTTTGTTTGACTCACTAGGAGGCTACAGCTCCTTTTCCCCAGTTTCCTGAGGTTGGAATAGTTGGGAGTTGTAGAAGGTTTTTATAAATTGCTAGGACTGTTTTTCATTATTGTGAGAGAGGGAAAGAGAGATTCCTGTCTGCTGCTTTGTGAGACACCCTTACAATCAGAGAATTAAGTTTGGAAAAGACCTCTAAGACGATTGAGTCCAACTGGTCCCCCAGGACAGCCAAGTCCAACACTAAACCATGTCCCCAGGTGTCACATCTGCACTTTTTTTTAACATTGGTCCCCAAAGTCTTCATCCTAAACCCCCTGAAGTGAACTGAAAGCATTGTTCTAAAAGCCTTTTAAGGCTTCCAGAACAAATCTTGGAATGACAAACTGGAAAATCAAGTTCTGCAGTGATTCCTTAAATTCTTTTTTTTTTCTCTCTCTTTTCTTTTTCTTTTCTCTTTGGGTTTTTGGTTTTGGGTTTTGGTATTTTTTGTTGTTTTTTTGGGGGGTTGTGTATTTTTTTTGCTAAGTGGTAAAAGGGATTCAAAGGGACAGATTCAGAAACAGTACACTCAGAGAGGGTGACAGCTCTTGAATGAGACCACAGAAAGCTGATTATTTGATGTACAGCTGAGTCATCTACAAGGGCTGTCTTCTGCTACTCAGAGTATTAAGAGAAGGACTTCTATTGTGTTAATCTGAAAAGCAAATCAATCTTGTTATGTATTTTATGAACATGTTTTTGTGACAGGGCCCACAGTATCTCATCATTCTCCCTGTAAAATATATTACAGTAATCAAGTCCAAATAGACTCCATGGAAAGGTTGGGTTTTTTCCACAATTCTGGGCTCAAAACTCCAGAAAATGAAAGGCTTAGTTAGAATGTCAACAGCTGACAGAGATTTATGGGCTATCACAATATCACTGGGATTCATGGAGGTTCACCTGAATGCTCAGCAAATTTTCCAAATCCAATTAACCAAAGGCACCATTTCCTATGTAATAAAAATGATGAGTGTCCTAACAACTCCTTCACAGCTTGAACTATCACTTAAACTAAGGATGAGTGAGCCAGCTTGGCTATAAAGTAAAATAAATGGCCCTGCTTGCCATTTCCACTGTACTCACTTTATCCCATGCTGGAAGCATAGTTGAGCAATTTCTATTATTGTTCAACAATTGCATTGGAGCAATTGGTACCTGAAATTTATGTTCATAGTGACAGAGGAATATGAAATATCCATAGTGTAAATGAGAACTAAAATAGTCTGAAACAAACACAGGTCTGAGGAGGTACAGGAATTTGTTTAACAATCTGAGATGTGTGTAATTTATTTCCCTGTGATGTGTGTCTCTGTGTACATGCACATGTAAATCTATTCATTACCACCCAGTACCAACAATTGTCATTCAAGAGCAAATTTTCATTATATTAGAGGAGGAGACAGCTTTTTGGTTCAAATTATTGCAACCTAAACTGTCCAGAAGTTGCAAGGGGAAGGCATGGCAAACAAGCACTAGGTTGTCTGCCAAAAAAAAGGGGAACCACATTTTTTATCTAGTTTAATTTTAGGGTGAACTTGAAAGCACTGAATAAATAGAAAGACTAGAGTAATGCAAGAGAAAAGATGGAAGATGTTATGAGCATCAGCAAAGAAGAAAGTAAAGAGGACATTGCCAGCTACCTACATGTGAAGCTAGAAGAGAGGTTCCATCTCTCCAGAAGGAAAAACAGACAAAAAAAGTCAAAGGAACACTTTTATTTTGTTTGGGAATAACACTGGTGCTTTTAAAGCTCACACATAATCTCTTTCCTTACCACAGCTGCAAGGTAGGTGATGCACTCCATTATAAACTTACTGAGTTTGTCAAGGAGTGTTTCAGAGCAGAAAACCAAATGCAAAGCAGGAAAAAGTTGTCCTGTATATCTCAGGAAATCCTTGAAATAAAGGGTGGGGAGACCTAGAAAAATAAAGCTGCCTCTTTAGTTTGAAGCAACAAACAACCAGGACTCCTGAAACACTGCCTCTCATTATGTGACAGGAGCCTTGACAGCAAAAATGAGGTTTCTACACAACTTCTGAGGGGGGAGTTAAATGACAGGAAAAGACTGGTTTTGTAAAGTCTGACACTCCTGATTCTGAATGTTGGTAATTATGACAAAGATGCACAGAAATAAAATGATGTTCCTGCAGCAAACTCAGCTGTGAACTGTCAGCTGTGCACCAGTAATGAGAAAGATGTGTTTTAACACTTCTGTGTCTGTGTGTGATGTGGGGAATGGTGAAGATGCAACATTTTTAATGTTGTTTCCCGTGGTGGTATTCCTCAGTGACAATGTCAAGGAGCCACTGAACAACAGGAATCATCTTGGATTCACCTGTACACTAAAGAATAGGAATGTACTTGGGGAGTGGGAGGGGTATAACCCAGATTAAATCCGGGAAATTTGCAGCTAAAAGGCAAAATAGTGTATGAATTGCAGATTTCATAAAAATGTCAGTCTTCCTCTGACTTGCAATATCCTGTTCTAGAGAAAAAAAAATCAAATTTTTAATAGAAGTATGACTGGTAACATGATTTGGAGGGTGACAATGGTATCAATGTGATCAAGGAAGTATCAGTCACATAGAAATTAAAACATCTGAGTTAAAAAATGCTCAACAAACTAAAATAAAACAAAACTAAGCTAAGAAAGGTTGTGGACTCCTCATCCCTGGAAGCATTCAAGATCAGGTTGGATGTGTCTTGGAGCAACCTGGTTTAGTAGGAAGGTGTCCCTGCCCATGGGAGGGGATTGGCATGAGATGATCTTCTTTGGAAGGTTCCTTCCAACCTCAGCCATTCTGTGTTTCTGTGGTATAAAATATCACAGAACAGAACAGAATAGAACAAAACAAACAAAAATAGCAAAAAATAAACTAATTTTCAAGACAGAGGGACCAAACATAATAAAAGGGAAAAAATTCAGTTTCCCAAGTAAGCACTAAGGTTTTATCAAGTATCAAAAGCCACAGGCTGCTGTAAAAAATATCCCTCTTGTCTGTAAGAGCTGTGGTGTAAAAGGCCACAGGTTCAGAATGTTTCCCTTGCAGAAATCACTGTCAGGATCAGGGCCCAGTCTCATAAGCTTTAGAAAAATATCTAGTTCTATGGAGACACTGCAAATGTGACAAAAGAGAGTATCTCTTGATGCCACTTTTAACAGTAAATGACTCGATTATACTTCAAGATAGACATGAGGCCCCAAGTCAACCTTATTTCAGAGATGAATTACTAAGAAGAGTGCTACAAACCTGTCTTCCTCTAAACAGAAATTAAGGTGACAGGATACTCATGGGACTGAGGGGAGTTGAAAGGAACTGTGTTGCAACACTGAAGTTAAAGCTGACTCTTTTAATTTCACATTTTTGTGTTACAAAGAAAAAAGAAGAAGGAAAAAAAGCCAAAGGATCCTCTGATGAGGTTGCCATAAAAATTAAACGGCTACAATATAATGGGAAAATTCCGAAAATGAGTGAAAACATTA
>JAOTQP010001546.1:107636174-107652183 GCA_026413545.1 Cichladusa arquata
AATAATATTTAAAAAAACCAAATAAAAAAAAAAAAAAAACAACTCTGAAATGTTGAACTGAGTCTGTTTAAGTAAGTATATATGTGAAAAAACCCCTCCAAACCATATGGGTGCAAAAACATGATATACTGGAAAAGGAGATTTAATCATTAGTCCATGCTCTAAACGGCTTGTCAACATCTCAGGAGAAAAAGATATAAGGCCCCAAATTCACATATTCAGGAGAGAACCTTTTGAAAAGCAGCCATTTGAAACTGCCAACAAACTGAAGACAAAAATGAGATTTGATAGAGGTGACAGAGCCTACAGCATCAGATTAGCTCTTTGTTTGTCACAGCGAGCAAAGATGTGGCGCTCGGTCTGACAGACTCACTCGTGACCTTTATTCTGCCAAGCCAAATGAGAGGCAGGACAGTGAATGCCATTTTGCATCCTGGAACTGTTGCTTGAGAGGCTTGTAAACAGTGATTTGAATAGAAAATGAAAAATCTGAGCTCTGAGACTTCATACTGAGCTGTCACTTCTCCGCTCCGCCGTTTGCCATGTGTTGTGTTCAGACAGAGGTTCAGTTGTCAGCTCACAGAGAAAGGCTCAGATGACAAAAAGCCCACCACGTCTGGAGGACTCCTCAGAAGGATCTTGTAGCTGGGTAACACTCAGCACAGGAATCCTCAGTTCTCTTCCCTCCTCTCTCTTTCCCTCCTGCTCTCTGGAACTCCAGTGGAAAGTGTGTTGTTGAAAATTACCACCAGTACCTGCAGGGCTGTCATGGCAAGAGGTGAGAGAGAGCACTGAGAAGGTGGAAAAGTACTTTTGCATGATGGATATCAAGTTGGGGATGCCCAGTCACTAAAAGTGTTCAAGGCCAGGCTTGGGTTCTGATCAGCCAGATTTAGCAGAAGTTGCCCCTGTCCATGGCAGAGGGATTGAAAATAGATGATCCTGAAGGTCATTCCCAGCCCAAATCAATCTATGACTCTATGATCCTGTTATTTGAACCAGGAATGGTGCCTGATGCTGACCCACACAGTAAAAATGAAAAAATCACAATATTTTGGAAAGCTGGCATTCCTTTTTCTCCACAAGTCATACCAATGAGAAGAAATGTAACAGAGAGATTAAATGACAGATAATATGACTAAAAGGAGAAGCAATTCCAAGACACAGAACATTTCTGCTCAGTTAATTCATTTTTTTATATGTCAAAATACTTACGTCCTTCCCATGTTCTCTTATTCAAGTTTTTTTTTATGCATAATATTTAGTACTTCAGTCATTTATTTTCTGATATTTTTTTCTTGTTTGTGTCTTCCTCTCAGTGAGGACAGACCAAGCCAGACTCAAGCAAGACATTGCCCTTGGTATAGCCTCTGAAGTGTTCCTCTGTCTCTTACACAGGGACATATGTTTTTCCATTTGATTTCAAATGGCTTAGACAAATCTCAAGTTTCTCACATCTTTACCAAAAACTTACAGGCCCAATATGCTTTGCTTTAGATGTTTCTTTTCTTTGTACTGTTAAGAAAAGAAAACTGAAGCTTTTTGATATCAATCAGATGCAAATTCTGTCAACTCAGTGAAAATATTGTGAACATATTTATTTATATGTAGACACTACTAAGATTTTCAAATGTTTTATGGCCAGTCTGTCTTTGTTCTTATTTAAGATATGAAAACCATATTATTTAAACTTCCTCCAGTGGGTATGTCTATTTTCACTGAATTATATGAGTCTTATGGCAGATGTGAGCATGAAAAAAGCTCAGTTGCATTTGTCTGCACTTTGGTAAACTATTCAGTACAGATTTAACTGAGCTAATGATGTCTACTGGGATGGAGAGTGATAATATGGGGTCCAGTACTGGGCCAATTAATTCAGGAAAGTCATTGAGGGGCTGGAGTGTGTCCAGAGAAGGGAATGGAGCTGGGGAAGAGGCTGGGACACCAGGAGAGGCTGAGGGAGCTGGGAAAGGGGCTCAGCCTGGAGAAAAAGAAGCTCAGGAGAGGCTTTTCGGCTCTGCAAAGCTCCCTGACAGGAGGGGGCAGCCAGGGGATGTTGTGCTGTGCCACCAAGGAACAAGGGACAGAACAAGATGAGAGGTTCTCAAGCTGTATCAGGGGATGTTTAGGTTGGACATCAGGAGGAATTTCTTTACTGAAAGGGTGGTCAGGCATTGGAAAGGGCTGCCCAGGGAGGTTTGGAGTCCCCATCCCTGGAGGTGTGCAAGAAATGACTGGATATGGCACACAGTGCTCTGGGCTGGGTGACCTGGTAGTGTTGGGTCAAAAGTTGGACCAAATAATCTTAGAAGCCTTTTCTAAAAGTAATGGTTCCATGGTTCTATGAATACCATAATCCTGATATTACAAGAGAAAGCACAGTCTGAAAAAATCTACCCAGAATTAAATATTTGGCTGGTTACCCTGAACAACAGTGCTTTGATGCAATAGTACTGCTGACAATATGCAAAATGCTGTGGGAATATTAACTGGATTTTTGATCATATCATGATGCACACCTTTGGCAAAGCCTGCCTTACCTCCCTGAAGCCAATCCTTGATTTAAGAATGCCACAAAATGAAATATTGGATCTGAATATCCTTTAATTTTTATTGTTTTGACCAAATGACAACAGCATAATAGGTCTCCATCTCAAAATCTGTTACCTGTCTAGATTCAGACCAATAACCTGGGGGGTGGCAGAAGTCTTCATCCTGTTATTAATGTCTTGATTAATTATTTTGCAAAAGTTTTGAGATGCTGCTTGTTTGAATATACATCAGAAAGGTCAGTATTGTTATTGAGACATTCCTTTTGATGCCCTCAGTCTGTTTGCATCCTTGTTGTCCTGACACCCTACAGGGACAAGGAGAAACTTTGTGGGGTTTGCAACACACTCTCATCTCCTAGAATTTGCAGCTGGGATCCACTTTACCAAACAATGCACATTTATTGACAGGTAGTCTGACAGCTTTCTTAAGCTGCTTGGCAGCTTGTTTTTAGCAACACATTGTCATGTTCAGTGTTATCACATTTCTTTTAGATTTGTGTGATACTAAAAGGCCAAACCTCCGAGGCATCAATATGGGGTGCAAAGCAGGACTAGCTCTAAGACACCCAGGAAAATACACCTTAGGGGTCCATTGATTTTTCTTCTAAAAATTTATGTCTACTCACTTTCCAACCCTGTCATTGACAAGCATCTTAACAGTTGTTTCCCAAACAGTTGCTTTAAGTTGGATTTTTTTTGTTGTTTCTCTTTACTTGAGCTTGCAGGTGTCTGAGACAACTAAACTGAACAGTGTTCACAAAATTCTTCAAATATCTATGAAATGTGATTCAAATAACTTTCCAGAAAACTTAAGAAAGAATAAGGCACCTTTCTGGGAATGTGATGTGTTAGTCAAACTCTCCACTGCTGAGGAATACAATTGATCACAGGCAGTGGGGAGTCATTGCAGTGCTCAAGTTCAGCACCTGCAGAAGGTTGTAGCTTCAGTTCTTCTCTCCTGGCAGTGAGGGACACAGAGTACACCAGTAATCCAAATTTAGACACAGCAAGGGGCAGAAAAATATTTTTTGGTGCTTAAACAGGTGAGTAGAAATAATTTTGCTTGATTCTTGCTGGTTTTATATCACAGTCAATTTGGTGGAGGATGAGGATTAATATCTAGAGTTTGTAAGTTCTCATTTATTTTCTAAGTCAAATGTGCTTGTTTTGGAGATAAATTTGCATGACTTTACAGGCAATGTGTCTTTCAAGGCACAAAATATAAAATATAAATCCTATCATTTGCGCCCTCCAAAACTGAGCCTGTAACTTTAAATAAAGCTGCCAGGATTGTGTAGCAAGGGGATTTTTCTGCTGGCTGTATTCTGCGTGGAATTTCAGAAATTGTACCCCCCAATTGCCCCAGCTGTAAGCAGCCAAAACACTACTTAATAAATCTGGTCCAGTTCAAAAAGCAGAACCAAAAAGCTGCCTGTGGCTGTCCTTCAGAGTTACATCAGCAGCAAAACCTGCTCCCACTACATCTTGTGTCCAGAGGAGGAGAAACAACTGGAAGGTCCCAGCAGCAGCTGGCAAGTAACAATGATTGAATTCCAGATGGATCTAAAAAACTAGTGATACCTCCTGGGAAACTTTGAAAAACATTTTACTTTGCAATGATCCTGTTCACATCACACTCATTTTAAATTTTTTTTCCTTTGTTCTTGGCACAGAGGGAACAGATGAGTTCTTGAGAAATAATTCCATTTTGAGAGACAAGCCCCTCCTAATAAAAGCAGAGAGAAGAAATAGGGCAGGGAGAATTGCCATTCTGTTGTGATTGCAGACGTCAGCTGTTCATTTGTGCTGTTCACTTGTGCAGTTTCTGTAGCTAATTATTTTTTAAAGGATTATACTAGAACCACAGGATAAAACAGATTAGAAACAACCTTTGTAGCAACTTACTTTGTCCAGTCCCCCCATCAGAGCAGGGCCAAATTTGATTGCATAGGATCACAGAATGGTTTGGGTTGGAAAAGACCTTAAAGCTCATCTCGTTCCACCTCCCTGCCATGGCAGGGACACCTTTCACTATCCTAGGTTGATACAAACCCATCCAACCTGGCCTGGAACACTTCCAGGGATCCAGGGGCAGCCACAACTTCTCTGGGAAACCTGAGCCAGAGCCTCTCTCAGCTCAGGTCCTTGGCCAGTGAGGTTTGACTGTCTCCAAGGATGAAGATTTCTTAGTTTCTCTGGGCCCTTGTTCCAATATTTGACCACTTGACAGAAAAAGGGTCCATGGCCCCTTCAGGGGGCCCTGTCAGGATCCAAATGGGACAAGACAGAACACAGGTCTGAGGAGAAGGCTGCAGTTAGGTTCAAATTCCATCCAGGAGGCAGAGTCAGAGACAGGACTGGAGACCAACAAAACTAGAGCTTAGGTTAAACACGGACTGAAGCACAGATCTGAGTTTAAATGAGGCTGCTACATCCACAGGCAAAAGGGATGGAGGTCCAGGGGAGGCTGGTCTGGGCCATTAAGAACTATCATCCTCATGACCCTGACACCAAGAACATTCTTTTAAAAAAATCCCCACAACCAATGCATTGTCTATTTCTCCTTTTTTTTTCTCTGCTATCCTCTGAAAAGCAAAGCTTCTGTCCTGTGGGTGCTCACACAGTCTTTATTCACCATGTCCTGCAAACTGGAACTCAGCCATGACCTGGGAGGATCTTGGAGAAGGGTGGAAGGATGGTTCAAACCCCTCTCATGCATGGTCTCAGGCTTTTCTTTCATAGCATGCTAAACAGGTAAAAAACTGACATGTTCAAAATGCTTTCATGAAGAAAGATAACAATTCTGTGTCACGCCTCAGTTGCCTGAAGGGCTCCAGGAGTGTTTTTTCCTGAGTACACTATTAACCAGATGTATTTGGGGTTGGCTGGTTTCTTTTTCTCTGCTTTCCTCAGAGACATCCATGATAGTGGTGTTCAGCACTCCAAGGTGGCACAGGCAATTTTTGCTCTTTCACAGAGCACTCACTGTATTCAGAAAGAAATTTCCACTTAGGTCTGACAGGCAAAGATCTGGATTTTGTGGATGCAGTAGGTTGCCTTTTACTGGTAAGGTGCAATTAGGGTGCAATTTATCTTCAAATGTGCAGTAGAAAAAGGATATCCAATTGATTTCCATGCTTTGCAACTTCAGGTTTTGGTCATACCTTGGTTTCTCCTTTTCTCTGCCAATGACACACCCCTGACAAACCCTGAAATTTAAATTCTTTGACTAACTCAAATCTAGGGTATGATATTGGGTAACACTGAGTGTCCAATGATAGACAGAAGGTCAAAATTTAGTAGGATCCCTTGTGGTTTTATAGTCTATGCAATGAAAGCCATTAACTCATTTTGCAATATTGAAAGATGATGGCCTCTGGCATATTAATCCTTCAAATAACTCTGACTTATAGCCCCTTTGGCTATAAAGCCTTACACTTTTCCTCCAATACCATAGAACTGGAAAATGCACTTAGCCTGAAAGTTTCTAGATTAACTATGAAGAAGAAAAAAGATTCTACCTCTAGGACTGTTCATGCTGTAATATTCTGAAATTCTCCTGCCAAGCTTGAATAAAATTTGTGAAAGTGCTAATTTTATTTGAGAAAGCTCATGAGATACAATTATGGAATGTCTGAGAGCTTATCAATGCAAAGCCAGTCAGCTAATTAAAATCCATTTTGGAAGGACCATCTAGTTTTAAAAGCAGCTTCTTAATGGCCACCCATAGTTCCATGGCTGTTTACATCTTAGTAACTAATTTACTAGCCCCAGAAATAGATAGAGAAGACAATACATTTAATAATCAGACAGTTGAACTTGGGTGAGATGCCATGACTGTGTCATCACTCATTGCAAAGCAGTCTTTTTAAATCACATGCAGGTAGAAGCTGTAAAACAGTGGTTAATTATTCTAAAGGAGGGCTGATAGCAGCTACCTTTCTTTAAGAAATATTTTTGACAGCTTTGTGGAAGAAGCATTAACAGTAGATTTTCTGTCAATTAGAAGAAATAACTGTTTGTCTAGTTTGGATATCATTTAATATCCCTGTGCTTAAATGAGTTCTTTCCTTAGAAAAATAAAATAAATTTTAAAGCCTTCATCTAAATTTTCCTCAGATAGAATATTCATCAAAATCCTTGCTGCAAAGGTTAATTCCCCTCATTATTAAAACAAATCAGTGTTTTGCTCACCCTGAATTTGTCCAGATTAAATTGTATTTTGATTTCTTGCATTCAGACTGATTTGGTGAAGATCAGCAACTGCTGTGTGACAGACAATCATGCCCAGCACATGTCAAGGCCTGTCATAATTATGTCATGTTATACCTTAATACAATAGTAATTCTATCTTGTTGTATCATTTCTGAAATTATTAACTGCAGCTCTGACTGAACTATTCTATTTTATTTTTTTGTAAACACATGTCTCCTGTTTGAGCTGTAAAGAAACGATCTGACACTTTGACATCTTAAATAAGAACAGAAAACATGTTTTCACCACATTAATTGGAGAAAAAGTCAATCTTGGTATTCAGAGAAATGAAACCAGATATTTAAAGTAGCAGCTTCTCCATTAACTGTGGATATAATTTGGGATTTCCAGTTAAGCAAACAGTACTCTGAAGTTGCAGCACTCCTGAGAAGGTGGACTCACACTTTTGATGATTGTATTTTGGAAAGGCTTTGTGTTGTGTTTATATTTTGGGAGTCAGAGTGAAGGAAGCGAATTTATTTTGAGTCAGAGAAAGAACTGCCGAGCTCTGATGAAATATGCATTACAGTCTATACTTGATATTCACTCCTATTTTTTGCTATTGTTGCTGTCAGCTTTTCCTGGAGCAAGGACACATCTAACAGACCCACAAAACAATAGACTGCTTCAGCAGTCAGAGTGCAGATGCCTTTGAAGAAAAGTCTATGAGTAAGGTCTAGGTAATTTCACAGGACCACCTTTATTTCCCTCTGTTATATCAATTATAACAATGGACAGGTCCCCACTGGTAGCATGCCATGACCTGGCCTAGTGTCTCCTGGAGCTGCAGAAGAGGAGAGAACAAAGAACTGGTGATTTCTGTGTTCTGCATCTCCGTGTGAACAAAGGTGCCGTTAGTAAGATTTCTCAACAGCTTGTTTCAAGAACAGTAAGAGTCAACAAGAATTTCTAAAGCACGTTCACTCCTTGGCTCAAAAGTCCCACCAACACTTGCAATATCATCTCTGGAGTCTGACCTGTCAGAAACAGCTCCCCTGGCTATGTTTGGTCACCAATGGAGAGCTGGTACAGACACAGGGAGCTGATAATAAAACAATTGTTTGGATGATAAGTTTTTCCATCCTGGAAAACTGAAAAATATTTAGGATGCTCCTAAAATATATATATAAGTGAAGTTCCTGGAGCTAGATGTTGACTGCAGCTGCTTGGTCAATCCTTATTGTAATCTTTCCTAACAATCCTTATTGTTTGCTTTATATTCACCAGCTAGACACACTTTACACATCCCACTGAATTTTCAAATTCTACCAAAAATTGCACATTAACCCACAGTGTAAGAGAGGTGGATCCTGTCCAAGCTAGTGTCGCATCCTCCATCCCTGCTGCACTGATCTCAGTTTCATTTTGCAGGTTTTTGTCTTCAGAAATTCCTCCTGCAACGTATTTTGACCAAAGAATTGACTTCATTTAGCCACAAAGCAAATGGTCTGACCACTGAGAATGAAAAATTTGATTTACTTGTGGAGGTTGCTCACCTTCTTCTGTCAATGAAAATACAATTTGAGGACTTGGATATACAGTTTTCTGTAAAACTCTGGCACAGAACAACAAAACCCTTGGATGCCTGTATAGTTGGTGTGTGTGTCCACTCTGCTGTGAAATGCAGTGGCGTTTTTCTGACCAAAAAATTACAATCTAGAACTTTTTCATCCATAAATTGACAGAGTCTGCGAAATCTAATAATTCAAATAGTGTATTTTATGGGGTTTTACAGACAGCAAAGTTTGAAGGGCTGTGCATGTCCTTCTTTTTCAATGCCTTTCTGTTGTCTTCTCCATTACTAATGTAATGTTTCAGCTAGAGACTTTCTGCTCAGTTCAATCTTGTCCAAGATTTCAATGAAATCAGAGGTCCCTGAATCTTTGTTTATCACACAAAAGATAATAATATCTACAATATCTCATTGTAACAGTTATGTTTCCACTCTTTTTTTTTAACATTTTTTTAATTCCTTGCCTGATGTTTAAACGTCCTCCAATAAACCTCTAGGAGAATTTCATTTTTAGGGGAAAATTAGAATATTTTGACCATATGTTTTGTGACAAAATAAATAAGGACAAGCTGGGTGGGGCTCAAAGCATGTTCTAGTGGAAGACGCCCCTGCCTGTGACAGAGAGGTGAAACCAATTGATCTTTAAGGTCCCTTCCAACCCAAAACATTCTAGGACCATGTGAAGTGTTGTTTTCCAATTAATTTTTTTAATCTTATTTTTGCAGAAGAAGACACCAGACATGGTGAGGAGCAAAGATTACATTAAATAAATATATTAAAATTTTTTAAGTGCTTAGTTGATTTAAATTTATTAACTAGATTTTTTTTAATACTCTGGAAGACAAGGATATATCCCCAAACCATGGGGGTCTGTCAGACTAACTGAGTGATAACTCTCTCAGCCATTCCTGTTGGACCAGGTTTTAGAAAGGAATCCAAGTCTGCATAATGAGATGTGGACAGATGGTGTTAGGATGGGGCAGAGGCCTCAGTGCCTGATGCCTTAAAGAATTTCACCTGAAACTCTCTCTTTCCAGAGGCTTCTGTGCTATTCAGGTAGCAAAACCTGAAAGGCTTCTCCTCACAGTCCTATGGAAAACAAGTGAGACCACATCCAATTTATTATACCACTGCTGAAACTTTCTAAGGAACATTGAGTGGCCTTGCAACTTTAAAAAAAAAAAAAAATTGAGGATAGGGGGAGAGCAGAGAAGGGGGTGAAAAAAGCCCTGCTGCCAAATTGTGATTTAAACTGAGATTGGCATCAGCAGACATTTCCACATCAGCCTTTAGCACATCTGGTCCAGACCAAACAAATAGAAGATTTATTCTGTCAGTGAGATCATTTAGCATTCCTTTTTATGCTTCAGAAAGAGCCTGTACCTGTCAGTCACCAAAGCACTAGGCTTTTGGTGGCTGGGCTCTGTTGCTCTTTCTGACTAGCCTTGATCTGAGACTTCTAAGAAGGCTTGTGTTCACCCGCTCCACCTGGGAGACCGGTACCCATGCCAAGTTCATTTCCATAGTCTTATAAAAATCTCCTGGAGGATTTCAAACATCTGCTCATAAGTAAAGAAACATTGTCTTGAGATATAACAATAATATAAAGGGCAACTGAACCTTCCTTGCAAATAAAACTGAGCTAATAAATTATTTTGTTTCAACAGTTTTATACAATTCAAACAAAAAACTGAATAGAGCTTAACAGGCTCACACACACATAAAAAAATCAGGTGTGAAGGGGTTTCTTCTAATACCTTCTGATACTTTTTTATTTCCTTTTGGGCAAGAGGTTTGTTTTGGTTTGGTTTGGTTTGTTTTTGTTTTCTGAGCTCTTGGTAATTATTGAAAGGAAGAGCTGAGATGAGCAGCTTTAATTAGCAGCAGAGCTCAGTGTGGTGCACATGGGGATGTTTTGGACTGGGGGAGGCAGAGGTGCAGCTGGAGGTTGGGTAGGTTGGGGAGTCCTGCAGACTGGACAGGATAATCCAGGGTATGAAGGGTGTCTGCCCTCTCTCCACCTGGCTGAACAGTGACTTAAGGGAGAAGGAGCAATGGTGGCCCGTCCCTGGCTGGCACAGAAGGAACATCCCTGT
This sequence comes from Cichladusa arquata, assembly GCA_026413545.1. NCBI lineage: Eukaryota > Metazoa > Chordata > Aves > Passeriformes > Muscicapidae > Cichladusa > Cichladusa arquata. The sequence continues at coordinate 107,646,590 of JAOTQP010001546.1, forward strand.
GAGTGCCCCACCTCCCCAGGTGCCCCTGGGTAACAGGGCTGGGGCTGTGCAAGAGGAAACAAACAATAAAGGGGGACAATGGTTCATTGAATTAGGAGGTGTTACAGGGATTAATCAACCTATACCCTGCTAAGATGTCTCATTGTCACGGGAGAATCCCTTGTGGAGGGAACAGAGAGCCCAGTGTGCAGACTTCTTAGGGAAGAAGCCTGATGCCACCAGGGAGCTCAGGTTAAAGCAGTGAAGAGAAAGCTTCCTGTTACAACTCTCAGATTATTACCCATTACTGATTTTTCAAGCTGACAGCAACAGAAGTTGCAACAAGTACAAGGACAATTAAGAGAGACTTCAGGGAGCTGAGACAAATGGTTAAGGGATCAGAAGAACAAGTAGCATTCTTCTCTATCCTTCCAGTTGCAAGGAATGATGAGAGAAGGAACAGGGAGAGCCAGCAGGTCTCCAGCTGGTGTCACCAGCAGAGTTTTGGGGGTTTTGGATATGGATGAGTCTACATGACATCAGACCTGCTGGCATCAGACAGGTACAACTGTGTCAAAAAGAGAAAATATCCTTTGCACAGGAATTAACAGGGGTCACTGAAAGAGCTTTAAACTGCATTAGAAGGTGGAAAGGGATAAAACCAAGAAAACTGCACATAAACCTGAGGAGTGGGGGCTTGCCAATAGCCATGGGGTGGTGTGCTAGCAAGGCTCTTCAGTCTCCTGCCTCGCTGGAGGTGGGGATGAAGATTCATGTGGCAGCAAAGACAACAGGGTTGTTGATGTGTTAGAAACTGTGGAAGCATCTGAGAATGGTCCCGCAGGGATTAGGGCTTTTCCCCATAAAATGTAAATTTACTCCAAAAGAAGACCATCCATGTCAATGCACACAGCTGGGGCAACAAACACGAGGATCTGGAAGACATGCAGCAGGGAAATTGGTGCAGCTTCCATCATGGAAACATGGTGGGGTGACTGGCACAGCAGGAGTCCTTCAAGGGATGCTATAAACTCTTCAGATGGGATTAGCAAGGAGGAAAAGGCAATGGGGTAGCCTTGAAATTTAGGGAGAGTTTTGTTTGTCTGAAACTTATCGTTGGTGACAATAGGTTTGAAAGTTTATGGACAAGAGGCAAGGGAAGGCCAACATGGCCAATATTCTGCTGGCAATCTGTTACAGACCACCTATCCAGGATGAAGAGGCAGATGAAATATTCTACAAACAGCAAAGCAAAGTCCCACAATCTCCTCCAGCCCTTGTTCTCATGGGGTACTTACCAGATGTCTGCTGGAAATGCAACACAGCAGAGAGGAAACAGCCCAGGAGGCTCCTGGAGTGTGTGGAAGAGAACTTCCTGACACAGCTGGCAAGCAAGCCAGCTAGGGAAACAAACTGGGAACTCACCTCGTCATCAGACAGAAAACAGAGACACTTCAGATATGGAATATGCCAGTCATTAAACATATTTGACAATACCCTGCCACAATTTGGACAGGAACTAAAGGCAGCTGAAGGGGCTGAGGGAGGGTAAGACATGAAAAATGCAATTACCTGCACCGGAATTTCAGTGTGATCCTAGAATTAAACTCCTTTATTAATAATAGGAGGTCCAGATAATTTTATGACTGTCAGAATGGACCACTGTTTCTGTAGGAAGATGAATATGGATGGGAAAGGTGGAAAAGTAGTACTCCTTTGACTTTTTTTTTAATTTGAAAATTAATGCTGTCTGTATAGTTTATTTTTATGCCAATAAAAATTGGGGTTTAACACTTGAGTAATGTATTGCTTATGCCATCAACTAGGGTTGATGGTTTTCTATCAAAGTCTTCTGCTGGTGAACTTTTTCTGTGTTCTCCATTTCTCTGACAGATTGTTCTTTTGTGGCTTCCTTAAAGAATTCCATCAACTTCAGTAATAAACCTCAAATTCTTATACAAATGCTTGACATGTGAAACCACCAATGTTGCTTGAACTGCTCAAATTCTGTTGTAATAAGTATCCACCACTAGCTTAATCCCACTAACAGACATGGATATTGGTGTGTAATGAGTAATTCTAAGGGGTAATGTTCACTCTCTTGCTAGTTTTACTTGCTTCTATGTTATTGTAATAGACAACAGTAATATTTTAATTTGAAAATAATGCCCTCGCTCAAAAATGAGTTGGCTCTTCCCTTAAAAAGCATCTGCATAAAAATGAATAAAAAGGGATCAATTTGCAGATGAAGCCTTTTCATTAGTATACAAGAGGGTGTTATTCAAGCAGGCTGAATTCTTTCTAGAAATGCTGATCTCCACAAGCTCCCTTGGTAGTCAGAAACAGGAAAAAAATCACGTAATATTAAGATTCAAGGCAAGGGCCAAACTCTGAGTGCCCTGCTGGAAGAGCCAAAGTGTTTCTCTCCACTGATTTGGAGAAACATTGAAGAGATTTGCTTGTTAAGCTAAAACCAACACTAGCCTGGATATCATCCCAAAAGTGTGGAATAAACACAAGAGTGATTCTCTGCCCCAGGAGTGAAGCTGTTGGGATTTCATACAAAGCTGACCCAAGTTAGTGGCCAGCTGCAGAGATTGATTTGCTGAATTCAGCGACTTGTGTAATGCAAGAGGTCAGAGGAGACAGTCACAGTGCTCTCTGCAGCCCTTTCCAGTCTATGTGTGAAGCCATTAAAGCAAAAAATATGGAAACTGAAATCTTCTTTCTGTTGTTTTTTGATGGACAGGATCCCAGATCTCGCTCCATCACTTTTCTCATGGGTTATGGAACTGAGTCACATCATTAAATTTGTCTCATATGCAGAATCTGGCTAAGAAGAGCAGCAGTCTGTTCAGGTAATGAACAATGATCTAATATAACTGTTTTCTTTTCCAGCTCAGCCCTCATAGTTTTAGGATGCAGCATCCAAGCCAGAAAACAGACAATTGACCCATCTATTAACTGCTTCTTGCAGTCAAGGAAAATGGAAATGATCAGAGGAGAGGAGGAAAAAGAACAGATCTTGTCAAAGAAGAAGGTGTGCAAAGAAGAAAGAAGTTAAACAAAAAGAAAAGAAAAATGAAAACCCATTGCAATTTTACTAGAAGCAAAAATGGTGGCAAAATGGCTTTGGGGGAGCTTAAAAGTGATGTTAATCCTCTCCCTGGTTCCAGCAGTGTATTGTCACTACCTGAAAACCACACAAGCGTCAACAGTTGTAAAACGTGTATCTTGAGATTTTGAATTATATCAGTTAAATAAGCACAGAACCAACCTATATCTATTTAGAACACTTAGTCAGCCCAGTAGTTGAGCTGAGCTTCTTATAAATCTCCTTGGAAATTGTTCTGTAAAGATGGTCTTAGAGGTCTTTTCCTTAATGGTCGTGTGATGGTGAAAGTGATTAAGTTAGACCAGGCCAGAACTAAGGAGGTGGCTAAATTCTCCTGGTCCATCATGGGAGCAAAGCCCAATCTTTTGCCTTATGGTAGAAACTGAGACAGATAAAGGAAATCCTCTGAGTATGGCAACCATTTGGAATTTTTATTTATTATTTTCTGTACAGCCAAGAAATTGAACCCTCAAGCAGGATCTTACCATTAATTCCTCCCCAGGGCGGCAGAATAGTACATCAGATTTCAGCAGAGCTTTTTAGCTTGATTTGAAATAAGATGTTCTTGGACAGCCTTGAATCAGGAATATAAGGAAATGAACCAAATCATTTGAATTATGGACCGGTCACTTACTTGTGAATTCAGCCTCATGACTGCCTCTTATTCCCCTTGTGCACCATGCCACCTGGACTTACATCAGAAAAATATTGAGTAAAGCTGTGCAGGTTTCTGGGAATCAGTTGTCCTTCCTGCAACTATCTCACATTGAGCCAGCAAGGTGGTAACACAGCTCCGTCCTACTAGCCTGCCCCTTCTGCAGGGAGATCTATGCATCACCTGCTTTTCCTGTTGCACTACTGAGAGGACACAGAGGTTTTAATGCCGTAACACTGGTTCAAGAGGCCCTTGGTAAAGATAACAAGGCTGTGGACCCAAGACCTAAATCAACGTGCCCTGATCTTCAAAAGAGCTGAACTCTGAACTACTTTAAGGAAAGGTCAATTTCACTGAAAACTAATTTATTTGATTTAAGGGCCTAATTATGGATCTGGCCACCCAATACCAAGCATCATTACGAAAAAGCTCAAAACCAGCCAAGGGAATTAGCTACCGAGATGACATTAATTTACACACCTGTGAAAATATTTGCCCCCGGTTTGAAAAAGTACATCACTAAAGAGATTGCTTTCTCTTTTCCCATTTTGCTGCTAATTATTCTTCAATTCAACAATAACTTAAAATCCAAACACCACTTTAAAATCTCCCTGCCTTTCAGGAAAGGGAATGAAATCCTGAAATCGCAGGACAAAGTCTGACAAACTTTCAGGAAAGGAGATATGATGAAATGAAATGCGAGGAAATTATTCCGAAAAAAATTGGAAATGGGGTGACCACACTGAAATGGGCTCAGATGAAAGGAAATGCAAGGAAGTGGACCAAAACTTGCTAAAATTACTCCTAAAAGCCACCGGAAATCACGAAAGAAAGGAAAAACAAGAGCCTGTTGAAAGTTTCTGAAAGAATGAAATGGCTAAATAAATCAAGGGAAAATTCCAAAACCGAGAGAAAACAGTAAAAGTGAATGAGATGACAAGAAGTGCAGGGACATGGAGCAAAGCTTGCCCAAATGATGCTCGTTGAATTTGCAGGATTTCATTCCCTTTTCTGAAAGGAAGGATTTCCTTTGAGGAAAGGGTAAGAAATCTTGAAATTGCAGGACAAATCTGACAAACCCTGTGGAAAGGAGATATGATGAAATGAAATGCGATGAAAAAATTCTGGAAATTCGGAAATGGGGTGACCAAGCAGAAATGGCCTCAAATGACAAGAAGTGCAGGGAAATGGACCCAAACTTGCTAAAATTACTCTGAAAAACATCCTAAAATCAAGGAGGAAAAGGAAAAAATGAGACTATTTAGAGTTTGCTGGAAGAATGAAATGGCTAAAAAAATCAAGGGAAAATTCCGAAAGCGAGTGAAAACCCTAAAAGAGAATGAGATGACAAGAAGTGCTGAGATATGGAGCAAAGCTTGCCCAAATGATGCTCATTGAATTCGCAGGATTTCATTGCCTTTCCTGAAAGGAAATGCTTCCTTTCAGGAAAGGGAATGAAATCCTGAAATCACAGGACAAAGTCAGACAAACCCTCTGGAAAGGAGATATGATGAAATGAAGTGTGATGAAAAAATTCCGGAAATTCATAAATGGGAGGACCAAGCTGAAACGGCCTCAGATGACAGGAAGTGCAGGGAAATGGACCCAAACTTGCTAAAATGACTCCTAAAAGCCTCCGGAAATGAAGAAAGAAAGGAAAAAGCAGAGCCTATTGAGAGTTTGCTAAAAGAATGAAATGGCTAAAAAATAAATAGGGATAATTCCGAAAGCGAGTGAAAAGAGTAAAAGTGAATGGGATGACAAGAAGTGCCGAGATATGGAGCAAAGCTTGCCCAAATGATGCTCATTGAATTCGCAGGATTTCATTCCCTTTCCTGAAAGGAA
>JAOTQP010001546.1:107659736-107703059 GCA_026413545.1 Cichladusa arquata
TATTGCACGAGAAGTAGGATTTAATGTTGTTATTAGGAAGTTTAATTACAAAATGGAGAGTAAGGCTATTAATTTTCGAGAATGACTCCACTTAAATGCTCTGCAAGTGTGCCACAGGAAAATAATTAAAAGTCAAAATTATAATCTATATAAGTAGATTTAATTCTGTAAGTCTAAGTACAGAATTCTAGAGTTATACAGTAAAAAATGAATTAGCACAGAATGGGAGATGTTTGAGCAGTCAGCAGCTCTACAAAAGTATCTTTTTTCTACAAAAATACCTTCTACAAAATTTCCTCCTCACTGGAGGAAAGTGACTCTTCTCTGCCATTCTTTTTCAGAGTTAAATATCAGGATGGGAGATATGAAGATTTCTAAAACAAAACAAATAATTTCGCTGTACTTTGTGGCTTCAGCTGAACAATGTACATCAATAAAAATAGGAATTGGGTCTAGAGGAGAGCAAAAGAGAACCTTAGTTCTACAGAGAATGCAATAATGGGCAGAGATTGAAAAAATGTGAAAGATTCAATTAAACTGGAAGAAACAGATGTTGCTGTTTCTGTGGAATTCAAGAAGCATTTGGGCCAAGCTCTGAGGCACATGGTGAGATTCTCAGGGCTGTGCTGGGCAGGGCCAGGAGCAGGATTTCAGTGATCTTTGTGGGTCCCTTCCAATACAGGATATTCTAGGATTCTATGAAGGATCTCTGAAACTGGTCCAAGAAATATCAATGTTTAATAATTTTTAAAATTATTAAAAAACTGCAAGAGGGGGAAAAAAAAAATGCAGAGAATTTTGAGATAACATTATGGTCAAAAGACACCTGATACTGATCATGGAAACTGCAGATCTTGAATTCTTCAGCCATCTGAATCACTGATCCTAAGAAACTCTTCTTCCTAGACGATGGATGAATAGCTTGTAAGGCACTTCTTGTTGGGCTTTTTGTTTTCTAATTTGGGGCGTGCAGATTTATGCTACTCATTTTTTTTCACAGTATTTTAGACATCCAGATGCAAATTATTGTTACAACTGAAAACATGGAGCAGACCTGAATATAAAAAAGACAACAACACTCATAATAAGTAATATATTTGTATTCCTTGTTTGTGTTTAGAATATTACTTGGAAAGCAACAAGAAGCAGAAAAGTAAGACTTTTTAGAAAGCCAGTTAGAAAATGTAAAACTTACATCTTGTAATTCATAGATGTAAAACAATCCACACAAAAAGACCTTAAAGGCCACGAAAGAATGTTTGCCATCTGAAATTTGTAAGATTTTCAGCTATTGCATAACATTGCCTCCAGCAATGAACCTCACCGAATCACATCAACTTAAAGTTTGTGCTACAAATCCGTGTCACTTGAGAGAGAGACTAAGAGAGAGAGAGAAAAAAAAAACAGAAAGGAAAGTGCACCCCATATGGAGTTTATACCAAATTATTTAAAAATATGTTTAAAAGTAATGGAAAAATCAGTTCAATTCAGTGGTGTCTATCATGAATCCTGGAAGAACATGGTATGAGAGATCTTAAGTTTTATGGAGGGAAAAAAAAGAGCAGGTAACTAGCAGGCACACTGAAGATGGTGGCAGTTCCTTATAAAGTCACAAAACCTGGTAAATAGAAAAAAAAATATGGCTTTTTTTAGTGATGGGAGGTGTTTTTAAGTTTAGAAGCTTCCAACAGTCCATTGTACAGGAAGAAGTACAGGGAGAGAATATTAACTAAGGGTAGGAATGGACAGATTTTGGGTGAGCATTTTATTCTTTTACTGATCTATGACAAAATAAATATTTATATATTTTTATATTTATATAGGTGACACCACATTTCTTCATATGAGCACAAGAGGAAGACAGGCTACCTATAGATGATGGAAATACATCCTTAATTGTCTTGCCAGATATTTCTACACCAAACCCTCAAAACAGTAGCACTCCATTCTACCTTCCTTCCCCATCCCTTCAGGCGGATGGTGATCAAACCTGATCCCACAGCTCCATTCCTCATTTCTTTATCTTTTCCCCTCTTTTTCTCTGTGCTTTCCAGTGGCAGCAGTGCTTACTGCATCACATCTGTGTCTTATAAACAGCAAAATTCCACTTTTCTACCATTTCAGAGACGGCCATCTCAATGTAGGTGGTTGGGATTCTCAAATTAACCAAACAGAAGAGCATCAGTTTTGCTTGCCTTGGAGTTTCTGCTTATCCCAGCCTCTTGCCTGCTCCACAGCTTTGTTTATGCAGCCCCTTGGCTGTTCCCTGCCTGCCCTTACAAATGTTGTTTTGACATCGTGGTCACCAGGTGCCCCACCACCCCTTCCATCAACAGACACTTGTGCAGCAGATGGCACAAATGGGTTGGCAATAATTCAGTGTCTCAGCATTGGATTGCCTTGTCTGGTGCTCATGATGGTGGCTAGACACCATCAGTGTGACAGCAGCAGGGGAAAAAATATATTAAAAATGCTGTTGGGATGCATTTTCAGAGAAGAAAGCTCTTCCATGGGTCAAAAACACCACTGAAAAATCTCTGCTCCTAATAAGCATGAGTTATATTCTGCAGCAAAAGAGGTTTATTTTAGTACCTTCAGTTTAATCACATTAAAAATGTCAAGGTTTCCCTTTGATCATCATAACTCCAATGACTCCAATGATATTTTCTGCCATATATTACAAGACTATGATTAGTTCAGCTATGATGGTCTAAGGATAGTAAATTAAATAAGGTTAGTAAGGGGTGTGAGAGCTTTCATTAGACCAACAAATAATTATTTGTGTGTACATACCTGCTGGTACTCTGAAATGCATGGTTAGAATTAGAACCCAATGATAAATGCTGAAATTTTTTATTCTCTAGCTGAGTTGGTGCCAAAAAATAGCAAAAAATTTTTCATATAAACCCTTATAAGACTTGGAAGCCAATTCAATGGGAATAATCATGAAGTTCAGGGGTGTTAGGATTCAGGGTTCCAATACTGAGCTCAGTAACCCACAGAAATATGTAGCTCATGCAAAGAGTTAGAAATGAGTCATAATCAGTTTCTTTACTCTGCTGGCTTCTTACTCTGAATAAATCACTCAAACTGTTTTCATCCATTTCACTGCTTCTAAATTGGAGATAATATTCCTGTCCCAGGGGTACTGCAATGATTAATTAATCACTTCAAGTCACTTGAGATTTGAAAATGTGTGTGTGTATATGTAGCTTCACATATGCAGAATATACATAAATATTTCCTTTACTTTGTATGTTAGGCATAAAGGGTGTCGTTCTGGAATCAGCACTGATATTTTTGAACAAGAATAATAAAAAAAAAACATCTTGGGAATTCAGGCTGTCAAATTCAAATGACAGTCATACTTCCCATCTCCAAATTATCTCCAGCTATAAAGTTCTTTCTCTTTCCTTGAAACCATCTCCTCAGAAGACTCAAGAAGGAAAAGTTATTGATACTGAAGAAATTTCACATTGCTTTCCTTTTCCAGTATGACATGGAGTGATTTGTATTCTGCTTTGTGGGACTTTGTCAGGCATTGTGTATCATATTGCAGTCTGGACCAATGAGAAGCACAAAATAGCTCCCATCACTGCAGCTAGGAGGGTAACAAAAAGAGGAATAGAGGACTTGTATTTTAAGAAAAAAAAAAAAAATGGATGCATTTGGGCTTCTTATGCAGCATCACTAAGCTTCAACTGTTGGACTTACAGGTCTTTTCCAGTCTTAATGGTATTATGATTCCATGATAACACTCTGTAGCATCACACACAAGGCTGGGTAAATGATCACTAAAAATGTGGTTGGCTGTTCCAAGCTGCTTTCTGGACCTATATACAAAATCATAGGACCAGCATGTAAAAATGAGGCAGTTCTGCAAATTTATTCCTAGATTTCTTCTTAGAATACATAAAAAACAAACAAACAAACAAAAAAATATTTATATAAATATATATATAAATAAATAAAACATATCATATTTGTAATATAATTTTTTTCCTAAATTCTTGTGGCTCTAGCTTCTTAAAAGAGAAACTTAAATAGAGCCTCTTGTACGATCACAATGTGATTGAGTCAAGAAACAGACATGTTTTTTGCTGCTTTCTGCTTTTAAGCTGCATGGATTTGCTCTTAGTGGAAGGAAAAAATAAACTATATATAGCCCTGGCACACATTTTCAGCTCAGCCTTATTTTCTCACATGATCTTGGGCAGGTGTTTTAAGCCCACATTGGCTCAATTCCCCATCTGCTGATCAAAGCTAATGTCTAGACCAAGTAGAGCCAGTCAAAAACTTCAGAGTAAAATTCTTTTCTGCCAGATTCACCAGAATGAAAAAGTTTTGAGAAAACACATCAAGTCCACAAAAGTTTTTGACACAGAAACCAGAAGGATACTGTGAATCCAGTGACACCCCTTTGGAGAAGCAGGTCTGCTTGTCACACATGCTCCAGATCTCTGGGATAAGCCACCTTTCACAATTATCACTCTTATAACTAATCGCACATGTAAAAATTCAGAGTAGTAAATTTCCAGGTCCCTACAGGAATCTTGTTCTTGGTTTCTTTACATGGCATTGGCAGACTTCCATTCTTTATTGTGTGGATGTGGATTTGTTGCTTAACCTCAGAGGTTCTTAAATTTCCAACTCTTTTTGTGGCTCCTCTCACTGACTGTGTACTGCACACACAGTCACTCTCACAGTGACAGAAAGATCCTGGAAATATATTTGCTTTGAGAAACATTCTGGTCTAGTGAGCCTCATAAGCACAGGAGCATCCTTCCTCTTCTCAAAACTTACGCTGCTTTCATTACTGCTGCTATTATATTCTGCCACAATGCAAAAATACCAAATACCTATGATTCTTAAAAATTCTTCCCTGTGAGGGTGGTGAGGCCCTGGCACAGGGTGCCCAGAGAAGCTGTGGCTGCCCCTGGATGCCTGGAAGTGTCCAAGGCATCCAGCCTGGGATGGTGGAAGGTGCCCCTGCCCACAACAGGGGGGTGTAATTCGATGATTTTTAATGTTCCTTCCGACATAAGCCATTCTATGATTCTATGATCCTATGATATTTCCCCTGTTAAAGCAGACAAGAAATCAGAAATTTTCAAATGTTTGGAAACTGGACATTTGAACAACCAAAGAGCTGAAATCCAAAAGATCTAGATAGCTAAAATGATTTCACAGCCGTTCTAGCTGCAAAATACTTTTACTTTCAGCAGGGTCTAGTTCCCCCCCACCCTGCCAATAAACAATTTTGTCAAAAAACAGTCATGCTTCCTGATCTGAGATATTCACTCATTTCTTTTATTTTTGAGAAACTATATAAATAATTGTATTTTTAGATAAAGTAACTTACTAGGAGGCAGGAAAGGATCTGTTCTGTAAACACTGGTGAAAAACAGTGTCACTGAAAATACTAAAATACTGAAAAAAAGTATTTCTGGCTGCCTTTTTACTAAAAGTAGGCATTTAAATATGACATGTGCAGAAATTTTACAGTGGAAGAGACTAAGAAGTCCCTTGCCTTCTTTCTCATTGTGTTTTTAGTGTGGTTCCCCTGTATCCCACGTTCCAAAAAATGGTCATGAGCTTATGTGTGTGTATGTACATAATGACATAATAACATCTCAATCAGATCTGTTCTGTAATGGGCTCATTAGTATAAATGTATGTGATTGGCCTCTGTTCTGCTGCAGAACTGAAGTTAATCAGATAAACTTCAAAGGGCAAATGGAAGGATTATGCCTCACCTCACGGGGACACAGTCCTTCCTTTGAAGTACCTGTTGGCATCCAGAAAGTTCTGTCAAGTCATCAATACATTTTAACTACCTTGGGGTAGTTTCCTATCTTTTTCTTCTGATGTGGAAAGCTTTCCTTTTTCTCTCATGTAAATATCCTGCTTGGCCCGATGGGATCTGGAACCCCAGTTGATGCCCTGAGTACCATCGCCATGGCCAGAATCAACCAGTCATCAAACACTTCCTTTTTAGTACCCAAGAGAAGTAATTTGGTTCTTCACAAGTTATATAAATACATGTGGAAAGCAGTGCTGATATTAGGAAGTCTTCAACTTCCAGCTAAGAGGAGCCCATACAAGTGTTAACCAGGGTTATCCTTGTTAATTCAGAATCAATTTTTCTGCATATATAAGTGTTCACTCAGTTTCACGATTAAATAAAATGTCAGAGCTAAAATATATGCCTGCACATTACTACTAACAGTAGACAAGTCAGGCATTTTCTCCTCTGTTTACTCAACAGCAAACCACTGTTATTTGCAAAACAAAAAAGCAACACAGTGAGAACACTGAAATCCTTTCTATTTCTTTTTTAAGCACTCAGACTAAACCACACAAAACCAGCCAGTCATTTCCTCCCTGCCAACTGATTATGCAGCCATGTTGTTTGAAAGCTTGCATAATTTACATTAGCATGCCTAAGATCTCAGGTGACTATGCCTTTGAGGCCAGCATGATAGCCCCAGTGGACCAAGATTTGATATTCTTCCCAATATCTGACCCTTTTTTCCTTGTTAATTATAGGCAGACTTCCCTGGCCTGGGCCCGGATCTGCACCTGTTTCCCATCTCTGAGCAGCTGCTAATTAGGTTGCAAATGGTGGGGCTGGGCAGAGCTGGCCACACAGGCTTCAGAGCCCATTGATCAGGCTGGCGTGCCATGCACACAACAATTATTGCCTTCTGAACTTCCCGCAATGAAAGCTGCTCCCAGGCACCACATTGTATTGAAATTAAAAATCGTATCACTTCTCACCCCGGTGATGTGCCACACTGCTGCTCCAGAGGAATAAGGGACAGCAGAGGATGAATATTGGCTCCAACGCTCCTGTTGTGCAGCAAGAAATAATAAATATTTTGTATGTTTAACGTGGAGGTGACTCCAACAGAGGTTTTTGTAATGCTTATCTTAAAATCATTTATTCATCCTGCTGGTCCCAAGAAAAATTGACTTCTGAATCTTATCTTGGAAACAGAGTTGTGAATGATCCTAAAAACCTTATGCTGAAATAATCCTAAAAAATTTGTTTTAATTAGTGGCATTTGAGCAACACCCCAAAATAGTGGGTTAACTGTAGCAACACTGAGCAATTTTAGCTAAAATTTAAGACTGGCAGTGTCTTTGGTACTCAGAGAAAACGAGAAGCACATTAAGACCACAAAGGCTGATTAATTTGTTAGTAAATAAATAAATAAATGTTATTTCTAGCCCAAATAGTGAAAGGTGATAGATGTTCCAGAGAAGCTGAGAGGAATTCCTCGTGAAAAGAATTAGGTGACTCCCTCTCATTCCAAGATGTGCCAAGAAATATGTAATATAATTATCCATGAAGTTTATGAAAATTCCCTTGGTTTTATCACAATAAATACTGAGATTTTGGAAGCCTAAAGATACATTAATTACTCCAAAATTCTACAGATAGGTAAAATATGGTGTGGAGAAGCTGAAGTGATTTGCATGAGCAAGTAAAAAGGGTTTCTGCAAGTGAGGAAGGGATTGTAAATGTATCTCATACTGAGACCACTGAAATATTCTTCCACCTACCTGGAGATATTTCTGATTCCACTGTGAACAAGGATCTTCATTACCAATGGACTGCATGAAAGAACCTTCTTTGTGATTCTAGATCTTCAATTCAATAAAGTAAAATAAAACACTAAATACTAAATAATAATATTTTTAAATGTTTATGTCACTAAGAGCAAGCTACAAGAGCAAATACTATGAAAAGCTCATGGGTCTTTACCCAAACTCACAATAACATATTCTGAATAATACACCCATCACCTGCAAACTGAAACTTCTGCAGCCCAGAGGATTCTTTGCCAAAGGAAACATTCTGGAGCAACTTTGCATAGAATGCAAAATAAAGATTTTCATAAGCAGAAAACCACGTGAAACTCACGCTATAAATAATTCACTGTGAATTATTTGCTTGTCTTAGGATCTGTGGGCCAGATTCCCAGCTGGTGTAAATCCTTGATTTACATGATGATTGTCTCAGCTTCAGTGGAGCTCTGCTGATTTACACCAGCTCAGGAGCTGACCCAGTGTGTTGATCAAGAATATTTCACCAGCACAATAGGACAGTGTATGCTTTGGGAAAAAAAAATTAAAAATGAGAAAAAAAGAGTGACATGCACTGAAAACAGTAACAAAACAGTTCACCAGCTGTTCACAATCTTAATATGTCTGTGGATGGTGTTAAGGAGATAGAAAGGCCTTTGTGAAGGCTAAATGTGTGCAGGAAGCTGCAGCAGGTGAAAAAAACAATAATCATCTTCCCAGTTTGTCAGTCCCAAACAATAGTTGGCATCTTAACTCTTGTCAGCCTGTTGTTTTACAAAATCCAGCATTTCCTCTGCTTTGAATTTGTATTAGCAGGGGATGAATCATTGATGCTGCCGGATCCCCTCATTTTTTATATACAGCAGAATGAATTATTTTCATATATCATGTCATGAGCTTTCTCTATTTTTACATTTTCCCACTGCAGTTGAATCAAAGTGAATATTTCATAGAGATTCCTTTTCTGTAGGGTTTGACCATAAATCAGATTTGCTGCAATCTATCTGCAGAGGTGACCTGTTTTCTCAAAGCTAATGTGGGAAAAAAAAAAAAAAAAAAAATCAAGAGCAGGAAAGTCCAAGTCTCTAACTAAATAAATCCTTACCAAAATAATCTTTTAATTAAAGACACGCAGTAATGAATATTTTAAAAATTGGCATAACTTACCTTTTATTAAATGTTTAAAAGCATCAAAATGTTGCATAGACCTAGCTTTAATATTTTGGACAGGCTTGGGATAGAGTCTGTCTCCAACCAAGATAAAAGGAAGCAGAAAAGGTAGTGGATAAATTTACATCAACACATGACTGGATATGAGTGGTTATGTTATAGTTAAGTGCATTATGAAAGATTTAGAAAACCCTGCTCTTGGCTTTAGGCTTAAAGTAATTAGCAATTTTTGCATAACTGAATCAGTGGAGATTCTGAATCTAACTTTAGGGGCATTAAAGTTTTTAATACAATCCCTCAGCTTGTGTTCAGAGTCAGTGTAGTAAGGAACATCAGAGATCAGTAAGCACAGGGTATAATAAAGCAGACCTTGTGCTGCAGTGAATTGATTCTTCTAGGAGTGAATCAGATTTAAACTCACAAATGTGGAGGCTGACTAAGATCTAAACTTACTGGCAGATTCTTGTTATCAAGCCAGTGAGATTCAGGAAAAACACTTGCAAAGAGAGAAAAAAGTATATTAAATGAGAATAAAATTGCTGTTCTTTATACGTGAAAGTTTGGCCAAGTATTAACAATAAGATAAACTATGTCCAAAAAGAAGCTGCTCTGGATGACCAATGTCATGTTCTTGGGTGAATTGATCCAATGGGCAGGAAAAACATTTGTGATATCCAGTTAGTCAAATATTTTATTTCTTTCTCTCCCCACTGACTCAAAGCATGTCATTTTATTTTTCTAGACATTTTTTTGGGACAGTCATCTATTGTTAAGTATATATAGTTATACCTTCTTTGCATCACCTATGAAATCTGAATTTAGGAGCTCCTGAGTGAAAAAATCTTCATGTTTACCTCTTCATCTAGAAAACTTGATCACAGTTACCCAAGTCACTAAGATATTCAAACACTTTCTGCAGTGTTCATTATAAAACATAAATTCATTCTCTCAACACAGATTAACCTCTGTGCAAGAAATCATGCTAAAATGTTGTGTTTGAACCCAGAGGTGTTTAATTCTGACACTGGAAAGATAAATGCTTGAAAGAAACAGAAATATACGGAAATATTCTGAATATACTGAAATAAACAGAATATAACTGATATTCTACAAATATCAGTTCCTCTAAGCAAGGATCTTGTGACTCTGCTGGTCCATTGTACAGCACAAATAGACAAAGCACAAAGTTTTGCTGAAAACTTGAATCTGTTTGTGAATAACTCATGAGCATGAACACATCCACAAAGATTAATGTGCTGAATACAGTTTTTATTTTGAACTGATGATCTTGTCCTTTTCTTTCTGTGATTGTTGGCAATGGTCCGAAGCTAGAATGGTTTTCCTGGAAAAGCTGAGGAATCACCTCCCAAAGAGGTCATTATTCATTTCCTACTTCAATAATGTTAGAAAAATTGAGTGAAAACGTATATTTGGACTTGTCTAAAAAAAAAAAAAAAAGATTACATAAAGTTTAGTCTTTTATAATAATCCTGGTTAAGAGGACTCAGCAAGATATGAGCAGAGGCTGCGAAATTGCCACATATAGAGAAACTGATGTCTAGCTCTAGAAAAGTATGCCTTTCATAGGCTTCTAAGTTCCATAAATCATAGAACCACAGAATCAGAGAATGATTTGGGTTGGAAAAGACCTCAAAGATGATCTTGTTCCAACTCTTCTGTCATGGGCAGGGACGCCTTCCACTGTTCCAGGTTGCCCCAAGCCCCATCCAGCCTGGCCTTGGACACTTCCAGGGATCCAGGGCAAGCCACAGCTTCTCTGGGCACCCTGTGCCAGGGCCTCCCCACTTTCACAGGGAAGAATTTCTCTCTAATATTCAATTCTTTCAGACTTTCACTATAGGAGAGATGCTCCATCCCTCTCACCATTTTTGTAGCTCTCACCTGCATTCACCCCAACAGCAGCTGTGAGTCCAGAGTCCTTCCTGTATTACATCAAGTGCAAGTCACAGGAATTACTTCCTACCTAACTTCCCATTTCACTCAATAGCCACCTACATTTAACCAGCAGGAAAGCTCCCAAGGACCTTTTGGAGATTGTTTCTGTTGCATAACCACCTACATTGCCCTGGGCTATCTGAGACATCTGCAAGGTGATGTAGTACAGGACCTCCAGGAGACCCATGACCGGGAAAAACAAGATAATGGGGGATAACCTCAGTCATCTTCTGCTCTCTAAGAAACTCTTTTGTTCTCTAAGCAGTGAAGCAAACACAGTTTTTAAGAAATGCCCTTGGAATTTAACAGTTAGATCTGATGATCTTAGAGGTCTTTCCAACCTGAACAATTCAAGGGTTCTATGATCTCAAATGCAATTAGATGGACTTTTTTAGGCAACTCAACTATGTTGGCCAAATTCCCATTCTAATCAAGGGCCTAAGCTGTGAACACCTACATTTCAGTGTGTTAATCCTGTACCAAACCAAATCCTAGCTGAACAGTCAGCTGGCTAAACAGGACCATTTAGTGCCATCTGGGATACCCCAAACTATTCCACCTGGACTCCAGCTGCAACTCCCTAGACTCAGATGGCACTTGGAACCACAGCATATGTGGGCTATTAAACCAAGCCACTAAATTTTAGATGGCTAGAATTAGGTTAGGTGAATCCTGCTTTCAGGGCCTCAGGATGCCACTTTTAAATCTTCTACACCCTATTAATCTGACACCTAAAGGCTAGGACTGGGAATAAAAATTATGCCTTTCATAGGCTTCTAAATGCAAGGGATATGTTATTACTCCTCAATAGGATCTAAGGCCTGAGGATATTTTACATCCTAAAGTCCTACAAAGGCATTCAGTGTATGAGTTTCTGTAAGCATGAAATGTTGCATCCAAACATGATTTATAATAACTTCAGGTCTCTTAGAGAGACATAGGCTTGGGTAATGGATTGGGTGGATAGAATGGGAGGCAGAGTGCTTATTTGTAGTTGGTGTTGTATAAAATTAGTCATCACCATTTTCGTATTGGTTTAGTGATATACTTTCAAAGATTAACCTATTCAAACTCTCATCAAGATTGGATGTTACTTCTTGAATGGTAGCATATTATCTGAAGATTTTCTAACACATGCCACTACACGTCTGCAAAATTTGTACTAAAATATATGGGGTAAATTGCACTTTGAGTTACTACATTTTGCTCTCAGTACTCTGTCTGGTTCCTATATCCTGCTGTATTTCCACTTCTGGGTTTTGTGCTAAAATCAAAGAATGAAAAATTAGGGCAAATAAAGATTGTTTGAGTCTGCAGCAGCTAGATCCTGTCGATTATGGAGAAATTCAGTATGGGAAGAACTATAAATTCCTTCTAGTTCTGCTGTTGCAGTACCATGACCAGCATTCTAGCTGCATAAAAAGTAATAATACTTAACATATGGATGCCTAGGAAACATTTAAAATCAAAGACAAGCTCCTTTTACTCAAAGTTCTTGTTTGTGTGAAAGTTCCATGCATTGATATTTTGGTTACATCCTTTTTCGTTACTTTTTTTTTATATTCAGTAGCTTCAGTGATAAATCCATGAAAGTTAGGGAGTCTATCTATTCCAAAACAGGCTTTACTTAAAACCTGGCTTGTTTATTTATTTACACACTTAGGAATATGTGCACATACCTTGACATGAGCATCCTTGAGAGACTCCCTTGGTTAGATAACACTATTTAATTTTCAAAGAAAAGAGGCCTAAGGTCACAACTGCTAGGAGTCACTGGCCTTAGATGCACTTGTTTGAGACAGGATTCAGTGTGGAATAAAGGAAACAATTCAGTTCAACTGTATCATTTGTCTAAGCCAGGTATCATCACCCAGACCTCCATTATGCTCAAAGGAAACAAATAGCTGCTTCCAGCTGTGAATTATCTGATATAGTTGGGATTTTTTTTCTTCAGAACGAGGAACCACCCTTTAGAGGCAAAAAAAAAAAAAAAAAAAAAAAAAAAGATTTAACAGTGACTTCTTAGCTCTGCTGTTAAACCACAGGCTAAGAGAGAGTATTTCTGAAGTTACCTAAAAAAACCTTTTTCAAGAAATTAAAAATTTACTCATGCTGGGTACCAGCAACCTCCAAGTCTTCTGATTATTATATTCAGACACCAAATCCAAGGGTTCCAACTTGCTAATATATATCCCATGCAAAATCTTTCCAGCTTTTCCTTTAAATCTGTCTATCATTGCTAGAAACACAAATAGCACTCTTCATTCCTGTTATTTATACTTAAGATTCAGGTCTCTGTTTTCTTCCCAATTACTCCACTTTCTCTGTTCTCCCCATGCTTATGCAATCCATTTATTTTCCCTTTCCTTTCTCTTCAGGAAATCTTATTTTTATACAATGTGTTCTTGTAATTTTGGCTGTGTTATGGTATCACAGTAGTGCAGGAAGCTAAATATATCCTCCAGGTGGTTTGGACATTTGGAAAAGAGATGTTCTAAGCAGAACATAGTCTAAAGCTGTATCTGAATCAGAAATCAATAAAAAAAAAAAAAGTAAAAATCTTATTAAGGGGTATTAAACCCCTTAATTCCAAACCTTTTAAACCCTAAAATTTCATTGTTGAAGCATGAAACTGCTTTTTATTAATTTAATTTTCAATCATATCATTTAGCATATTCTGTTATATTAAATCATTAGCTATTCATTGCATTCCATAAATATTATTAATACAATGCTCTAAAACAATCTGGATTACTAAACTGCACTATTTGAATATAGTGATATTATTTATTTTAAATAGATAAGGTCAGAATGATAATGGAAAAGGAAGTGGATATATTAATTCCTCTTTTTTTCTCTCAACCTTTAATCAACAGCAGATTTCAATATCAGCAAAATCTCCAAAATGTAGCAATAACTGGAGATCAGAGCCTACTGACTGCTGACTGTTCTTACTGTCTCCTGACTAAGAGAATTGTTTGAGCAGAGAATTTAACTCTTGGTCTTTCCCCAGAGAAGCTGTGTCAGTCCCATCCCTGAAGTGTCCAAGGCCAGGTTGGATGGGCTTGGAGCAACCTGGGATAGTGGAAGGTGTCCCTGCCCGTGGCAGGAGGTTGGAATGAGATGCTCTTGAAGGTCCCTTCCAACCCAAATCATTCTGTGATTCTATGGAATTTTTCTGTTTGTTTTTCAATCTCTAGACTACTTTGAAAGCAATGTAATTTCCTAGCAACAAAATGTTTTCTGAAAGGTCTTCTGAGGTCATTCAGCAGCATATGGACTTCATTTTTCATGGTCAGTAGTTACATGTGGCCAAGAGTTGCTCTTATTACAACTGTGAAATGCTCTTTTCCTTGGTACTTGAAATCTTATGCTTGCAGTAATGTTGTCAGGCAGGTATATGACACAGGAAGGGAAGCCAAGGAACTCAGCATCTGTCGGAACTGTTCTCTCCTTTGTCCATGCCATGAAGCAAATCCCTTCTCTGCAGGACAGCCCTGAAGGCTCCAGTCCAGCCAGCAGCTCCATAAGATCATATCAAACCTGAGAAACCCAGAATTGTGCAAATATTTCTGCACTGCTGGGCTGTAAAAGTGGGAGGCACAGGTTTGCCTTCAAGAGAACAGAACTGGGTGTCAAATATCTGAGACCTGACTGCTCTCTGTTGTTTCCTTGAATATAACTCTCAGAGACCTCCTGGTGCTGAGTGCTCTGCTGTTAAAGAAATAGAGTTGTCTTTAACTTTGTAAAAGATTCCCATTTTTAGCCATGTAGAAGTCTACATCGGTCATCAATTTTTCTTCTACAGGCAATGGAGAACAAAGGGCTTTTCAGAGTGGGATTCATCCAGTTCTAACAAGCATATCTAAAATAGATAGAACCAATTAGCCTCTGGAGATGCCTGACTCTTGACTGTAAAGAAAATCTAGACTGAGTTGGAAAGATGTCTAATTTTAAAAAATTTTATTTAGGCAAAATGGCTGCCACCTACATTTAGGTGCCCTGACTCAAAGACTTGTTCCATATGCAGAAAAGGCCAATAAAAAATGTAGGATGTCTTATTTTCACAGGCAGGATGCACATGGCAAAGAGGGCAGCATTTCCATGTGTACTTCAGCGACATAAGAACCCAAATCTCACAATATTTTTTTATTTGGGTCCAGTAAGATCAAATGACTTCCATGAAGTCACACACAGAGTGTGTGTTTAGGCAAGAGCTGAAATCAGCTCTCTGGAGCCCGGAGCTGCTGCTCATCCCCACCACCTTCCATCCCTCCTTCCTCAGCCTTCTGACCTGACTAAACAGCACTGTCAGGGTCCCTTTCCTTCCCCTTTCTGAAGGAAAAGCTGTGTGGGTCTCTGAAGTTAAGCAAGTTTCTTCTGCTTTACACATCTAAATTAAAATCTATTTAAGAAAAAACTACAAGACATAGTGCAATTTGAAAGTCATTTGGCAAACTGATTCTGTCAAGAAAGCTTAGTTTCATTCTGTTTGCTTGCAACAGCTTTTTTTTTCCATAACTCTGCTGTTCTTGTTCTTTTAATACATTTGGGAGGCCTGTCAAGGCCTATCCACTCTCTAAATAGCTTTGCAGATTAAATTTTTAACTCTACTCTCTTCATGCAGATGTATATTTCTGACAAAGAATTGCACTGACATGTCATCTCCCATCTTTCTCACAAGAGAGGAAATAGCTACGTGCCAGTGCTGTTCGAAACTCTGACTCTCCCCAGCAAACAATAAAATCAAATAACCATAATTATAAACCCCTGCATGGAGAAAACCCACTTCTTCTTTATTTGAGCTTTTGCTAAACTAATTTCCTTTGTCATAGCAGTTTTGGGCTATTTTCTTCTTTACCTTTAGCAACATTTGTAACCAATTAATGAGAAACTGGGGAATATGGGGCAGAGGAAAAAGGATTTGTGGATTTAGTTGCTGCTACAGGCACACCTGAACTTTTAGCCAAGGACCATGCAGTACATCTAACCTAATCTTAAATCCATTTTTTACACTCAGAAACATTTGTATAATTACTTTTTCTTCTTTTAGATATAACTACAAAACAAAACCAAAAATTCTACTCCACTGCAGATTCCCTGTGCAAGGAAAGGAGTGCCCTGCCTTCACAGGAATGAAGGTTTTCTGATTTACTAGATCAGGGGTGTGC
This sequence comes from Cichladusa arquata, assembly GCA_026413545.1. Classification (NCBI taxonomy): domain Eukaryota; kingdom Metazoa; phylum Chordata; class Aves; order Passeriformes; family Muscicapidae; genus Cichladusa; species Cichladusa arquata. The sequence goes on from JAOTQP010001546.1 coordinate 107,675,627, forward strand.
CCAGTTAAGGACTTTTTGAGAGCAGTTGCTTCCTAGAACAAGAGGGCAAGAGACAGCAAAGAGGGAACAAACTGCATTTCAGAGAGCAGAATCCATCCCCAGATTAGGTATGTAAATTAAAAGGGTCTTCGATGTGTCGTGCAGTTTGTCATCTTACGTTCAGCTTCCTTCTCCCCACAGAATCAATTGCATGTAAATAGGTCGTTGCTTATGCATAAGTCATTGCTTATGAATTCTTATTATCAAACACTTCTTTGGGACTCAAGATGCTTTTCTGAGATAAATATAGAGCAGAAATGGATGAACATGGAAGAAAAATACTGGTAAAGATAATGGGAGATCTCTGGGGTAATTCCACTGCATCTACTACAAATGCCCATTAAAGAGTCTGAGCATTTATGGTCATAAATACTTACTCAAGGTGTGGAGAAAGCAAAAGGAATGTTTCATGAACCAAGATTATTAAAAAATAAAGGAGATTGCACTTTCTGAGAGTTGTTATATGACAGACTTGTTACTTTGACAACAATTGAGAAATGCTGAGTTCTGTCATTTAAGGATATTTCCACAGTTTTGTCCAGCACTTAGGACAGAAATTAGGCAGGTTATTCCCTCTTCTAATTTTATTACTGTGCTTCTGATTTGTGTCTCTTATTTAGAAGTTCCGGTTAAAATTTATTCTTATCACTGCAGTGCTGAGACAATTTTTTCTATTGATCACAATGGAAAATCTTCATATTTTATTTCCACTCAAGAGATAAAGACTCTGGAAATTATCTAGGTTTTTAGTTGCCAGACTATTCACTCTGTGCTGAACATGTGGGCTTTTGTTCCACTCTTCTAGAACATTTTTGGCAGATTGCTCCTCTCTTCTGAGGTTCAGGGTTGTTCCTTTTGATTGGAATCAATTAAACCTTCCATGGGACTTGGGGCGCATTTGTAAGCATTTAAAAGTGTTAAAAGTAATAACAAAAGTGCATTTTGAAGCAATTTCTTTGCCACTGAAATAATTTGCCACTGAAAAGACACTTGCCCTCAAAAAAACACCAAACTATTCAAGAGCAGCCACAGAAAAGCTCCATTACCCTTTTACATGTGGAAATTGAGCCAAGAAAAAGAAAAAGCCCAGACCCTCAGGGTTATTGACTGTTGTATTTCATTGCTGGATTTCAAAGTTTTTGAGAAACTGAGTAACTGAGACAAAACACTTCACAGTGGATCCTCACCCACCCAGCTGTTAACCCCATTTATGACAATGTGTTTTGAAGATGGAGTTCATTACTCCACTGATTACAATGTGTGACCATCTACCAGAAAGAAGTAGAGGGTTTCTCTGCCCTCTGTGAGGGAGCAGGAGTTGAATATTTTTTTCAGACACACATAGAAACATTTATTAGCATTGTGCTGGAGTTGGGTATGGACTTTACTAGCATGTAGATGATGTTGGGACTTTCTCAGCTCGTAAAAGACATAAACACTCACCAAAAATAATGCAAATTACTACAGAAGGGGGAAAACTCCTTGTTTGTTTGTCATAGTATCACAGATTCACTTAGGCAGGAAAAGATCTCTATTGACCTTCTCTGGACATGCTCCAGCATCTCAGTGTCTTACTTGCAGCAAAGGGCCCAAAACCAAACACAGTATTTACAAGCAGCCTCACCAATGCCAAGTATAGGGGGATGACCCCATCCCTAGAATCAGTCTCATGAAAAGTGAAAAACTACATCCATAAAGTTGTTCAAATCACCTCAATAATTCTGGGTGTTAAATACGTGGTGCTTTTAATATTGGAGCACTGAATGTTAGAATATTCAAATATACAGCACCTACACACGAAAAGTCCAGAGCCTGAACTGAAGACATTAGAAATAGGGGGAAAAAAATCATGCCTGGGCAGTCTTCCACAATGTTCTGCTGCTATCCTTTGCTTCACATTTGAGAGCTGTTGAAATTCATTGTGATTTGGTGTGTGGTTGGGGTAGAAGGCAGGAGTAAACAAGAACTTTCTGTAGTAGAACTTCCGAGCCAGTTGTGATAGAATTAAAAGATTGAGTTAAAAGGTGTTATTAGTAATTGAAATATTCCACTTTTTTTAAAAATCTGATTAATCTGCTACCATGAAGCAGGTGATGACTTTAAACCATAGCTCAAGAGTGAACTTGACAATTTGTTGAAAAAATGTTACATTTGAAAAAGCATCTAAATCTGTTTTGCTTTTACTCACATCTTCCTTAAGGAATTTCAGTACAGAGCATAAGGTCTGTCAGAACAATATTTTTGAGGAATAAATCTATTAACAGAAAAATAGTTTCAATACGAGGAAAAAAATTGCATTTGCAGAATACCATTCCATTTCTTTTTTTCTGCATACATTTCAGTTCAGGGGATTTCAATGCCACATAAAAGCTGACAACATTTAAAGCACTAAAAACAGATTATTTCCATTGTTTCTCTCATAGCTGAAAGTCCTGGAGAGCTCACTGATCATGGAAGTTCAAGTGATACTCCAGATGGGTTGTGCTCACCACTGTAAACACATATACCTTATAATATGCATGTCCTCATCTGTAAATTCAATATTTTTCATTAAAAACCCCTGATAAACAGAAAAGAAAAAATTAGAAAAAGAAAAGAAATTTGCATGAAATTTGGAATAGTTTGCCCGGGGAAGTGGTGGAATTACCATCCCAAGTCAGTGTTCAGGCACTTATGGCTTAGTGGTGAACATGGTAATGATGCTGGTTGACAGCTGGATGTGATAATTCCAGAGGTCTTTTCCAACATTAATGACTCTGTGAAATTTTGCACCTCTGCAAACTGGTGGGTCCATTGTGTCAGGACAGCTGAAAGACATAGGAGACTTAGGAGTGGTAAAGGTTTCCTCATAACTTGATTTCAGGGTACAACCTGCCTGTTTATTTACTCACAAGCTAATTTTCACTTTTGTGACTGAAGCTGTAACCACCAAAGAACTGAGGGATCCACATAGCAACTTCTGCCTGTTAAATAAAAGTGAAGGTTTGTATCTTCTCATTCCTATTTGTGTGCTATTTAAAATGTTATTTTGAATTTCTTTTTCAGAGGGGCTGTCAGTTCACCTTTGAGAGAGCTGCAGTTGCTGCTCTGTCACCTCTTATGAAAGGTTTCAGCCTGATAAATGATAGCAAAGCAGATCTGCACAAACAGATGTACACTCCGCTTTGCCTACGTTAGTTAGACTCTTTATGGCACTTGTAAATTAAGGAACAGAATGATATGGAAGAATATTAAACAAAAATGCTGTTCTATTTGACACATTCCCTTCACCCATTTGGTTTTGCCTTGATCTAGTCCCCTTCAAACTTTTTCTGTGTCAGACCACCCTGCTCCATACTATTTCCCTTCTTGAAAATATTGATCTCCATTGATCTGGATTGTAGAAATCAGATCATTTCTCCAAGAAATGAGAATTTCTCTTTCCTTCATGACCTTTCTCATCTGTGCAAGGCATGGAATCTTCTGCTCCCTTTTTGGTGCAAACTTGACCTCTGTTGTCTTACTTGGAAAATGCACTTGATTTCTAACAAGAGCTTTTCAAAATGTAACACTGCTGATTTGTTGGATAATGAAATCCAAATTGTTCCACAAAAAAAGGTGCAATTATACAGCGTGTAATACACAAATAAATTGACTTAATGTTACATTATAATGAAAACTGTGCAAAATCCTCTACACAAGCACAATAAAATAATAAAAAGTAATAGAACAGGTAATAGATGTAAAATAAATGCTAAAAAAGTAGTTCAAATCATTTTCATACCAGTCAAAAGATACTGAGAAGGGCGCATCCAATCACAATAAAACACCAGAATGAAACACTTCTAAATAGTAATATAAATTTTTGTGGACACTTCATGTCCCATGATGTGGAATTGACATATAGTTTGATTTTCTTTTTCCTAATGTAAGCCACAGTTTTACAGTCCTAGTGAAAACATTTTATTGCTGGGGATGTATTAGACATGGTTCATTTCCCTTCTCAGTATGGCTTTAATTTTCCACATCCATGGCTTGACACAGACCCAAACACCAGAAGATGGTTGTCTGCTATAAAGTGTTTGGTTTTCTTTGATTGCTTTACAATTTAATCTATAGTTCATTCCATTAACCCTTTCCATTTTAATGCCACCAGAGTCTTCCCCCTCTCCTTAATATAAAGATAAACTTCCCCTGAATCACTGATGCTCTCGTGTCCAGTGGATTACAAAGAGAACGGGAAGGAGAGTGGTGCTGGGGGGACAAGCACTTTCTTCTTGATTTCACCTCCCAGTTGGTGAAATAATTGAATGCACAACAGCAACAGGATTTTCCCTTCTGTTTTCATAATACATTCATAATTATTCATTCATTTGGTTTGGTCATATTCATACCAACGCACAGAGCCAAGAAAGTGCCACTGTCATTCTAACTTTCTCCTCAATCCCTGCTCTTCAGGGGGGGGAAATAAAAAACCCCACGCTCCCGTCTGCAGTGTTGTCACATCCGATATCCAGTTCCTTCCGGCAGAGAAAGTGGATCTGGGAGGGTCACCAGATCAGCCTGTGCCTCGGGGCTCCTCGCCTCAAGTACAAAAGACTCGACTCAACTCATGTTAGTGATGTAGGTGGCCTATCGGTGGTGACGGACTGCCAGCTCGGTCTGTGGGCTACCCGTCATAACTGCCTTGAAATGCTAAGTGCTTAATTAAGGACCTTTCATATCAGTTATTGAGGGCTCCATCTCCCATAGCCCAGGGCGTTGTACTTTACAGAGGACTCCCCAGAGCCACAGCCAACTTTATTGCAGTGACAAGTTTAAAAAAAAAAAAGAGAGAGAGAGAGAGAAAAGAAAGAAAGGGGGAAAAAAGGAAAGAGAGAAAGAAAAGAAACAAGTGGTTTTAATCCTCTTGCAAGCTCCCAAAATCTAAATACAAGCAGACAGCTGAGCTGACATCATGATCTTCTACCAAAAATACATTTTTTTTAAAACTATTTATGAGAATATTGCTTGCTCGTGTTTTGGGTAAGGTATGGAGTCATCCCTGACAAGATGATCAGACCAGTCTTGTTAACCCACGGTGATATTCTGCAGTGCACAGCTCTTCCCCAAGAACCCTCAGTACCAGACGAAGGGACATGTTTATTTAAAGCAAGAAAAACAGATGTTTGTGGCTAAACCTTGTATAATTAATCTTTGCTTTTCAAAAAACATCAGATCCAGTTCTGACAAGGAGGGGGAGAAATATTTCACTTGCTTTTCATAAACAGCAGATCCAGTTCTGTCAAGGAAGGAGAAAAATATTTCACAACCGACTTAGGTAGCTGAGGTTTGGAAAGAAACACCTTTTGTCTCTGTCTGCAGCAGAGGAGCCCTGCAGTAGAGTGATCTGTTCTGCTTGATTCCTCGTGAGGGCATCTATCAGCAGCAACTCTGCTGAAGTCATTAAAGTTACATGGCTGTGAAACCACCATAAGGACAATCTGAAAAAGCCACAGCTTTCATTCAGGATGCTCATAAGATAAACACGGTGGAGACTTTTCTTATTGTGCATCAGTTGCATACCAGAATTATTTCTTATTTGCAGCAGTGCAAGAGGCATTCAGGATCAGGACAAAGGAGAAAATGTTGCTCCCAGTTCCTTTAGCACCAAATCAAAAAAGCATCCATAATGTAGTCATAGCTGGAAACTAGAAAAAACAATCTTAAAAATTTTAATACCAGGTCTAAGTGCCATCTCATTTACCCCCACCATAGCACAGTGGGGAGATGGACTGGTTGCAAACCCAAAGTCATCAAAACCCAAATAAGGCCTAGAACTCAGGAAGAGTTCTCTGCAAGCTAAACTCCAGTTTGTAGAGCCTTTTGGGACCCCCTGAGCCTGCAATGGGCTGCTGTGGGTGCTGCAGGCTGGGCAGAGCCTTGTGAAGTCCCAAGTGATGCACTGCTCCCAGCAAGGGGTGTGTGTGCAGTGTGGAACTGCAGATGGAGCCAAGCCCTTGCCATCACCCCCAGCAAGCTAAAATCCCAGGAACCCAAGCAGGTACAAACAGCAAGGAAACCAAACCAAACCATCCAGTAGGTGCAGGCTGACAATTCCTATTTTCGTTTCTTTTCTCCAATACCCCATCTTCTTTTCATCAATCAACCCACTTTGAGTTCTTTGATGTACCTGAACTTCCTTAGTTGCCAACTGATGTGGAAGAACTGGATGTCTAAAAGCCACTGACACCAATATGATTTATTTTTAAAATGCAAATGACAAGTATTTAAAGCAAAATTACTCCTTTTAAACTTAAGTAATATTTTATCAGCACAACTGCATAATAATTTGAGAGTAGAGGATTGTCTTCATTAGTCTCCATGCATTTTAATACAGTCCAAGGTTTGCATTTTATATTTAAATTTGAATAAGTTATCCTAAATATTTTAAATATTCTATTTGGTTTATGGTGCTGTTTATGCTATATTTTGTAAACTGCATTTAAATAATGCATAAGCAATTTATAATCTGTTAGGAATAATAGTAATCCAAAAAATAGATCAGGTTTACCTTGAGGCTTGTTTACTTTCCCACTAAGAGTTTAGGCAGGATTTAAGTAGCAAAGCTCAGTGTTATCTGAGATATACATTACTTACTGCATCTACAAGAGAGATCCTGCAGCCTTGTTCATATGAAATATTATACTCGTTCTGCACTTCACAATCTCCAAATAAAGGAGAAAAGATTAAACCTATTGCTTGTTCAGTGTGGTGGGATCCTTTGAAATGAAAAAAGCTGGATAAATGCAAGATGTGATTGCTTCCTCATCTGAATTTGTAATTAAAGCCACTTCTTTTTCAAGGCAGAAATCAGGGAGCATTCTCCTTGTGTACAGTTTTTCATGCCTAATTTAGCAGATTATATTTCTCCCACATCCTGTGACAGTTAAATAAACAGACGTAGGGAAATATCTTTAAAATCATTTAAGGTTTTCCATTAAAAAAAAAAAAATAAAAAATAAAGGAGGTTGACAAGCTGAAACACACAATATACCTCCAGAAAATGGGAATACTGGGGCCACTGTTTAATTTCCAAGGCCAGGTTATGGGGAAAATTATTGATAATTCCGAGCTTGAGCATCTGTGCTCGCTCAAGAGTGTGATGGTGACAATCATTAAGCACAAACCTGTTGGAGGGGCAGCAGTAAATAAGCCATCAGTGCGGAGCTGCGTGCCAGAGCCGCATTCCTCCGCACCGTATTTTTTCGGCAGTAAACTCCACCTGATGACAGCTACAATCAACAGTGGCTCCAGGCAGCTGCTTTGCTGCAGGCCACATTCAATTATGTCGCCCTGCATTAGTCCCTGGCGAAGCTGTCACCTTGCAGCCTGTGAAGTGATAGCATGAAGAGGCTCCTGAAGTCTCGGCAGCTCTGCCTTCGGTTAGGGGAGCAAGGGGAAGGGACGGGGAAAAAAAGACCATTAGCACCATGCCTGCTTGCAGCATTCATTTTGCTCATGGAAGGAGAGAAAGGAAAAAAATAGCTTAGGTGAGCTGGATTTGGAAAGTTGTCTTGTGTTGGATAATTGAGGATTCTTTTTGCCCCCATAAAAACCCTTTCTTCTTTTTTTTCTCTACCTGTAGGTTTAGGGGTAGAAACATGTGCTGTTCCCTTCCCTGGATTTTTGGAGTTACTCAGCCTTCTAGAGAGTGACTCAGACTGTACTTAGAGCAGCAAAGAACTCTGCTATACACTGCTTTTTTGCAGTGCATTTTTTCCAAGCAATTCCATGGCATTTTGGGAGATCAGAATTCACCATAGATTTATAGAATGGTTTGGAACCTTAAAGATTATCTTATTCAAACTCCCTGCCATGGGCTGGGACACCTTCCACTATCCCAGGTTGCTCCAAGCCCCATCCAACCTGACCTAAGACACTTCCAGGATTGGGGCAGCCACAGATTCTCTGGACAACCTGTGGCAGTGCCTCACCGCCAAGTAAAGAATTTATTCCTAAATTCTTGAAGGAGCCTTTGGTTTTACCTGTTCACATCTGCTCACCCAGAGCAGTCCCACAAAGCCTCCTGCTGGGAAGCACGTGGGCCATGATGGGATTTTGAGGCAAAGGAGGGGAGTTTTCATTGACAAGTGAGACAGCACATGCCAGAACCAAGGCAGCCAGATGGACTGAGACGTGAAGCACAAATCCTTGTGGCTGATGGAGCCAGAGGTGCTTATCCTGGAAAAAAATGAGGCTCAGGAAGGACCTTACTGCTCTCTACAGCTCCCTGAAAGGAGAGCCAGATGGGAGTCAGTGTCTTCTCCTAAGTACCAAGTGATGGGAGAAGAAAAAAAGGAAAAAATGGCCAGGGGGAATTTATATTGGAAATTAGGAAAATTCTCTTCTCAGAAAGGATGGTCAGGCTTTGAAACAGACTGTCCAGGGATCGTCCCTGAAAGTGTTAAAAATATGTGTAGATGTTGTGCTTGATGACATAGTTTAGTGGTGGGCTTGACAGTGCTGGGTTAATGATGGAACTCAGTGATGTCAGAAGTTTTTTCTAAACTTATTGATTCTATGATTCTGGGAAATGGGTGACTCCTCTGTATCTCCAGCACTGAGGCTGCATGTTGGCTGTGCCACCCCATGGCTGTAGAGTTCCCAGCACCATATGAACCCAAAAGGAGATGTTGCACATGGATTTGTACTTTCTTCTCCTATTGCTGCACTTTTGATGAGGGCTGAACAGTTTTCCAGCAAGCAATAGCTGTGGTCATGTACAGGGCTTTCCAGAACAACCCAAGCTCCCCCTGTCCAGAAATTTCACATCCCAGTTTTCAGAGGTACAATAGCACTAAAAATATACAATAGTAATCGTTTTGCAAAATAGAATCACAAAATCATAGAACGACTCAGGTTGAGAGGGACCCTAAAGATCATCTCATTTCACTCCCCTGCCTTGGGCACAGACACTTTCCACCAGCTCTAGTTGCTCCAAGCCCCATCCAACCTGGCCTTGGACAGTTCCAGGAGTGGGATTAAATGATACCTAATGCGTATTCATTTATGGTAACAGTGCACTAATATTATTTATTAAAATTGCTGAAGAGAGAAGTAATAAAGTGGGAGCCCACATGGCACTAGTCATCATCTTCCTTAAGTAACATGAAAGAAAAATGAGTTTTCCCCCTTAAGAAAGACAAAATAAGCCTTAAGACTTATTTTTTCTCCCCAGTCATCTCCTACCTATAATATTCCACCAGCCAGTTGCATGTGATCAACATTTTCTCTGTTTCACTCCAACATTGTTCTGCCTCTCTGCTTATTTCACTTCATTGCAGACCAAAACACTGCATTCCAGTTCCATTTTTAAGGAGCTGTTTTCAGAAGTGCTTAATTCCTCAATACAGATTCCTTAATAGTCTAGTGGAATAAACTCCTGGCATAAAACTTACTGCCTAAAAGAGCTGTTGCAGCTCTCTGTGTCCTCTTTGAGAAATTTTACTTGGGACTGTAACATGCTTATATTTATTAATCATGTAGTAGCACTTTTTCAATTATTAATATAAGTGAACCTTAATACAGAACACGCTTAGAAGTGACCTGCCCTTGCGCTATGAAAGGAAAAGTGTTTCTTGCAGTGCTGCTCCCATTACAAGAGAGGAATGGCACAGGAAAGAAGCTGGTCTTTATCCACCATCATCTGCCTATGAAGGTATCCTGTGGTGTGCCTCAATTTCCCTATTTTAAAATAAATGCTAACACAGTTCTGTTTTGCACTGCTGTTGAAAAATATCATATATTTCCTTTGTGAAAGCAGCACAAAAATCCAGTTCCCTTCCACAAAACCTCACAAGCAACAGAAATCTCCCCTTTCCTACATTTTTAAAGCAAATCCTAACCATTTGCCTCAGTGCAGCAAAATAAAACTCTACAAGTCCCAGTAAGCCCCCAAAAAAAGCTGCACAATGAACAGATTGAGCAAGTGCACCTGGGGATAAATGCATTATGGACTTAGATCCATTATCACACCTCTCCCCGTCACAGCCACTATCCAAACCCCACAGGAAATCATTCATTGAGACACAGAATGTCATTTTAGTTGTAGCATTAATTTCCCAGCTGCTGGTAAAGATATATTGTGCCCCTTCCTTGGGTATAAAAGAAAATGAGCACAACTCCATTTGATAACTTCTCTACTGGATGTAGGTTTTATTAAGGGCCAAGGTCTCTGCAGTGTAAACGCTGAGAACATCCGTGTTCCTTCTAAAGACGGGCCCTGTAATTTTATTGTCTCTCCAAGCAGTGAATAACATGCACTGACATACTGATGAGGAGGTTCCAAATGAAGAATATGGCCATAACTAAAATGATATTATTCTGTCCCCTCAAGGGGGAGTTTTTTCTCTCCAATCCCAGTAGGAGGTAATTTTGATAAAACTCAGTTTGGGACATTATCCTCCTCATGTTTATTTACATTTCCCCTTTTTTGTATATGCAATCAATATGAAAATGGAGTCAAATGCATGTAATGCCACATAAACCCAACTGTTTCCTCCCTCTTTCTTTTTCTTTATGCAGCAGATTGAATCCTAAAAGTTCCTACCAATCTGAGCACTGTGGAGCCAGGATGTTTTTAGTGCAGATAAAAGGCAAAAAACACACTGAGTAGCAGTGTGCAGTCTGGTTCTCTCCTTTGATTCACACGGCCTATTTTAGACACCTGAGTTAAGTTGAAACCTCTAACAACCCAGAGAGCTTATTTCTTCCAACTGATTACTCAGAGACACTATAATGAGCCCCACATATTATTATTATCTGTGCTGTGATTGCTTTAATTTGGTGAGATGAATCCTCACCCTGCTGTCCAAGGGACTGGTGTTTATGGAGAACAAGATCTGGAATTGTGGCCATGGAAACTAAAAGCACCTTCTCTTGGTAGATAGTGGTGTTTTTTATATGGTGCTTTTTGGATGAAAGAAGCCACTTTCAGATGGGAATGGGGTACACTGGTCTCAGCCCTGTGGTACCTGCCAGTCTGGTTCTCCCAGGACCACTTTAAGTGGTTGTTCAACAGTAAAAATTAGTTCACACACAAATACAAGCATTGCTTTAGAACAATGGGACCTCCACAGTGTAAAGAAGGGGGGTTTTCAATGCAAACAAGTGGTTATTTTGCAAAGTTCCTTGTAAATGTAGCTCTAAGTGTTAGATTTTCCTTTGCTAGATCAGTCTCCAGTGTTTAAATCCTGGAGAACCTGATATCCATCCCAGACCTATATATATTAGTTAAATCCTAGTGAAGTGTCTGTTTCAGCCTCATTGGAGCTAAAACAAACTTCAGTGCCTGGACAAAGGGTTTATGTTCACAGTGGATTTAGGGCAATCTGAGACTGCTTTCAATGGGAAAATTCCATCCTAGTCACCAGCTCTCAAGTCTTCACTGTGACATCACAGAGCTCCAGAAATATCAGAATCAGGATACCAAGAAATAGTTCTAAATGCAAAAGAGGTCTAAAAAAACCATAGCTTTCATCTAGTGTCTTTCAGATCCACCTGATTATTCAGCCACATAACAGGAAACTCAGAGTAAGGAAATGTAATTACTACAGAATTATTACTGAAGAAAATTCTCCCTTAATTAGTTTAATGGACTTAGACTGGTTTGACTCGTGCTTGTGATCAAACCATAGTTTTAAAACAAATTTAGAGTAGAGGTCTTTTATATTTCTCTTATTTTCAGTCTTTCTCTGAAAAAAAACCGTCAGAAAAATGAGAGATGAGTCAATGGGACTAGTTTAACCCAATATTGTGAAAATGTGAGCTCTCCTCATTGCAGAGGAGGAAATTCCATCACAGAGGAATGAATCAAAAACATTTATCACTACATGGCTGGAAACTGAGATAATGTGACTTGACATGATATACTCCCACCCTTTCAAATGCCAGAACATGTCCATTCTTAATCTTCTACCTTTACATGTTTTAACTCTAAAGTAGAAATATATCCTGGCAGTAGAAAGTGGCAGATGCTCTGTGTGGTGTGGAGGTGATCAAAACAGTAGGAAGCTGGAACAGTGGCTGGTGATGAAGAACCTCTCACTTAACCAAGCTCTGTATTTACTGATAAGTCAGTATTAAACCACAGGACTGGTCCAGAAACTCCGTGTTCATTAAGATTTTCACAGTGCATTAGGAAAAAAATCCCAAATACTGTGCTTCTGTTTGGAGCTCAGTTAACCCTACCTAAGTTAGAATAAGTGTTTAATAGAGTAAGGACTGTTCTCTCTAAAAATATGTATGTACTAATGACAACCATTCTATTCATCAGAACAGTTATCTCATATATTAAATATTATGCTTTGGTCACAGTCATGGGACACTCCTGGGAGAAGGATCCATCACTTCATTTCTGCCCCCTTTCTAGGAGCCAGGCTTTGGGGCTTGAGGATATTTTCATTCTCAAGTGTTCAGTAATAACCTTCAGAAATGGGGATGGTCCCCTCTGAGAATTCTGACTGGGACAGTCCCATGAAATGATGGAAAGGCTGTTTAGGATCCTCTCCTGATGTAGAATCCTGGCTGTTTTCTTTCTACAATCATTGGATTACTTACTAAGAGGGGAGAAAATGGGACATCACAGCAGGGAAATTGCATTTCTTAGTCTGGTCAAAAAAATTAGAAATTAAGTGCTCTTTTTGGTCTAAAACTGATTACAATCAAGAGCAAACACAGTGTTTGATGCTGGGGTTCAGCTCTTACCTGAAGAGACAGAGGAAAAATAGATGGCAGGAAGGAGTTTCTGCTGGTGATGTGTATGAAACCCAGGTGCCTATATCCCTAGAGGAAAAAAAAGTTAAATTAACACATTCCCAATATTCTGCAGTATTTTTTCTCACTGCCTAATCATGGTGGTGCCACAAAGTGTCTCAGTCTTGATGGAAATCAACATGTCAGTACCATAAGTCTTGGGATCCATAAGTTAAACTGCCTTCCATGTGTCTCATTTGAGGATCTTGCTTCACTAGATGTTCTTAGAGCACATCTCTCAGGCTGGGTTGTGCTCAAAATATTATCACACCTCCTCCTGCTTCCTCCCTAGCTGGGGTTCCCCTGCTTTTGGTGGGACAAACAGAGAGGTGTTGGACAAATTCCCTCCAGGAGAAGCAGGGACTAAACCCAGAATTTCCACAGGTGAAGCAGACACTCTTTAAGGTGTGATTCCTCTGATCCCTCCTGGGAGAGCATCTTTCTTTCTCTGGACTATAAACACACTCTCAGGTGACTTTTCTCACATAGACATCAGATTTCCAAATTTATCCCAGATCTACTAAATTGTGACTAACATGGAAATACTCCTGTGACCTTCTTTAGCATCATAACTTTTCTTTTCTCCCACATTTCCTACCCTCGAGTATTTTCTTGTTCCCATTTCAAGAGGTGAGAATGGCTCCTTATAGTGCAGTTTTGCTTTTCCTTCCCCATTTCCACACTCAGGTGTTCTCCCAGTGAACTCCTCCTCCAGCCACAGTTATGCAAATTTGGAGTCACAAACTGTGCACAACTTGAGTGAGCTACAGAAATCCAATGGATCTGAGGTGTCTTTTATACAGGGGTGTCTTTTGCACCTTCCTTCTGTTTGTAAGCAGTGAGACCAGTTCTTTAGATCCAACAGGATTTATTCCATAGGATCACTCAGGCTGCAGTGTCCATCTGCAGAGGAGTTCCAGACAGCAGCCTAGGACAGCTGGGATTGTTTTAGTCCAGCGTATTGAATGTAGGAATTCAGAGAAGAACACATTATACCACAGAAGAGAGAAGGAATGAACACAAACTCATTCTGAGCTGTCCCCTCTCACATGCCAAAGGTAGACAAAGTTATAAATTACATGGAGAAAGTGAATAGAAAAGATTTATTCATTGTTTCTTCTAACATGCAGATCTAAATGGCAGGAAACAAAATTCTCTGTAATAAGGTAATAAGTTTTAAACAAGAAAAACCCATTGCATTTGCCATAAACTGGAAACTCTCATCACTGTGTGCTGTGAAGTCCAAATGCTGAGATGACTGGAAAAGTGATCAGGTGAACTAATGAAAAAAGGTATACTAGATGAATCATTATAACTTGTCTCTCAACATTCCAGTCAAGGGACATCCCAGAATCTTGACAGAAAAGTCAGGGAAAATGGTTCATTTCCTCTGAAGACTACCAGAGGCAGGACAGGAAATTAATTGGACTTTTGCTCTGATGCAGATTGCTGTGCTTTTGTACTCTGGGAAATAATCCAGGATATCAGCCACAAGATAAGCTGTGCCTCTAGACTGCATTTTACACCAATAATGTCTTTACTCAAATATCGTAGTAACACACTCTTTTTCTTACCCATGCCAAAGTTTTCTTTGCATGATCATATCCACCCCTTTGCACAGGGATTGTTTTCACACCAAGCCTGATGTATATGCAACTCTTCCAAGTGGATTTTCTTATGGACCTTCCACAGGCCATGACTCTGACAGAGTGGTGCTCCCTGGTTTGCTCTGCTGCTGGCACTGTTAAAAAATGTTTTCTGCTGGACAATGCAGTTTGTCATGATAAATGTCCTGTAGCCTCTCCTGATACAGAGCCAAGTCCTTTTAGAAATTTCAGCTGACAGCACCTTGATGGCTGATTTGCCAAATCACCTCATTCTGGAAATGCCACTATACAAATTGGTGCTTAGGGGATTGACTGGGAGGGCAAGAATGGTGACACCCTGTTCACCTGTAGAAAGAAGAGATATACTCCATGTTCCAACTGATGATTCTGATGATTCTAAATAGAAACTTCATGTGCTTTTCCAAAGGAGACTTGTAAGAAACTGTCTACTCTAATTGATTAACACAGATGGATTTTATAGAATCAGAGAAAGAGAAAAGAGTTTGGATTGGAAGGGATCTTAAAGATCATCCAATCCCATCCTCTGTCCTGGGCAGGGATGCCTTCCACTGTCCCAGTTTGCTCCAAGCCCCATCCAATCTGGCCTTGGACACTTCCAGGGATCAAGGGGCAGCCACAGCTTCTCTGGGCAACCTGTGCCAGGGCCTCCCCACCCTCACAGGGAAGAATTTCTTCCCAATATCCAAACTAAACCTGCTCTGGTTCAATTTGAAGCCATCCCCCCTTGTTCTGTCACTCTAGGCCCTTGTAAAGAGTGACTCTCCATATTTCTATGGGGTCTCTTCAGGTACTGGAAAGTCAAAATTAGGTCACCTCAAAGTCTTCTCTTTTCCAGGCTGGACAATCCCTATTCTCTCAGCCTTTCCTCATTGCCAGAGCTGCTCCACCCCTCTGATCAATTTGGAGGTCTCCTCTGCACTCTCAAACCGGCTGATGTCCTCCCTGTGTAGTGTACAGTAAGCCTGGCTCAAGGTGAATGAGAAAGGAAACGAATCCTTTCCGCTGCAATGAGCAGTAAATTCAACTCAAACTGCCTGTGAAACAATCTCTTAAACTATTCTGAGTATGCTGAGATGAAATTAAGATCTAAGATAAAAATTAAAACTCTCGCCATTCTTTTTTGTCTGCTTAGTGCCTCTTTCTGGGAGATATTTGCCATTTTTGCAAACTTATTTTAATCCAATCATGAGGAATGTATGAGACTCCCATTACAGGCACTGAAAAGGGTTCATCAGTGTGCTCAGCACGGCTGGAGATGGGATGCATTGAGTGGGATGGTTTCCCATTCACAGCCTGGTTTTCCACAGTAAACCAAAATAGAAATTGGTTAGTGGTGCGTAATATTTCTGTGCTGGGCAGGCTGTGGACAAAGTCCAGTTCCTGAAAACAGAGCATCCCCTTTCCTGAGCTGCTGTCCTCATTTACCCCAAATCTTTAACTTGGGTGAACTCGTGGGAACACACCCTAGGGAGTTTACTGTGATGTAATTGTCTGAAGTGCTGCTTTTAGCCAGATTTGGCAGCTTTAGTGAAGAAAAGTCATAGTATCTTGGAGGAGCCTGGAAAATGGTATTTGAGTCTCCTCACATCTCCTATTAGGAAGAATACTGTTCAATACATCCATTATTTGGGAATGGGAGAGTCCTGTATCTTGGTCATGAACCTGGAGAACTGCACTTTGACAAAGCCGACACAAATCAGAATAGAGGCAGTTTAGGGGCAGATATTTTGATTTCAGGGACAGAATTTAATCTTCCAGTTTAGGACTGTGGGCCACTCATTTCAGTTTCTTGATCTCTCCAGTAGTTTGTGGCAAAATACCTTGTCTTCTTATTTATGTACTCACATGTATGGAATTGCCTGAGTTCCAGTGATTTCGGGGGGAATTGAAGGTCTTTGTGATTTCAGACCTTGGTTGCCTTATCTCCCCAAATACAAAACTGGACATAAAGATGCTTCCTACCTTCTTGGGCTGTTTGGAGAAAAATCCCAAGCAGACTGGGGTGCTTATAGGTTTAATACAGACATACAAGTTCCTCAGACTGCTAAAATAAAGCATAGAGTACACACCCTTGATTTCTACAGCCTTGTAGGCATTTTCACTGGCACAAAATGAGTGCCAAATAGAAATAAAACTTATATTCACATAATTTGTGACCCTTTTTCAAACACAAATGACTACACAGGCTGCAAAGCACTGGCAGTTCAAAACAGACACACATCTCGATGTCCAGGAGCCTCATGCTTTCAAACGTTGGTTATGAACAGATGTGAAAACTCAGCCCAAAATAAAGAAGATATTATTTCACTCTTAGGTTTTTCTTAAGGGGGATATGAACAAAAGCTTAATTTTATTTTGCTAATTACTTTTGATGACAGACAGTCTTCTGTGGCCCCTTTTACAATAAATCTTTATGGTAGCTACTCTTCTGTTAATTATCCCAATAGGAACAAATATTCTCAACATAATAATAGCATCATACTCAAGTGCAGGAGGGAAAGAGAATTTTTTTTTCCCTGTATTTATGAGTGACAAAAGGAAAAAAAACCTGAGAAAAGTAAAAATTCCATTCTTGCGTCTTGTTTAACTAGTGCCCCCTCTTGTGGTGCTTTGGCAGCAGTACCAAACCCCAAAATCTGGTTTTCTGAGGTAGGAAAAAAAAAAATCAGGATGCAATATAAATTCGTTCCAGAGATGATTTAAATACAAGATACAGTAAAACAGATTAAATGATATTGAATGTGAAATCAAGAGGAGATCAATCAGCTGTCGATATTAGGAAAAAGAACAGTGTTAAGGGAAGGACAAACAGACAGGAGCATAGGATGTGCCTGGCTGTTAAAATCATTCCCCTTCCCTTCTGAACTGGACTTCTCGCTGGTGAACAGCTCGCTGACATTTTAGTTACAACCTTTCTGAAATCATTGCTCATTCGAGCATCCCATCCCTCCTTTCTCTCTTCATTTTCCCTCTTCTCTCTCCTGGTCATCTTTTTTTTCTGTTTCCCTTTCATCTGTAGCATTACTTCTGCACTTTCTCTGCTCTCCAACTTTTTTTCCTTGTTATTATCTTCGCAAGCCAGAGAGACACCTCAGATTCAAAACAATGCCCAACAACACCCTTTTTGTTTGTTCTCCTCCTTGTTTACCACCCCCAGCTTGGCTTTTCAAAACCACTTTTTAAAGGCTCTCTGCTGATGCAGCATTCACTTTCCTTTCAGATTAATTCTATCTGTTCTGGCAGCAGCATGAAGAAAAAATAACCCCAAAATGACCATTTTGAGCAGCGACTGGCAGGATTCTTCCTGGAGAAGTTTTAAGCCAGGAGATGTATCTTGTTCTACAGGGATCTCTGTCAACTTCTCTTTTTATGCATTTAATGTTCTTCCCCAGCGATAGCCTAAGGGTGCTTTCACTAAACAATTAATGTAAGGCATCTCCTGGGAACCTAATGGGTATTTAGCAATAAGTTCACTTCCAGTGAATTGTATAATGTGATATTTTGACAATGGATATAGCGAGGTTCTTGAAAGGTGAAGTTTTCTCCAAAGAAGCACTAAAATATCTAACAGAACTTCTGATAGCATTTTGTGGGGTGGAATGGGATAGAGAGTGGGTCGGAGGGAGCAGGGAATTTAGCAGAGTGTTAGTGCTGTTGTACAGTATGTTCTTTAATTTTAGTGTCATCCTGTAATAATGTTCACTTTCACTAATACAATGTACAAGTCGTAATCTATTAGCGAAAATAAAATTTGCTGTGACATTTGATATGAAAGCCGCTAGCAATGAAGGATGTAGTACTGCAAGTGATATTTGTATTATGTTAATAAAAAATGATATTAATATATGAAACTAATACTAGGCAAGGAAAAGTGTTTAATATTAAGGCTTGAAATGTAGAAAGTAACACGAAATCTCCAGTCTGGTCTGATGTTGCTGTATTCAAAATCAGACTTAGGAGACTCTAGGCAGCAAGTTTTTTAAAAGACAATTTTTTATTGTTTTTAAAACTAATTCCAAGAGTTACCACAACAATAATTTAGTATATTAATCCAGTCATTTAAACATAGAAGGTGGCATTTTTAGATAGAAAACATTGCAGGGCGTGTATCCAGCATTGGATAGTTCCCTACAAGAATTATTCTCACTGTGTTATCTAAATAAAACTAAAACTTCAAAGATGGGGTGTAGGATTTTGTGGCATTTATCTGTGGTGTGACAGCTTGCAAACTGCAAAATATGTCCAGCTCTGTAGAATTGTGTGTGCAACATTTTTACAGAGCCAGTCCTCTATATGGTGCAGCGTGATATGATTTCACAAAAAAATAAGTTGCAGATAGGTATGTACATAAAATCAGCTCATTTTTTTTCTTCTATTTATGCACTTGAAGCAGAACAGATTGGAGGGGTTGTTTTATTATTATGCTTTTTCTAAGAGAGCTGTGTTATAGCAGAACTGAATAAATCTGAATCTATGATACATCTCTATCAAGCACATACATACATAAAGACAGACAAATAGGATGAAAAAGAAACAGGTTTGAAAACGGGACTTTTTTTTTTTACGGTGTTATTCCCAAAAGCAAAATTAAAGTATTACTTTAATGTTTCATTGTTCTCATGCACAAAATAACAAACATCCTACAAACAATGAAATTACAAGAAACAAAAAACAAAAGCAAGAAAAAAGTTTTCAACTTGGTTAACCCATTTAATCCAGTTGTAAAGATTGTTTCTTTTCTTTTGCTAATAAATTTTAAAATAAAAATTATCAGTCTGGGTGGACTCTACTGATTCACTGTAGATTTTCAGTTATGATGGAATATTGATTTCATTTTCCTTCTAAAACAGTTTTTCAAGGTATTCATAGTGAAGTCTATGTGATATCTAACATCAGAGGCATACAGCAAAGGATTCTAAAAGTGCTTTATTTCACAGGGTTCTATCTTCCCCTCTCAGGCTTTATGTTAAAATTAAGCTTGTTATCATACTTTGCAATTTTTTTTTTTTTCAAATATGGGAAACAATATGTTAAGATTTAACAAGGACATATCTAAGCAATGAAAGCATGCAAGTTCTTTTATTTTTATAGGGGCTATTTCCATTAAAAGCAATGATCATTTTAATATTTAGCATTAATTCCATTAAAAATGCAATAAAACTTAGCTTTTATATGTATGGTTTTTTTGGTTTACTCATTTTTCAAAATTAGAATATAAATCATAGGCTTACAGCAGCCCTCATTCTAATCTCTTTTTCTAGAGGTAATCTAAATTAGGACTAAACTAATATATTAGTACTGATATAATGCGCACTCAACAGAACAACAAAAAGTGCAGGAAGGTAAAATAACTGCAAAGGCTTTTTCCTGAGCTGGGCACATGGTTATTAAAGTAGCACCCTTATGGCAATAACTTCTGTTCAATAAATGTAGCCTAAGGATTTCCAAGTAATTAATTTTTCCAGCGGAAACTCAAAATTCCTTCCTATGAAAAATGTCAGATTCTGGGCCAGTGGAAATTGGTGTAGTTCTGTTAACACCACAGAACTCTGCTGATTTACACAGTCCAACAAATATGGGTCGTTTGTCTTATAAACCACCTCAATTTGCAGGATAGAACCCAGCAGAGTTGTCCCTCGCAATACAAACGTTTCTCAGGCTGTATTTGCAGGCTGATTTATCAGCTCAATATCACAATGCACTGCTTTAATGTTCAGAGACACGAGTGCAGCATTAGTCTATGTGCTAAGCACAAGCATAAATAACTGTTGATGCCCAGAGCCTTAAACCTGTGCATATATATTCATCTTCAGCCTCTCGACCTTAATGATCCACTCAGAATTGCACATGAACACAGCATTTGTAGCCTTATGCTCTAACAGATTTCGGTCTGCTTATTTTTGTAGAGGCAGAGCATAATCACGGTTAATCAGGGTAAAAATGGAGTGTCTCAGCTGAAGGCTGTAGGATTGCTCAGGATTCAGATATCTGAATGTTTCAGGGGGTCCACATTTCAGGCAGACTGCCCACCAATGCAGGGTTTGCTCCTGAGAAAGTATTTGACTGCAGAGAGGTAACAAAGATACTCTTCTGATGAAAATAATTTTCTTGAACTTGTATTAAAATCATCACTCTCTATTCTTTCTTCCTCCTTCCTTCTTTATTGTCTAGCAAGTGCTAGAGTCAAAATAGAGACAAGGTGGACTTAGAATCATAAAATCATTGGGGTTGGAAAATATCTCCATGGTCATCAGTTCCAACCATTAACCCACCACTGCCAAGCTCCCCAATAAATCATGTCCCCAAGTGCCACATTTACACATTTTTTGAACACTTTCAGGATGGTGATTCCACTGCTTCCCTGGGAAGCCTATTCCTATGCTTGGCCAGACTTCCAGTGAAAAAGCTTTTCCTGATAACCAGTCCAAACCTTCCCTGATGCAACTTGAGGCCATTTCCTCTTGCCCTATCACTTGTGAAGGATCCCCACCTACCTACAACCTCCTGTCAAGGAGTTGTAGAAACTGACAGGGGTCCACCATTGAGCCTTTTCTTCAGATTAAACGGGACTAAATTCCTGAGCTGCTCCTCATCAGACTTGTGCTCCAGACACTTCCCCAACTCTGTTGTTCTTCTTTGGAGCAACTCAATAAATTTCAGACCCTCTGAAACCCACACCTATCATTCTTTTGGTTCCTTCAATCAGCATCCAATGCTCCCTAAATCATTCTTTCATGGCTGTTCTCTGGAGAATTCCTACCTTCATTTTTATTTGAGTCTTGCTGTGTCTTCATTCTGAGTAGCTCAGCAATTAGGCAGAAAAATGTCCAAATTCTTCCAGTTATTTACAAATCTAAAAACTAGAGACTCATTTTACTGAGAGATCTCCAAAGTAAATTCATCTATCTCTGGAGAACACTGTAAGATGTCAGTAAAGATGAATGATTGAGATGGAAGAGAGTCATGGGGCAGAAAACACTCCCCTATGGCTCTTAAAGGAAAAGTCCTTGATAGGAACTGCTTCAGTGGGGCTGGAAAAGCAGAGAGTAAGAAGGGGAACAGCTCTGAGTCTGAATACCCCAAGAAAAAGACCTGAGTTCCATTTGATACCATTTCTACCTTGTCAGTTGACCTTTTCTTATACTCACCAAAAGTTCACAACTGAAGATCAAAGTTTGCAGTTTGTTGGGGGCTTTTTTTTTTTTTTTTTTTTTTTTTTTTTTTTTTTTTGAGGGAAAATTGTTTTCTTGGGTGTTGTGAACACTTTACATGTCACAGAATCACCAAATGGCAGAATGGGCAACGTTGGAAGGGAGCACAGTGGATCTTTCATCTTGTCCAACCTCCCTGCTCAAGCTGGGTCTTCCCAGAGCTCAGGGCACAGGATTGTGTTTCCAGACAGTTCTGGAATATCCCAGTGAGGAGACTCCAGACCCTCTCTGACAATCTGTTCAGTGCTTGGTCACTGCACAGGCAAGAAACAAGAAGTCCTCGTGTTCAGGTGGCACTTCCTGCGCTGTCAATTTACTTTGGAGTCTACCTTCTTGTTGGATAACTATAAGGTGTTGTCCTTTAAAAGTAAATAAATAAATAAAAATAAGGCCTTCACTAGGGGTACCCTGGTTTTCCTCTAATTTTTAGAACAAAGGTTACATGCTATGGAAAGTTACCATGCTGTGGTGAGTTCTTGTTCTTGCTTATGATAATAATGTTCTTCTTACATTCCTTTATAAATGGAATTAGATGTATTGTTCACCATATTGCAGGACGCTGAATGTTGTATGTGAAATATTACATTTAATTGCCAAGCTAATCAAAACCAAGCTAGAGGTTATTCCAACTAAATTTCTGTTCCTCTCTGTCCATTTCTATCAGAGATCGAGTACTTAAAAGAACAAAACACATTATTGAAATTAAATTTTCTAAAATGCACTTTAAAGAGAGCAGGAAGAATCATACAAATAAGCTTTCAGCATTGTTTTTCCTTTTTCCATTGCATTCGGAGAGAACAAAATTTATAGATGACATTGCTGCTTATTAATCATTTCATCATGTTGTGGTTTATTTTTAAAGAGCATATTAACTACTTTCTCTATTAAGCACACCACAGATTCCTCAGCTTTACTGACAGCAAGTTTCCCTTTTTGAGGCAACAAAATCACTTTAATAAATATATTTGGAAGCTATTTTCTCATCTCATGAAAAATATGTGGATTTTTTAAGCTACCTACTTCCTAACAGAACTGGTACCTCTGATGTATGGCTTCATACCAAAATGTAGCAGGAAAATTTGATCTAGTGGGATAACTCACAATAAATATGTTCTTGACTGTAAAACCAGTTAATACTAATTTGAATTTGCATTTTAATAAATTATAATTGTGTCTATTAATTTACTGACAAGAAATATGTGCTTGAACAGTGCTTCAAAGTTAATGGAAAATTACCAAATAATAGGTGCCAGAGAGAATACAAAATGGGGAGCACAGTGTTTTTCTAGTGAAGACTTGAAAATGTATTCTTATGCAGGCTGTCTTTCCAAAAACATCCTTTTCAAGATTGTAGCTATAGAAGTGTTGATACTTTAATAAAAAACATAAATCTGAATGCATTCCTCACTGTGATGTTTCATAATTAAATCTGCTTCCTTTTCCTTTTGAAGTAATTGAAGATGTTTTCAGTTTCCAGAGGGAAACATCCCACCTTAGGTCAACGAAGGCATCACATCACTTAGTTGGAACATGGGAAGAAAAATTCCAGCACCTGGGCTGAGTCAGGCAGTACAGAGATAACCTGGGTGCCCCCTGTCCTGTGTGAACACCTTAGCCCTGGACTCTGGGCTGTTCTCCAGCACTCCTATAGCTGGACACAAATCCTCTCTTGAACTTGAAAAACTCTTCCCAAATCAAGATGTGTTGACAAAGTTATTTCCCTAGAGTGTATTTTTGCTATTAACAAATCATCCTCTTATATATAACTTAGTTATGAACTGATTCTGCTATCTGTTGTGCCTGAAGCTAAGCTTATACATAAAATTTTTCCAAACTTGGAATAAATAAGATGGCAGGCAGGACCCTGATGTGATGCACTGTGAGTTATTCCATTGGCTTTAATGGGCCATGTAAATTTTCACATGACCAAAGGCTTAATGAGTTATGACTTACACTTTCCAAGTAAAAGTCCATCCTGTGAAAGGTCCAGTTATCCCAGCTCTTAGGCTAGCAGCAAAAACTCTAAGGGTAGTGGCACCAAAGGCTGATGGTTCTGACAGCACTTGTTTCTGTTGTGCCAAGGAAGAGATAAATTCTGGGAAGGGCTTTCCTTAATCATTCCCTGAAGGAGCAAGTGTCTCTCTCCCTCTTTTTCCTGACTAGAGGGCAGCTCAGTTATCTACCTCTTCAGGCCAAAATTAGCCTTTGTGAGTCTCCCCTGAGGATCTGTTCATGTGCACACACAGAGACATAAACAGAAATGCTTTTTCTCCATAAAGCCCTGAGAACATCAAGCTACTTTTCTTTCCTACACTTTGACATCACAGTTGCCCTCTCAAAAACTTTCATAGAATCACAGAATGGTTTGGGTTGGAAGAGATTTTAAAGATCATCTCACTTCAATCCCTGCCTTGGCCAGTGACATCTTCCACTATCCCAGGTTGTTCCAAGCCTCATCCAGCCTGGTCTTGAACATTTTCAGGCATGGGTCATCCAACTTTTTTTAGTGGCAGTGTAAAGGCAGCTGTTTCCAGGTCACACTGACCAGCACTGACTCAGGACTACTTTGGATAAATCACTTGGGTTGTCTTGGAAAATGCACACACAATTTCAAAAAAAGTGATGAAAAAACAATAAGAGACCTGGGAGAATTTAAGGACAAATGGAACCCACCAAACTGAATGAATGTGAAGCTTGATGTGACCACTCTGGGTGTCTGAATGCTCCACTGAAAATCCTTAGCCTACACAAGAGTGAGTCAGTGTATGACTAGAATAAAAGACATAAACTTCAGTTTGGAACCTGCTGTAGTTCACATTTCCAGTAAAATGCCATTTTTATTAGGGTAGCTGTGTGGGGCTAGGATTCTGCCTGGTTAGTCTTTGACCATCCATCTCTCAGACATCAGGAAATAGAAAAAATATCAGCTCAGAAATGACACTAAAAATGAATTCCAGTTAAACTCCCTAGACTTCAAGAAGAATGGTCTATCCCTTGTCTTTTTCCTTGTTTCCAAAGCCAGTGTCTAAATGACAACATGCATTCATTGAGTGAATTAAGTTTGGACTTCCAAGTCTCTATGGCAAGAAGAATTTTGGAACTGTTCAAATTCATCCTGAACTACCCTCTATGACGAAAATCAGCCACTTGCAATGATCAAACAGCAATTTCTCTTTGGTTTCTCTTCTTTGACCATTTGCATGTTAAGTTCTCAGGAGCTGCCTTTTGCTCTGTTACACTTATACCTAATTTATATATTTTTCTTAATCATTCACTGTAAAATATTATATCTTCAGTTTATCTGAAGTTTTTCTGTTCCATTGCCAATATGACAGTGTATCTTAGAGAAAACCTTTATCTTATTTTATTATTGTATATCTTAGAGAAAACCTTTATCTTATTTTATTATTGTATTAACTAATAATTAACAAGGAACAACCTCATGACTCATGCAATGTTGATAACAATCTTCTGCAGGAGGTCCTGATTAATCATGGGAGCTGTTTCTACACCTTGATTAATTTATTAATCTGTGAAAATATACCTCAAATTCTACAAATAAGATTTCTATCCTTCTGTCTGAGAAAAGACACAAAATAAGATCTATTTTCTGAAGGCTCAAAGTAATTTAAGACCAGTGTCTTTGACAAAGATAAAATGGTTACTATATCATAAAATCAAAGAATGGTTTGGGCTGAAAGGGACCTTAAAAATCATCTAGTTCCAACAGCCCTGCCATGGGTAGGGACATCTTGCACTAGAACAGGTTGCTCAAAGCCCCATCCTACCTGACCTTGAACACATCCCAAAATACCCTTGAAACAACAAATAAACAAAACATCCCATTAGCTATTCAGCCTTGTATAGTGAGGAACTTCCCTAAACCTGCTCCAGGAGAAATATATAGAGATAGTCAGGTGGCTGGATAACATACCTGGAGGTGAAGGCAGACGGTTTTTCCAGCTGCCAACCCCACATGCTCAACGTTAGGACCTGAAAGTCACCCCCTGCTCTTTCCATCTCTTGCCTCATCAGAAGTGACATGGTTTCTGAAACTGCACTTGCTGGCTGAAGTCAGTGGGCAGCTTGCCACTAGCTCCATTGGAAACTGGGTCATTCCTGGTTGACAGCGGAGTTCAGGACACAGGGGCCAGCCCACGGTCCCAGAAGTGCACTGGGTCTGCACAACTAACTGGAGTCCAACAGTAAAGGGGTTTCTGGTCAGAAAAACAGGAGGAATTAAAAAGTTGCCAGCATAATTTAATCAATTGCTAACCAGGACTGTGATTCATGAAAAGGAGACTTCAGTTCTCCCACTCTGGTTTTCTTCCCTCCCAGAGGTAGTAAGAAAGCATCCAGTTGCATGTAGTATCTTACAGGTGAAAAAACTCTTTTTGAAATCAGTGTCTTTTTTCCCCCTTCCTCTCACAACAGTAAATTAAATCTCCTGTTCACCTTCATTACCAGCTTCACTTCACTCTTTTGAGAGCTCTGCAAAGCAGAGCAGGTAACCAGGGAGCCACCAGCTCTCACTAAGGGTTAATGTGGAAGTGGCTTCTCTGGAACTCATGGCTCATCCTCCCCTAAACCTGTAGGGATGAGGCTTCTGTCATGGTCCTGATAGTGATCACTCTTGTTTGCATCCATGACAACATAAATTTGGAGGGACTAAAGGCATGAGTCAGATTACAGTGATTTAATTTACATTATGGTTCCCTATACAGATAAGGAATATATTGTATCAGTGGCGTTACACAAGTCACCTCATGCTCAACGTTTCTTAAAAATTGTGTTGCAAAACTAGAAATATTAAAAAAAAAAAAGTTATGATAATTTTTGCATCCCATGTGATCATCCCAGGCATGTAAACTGCTTTCCACATGCATTAGAAACATGTTTTCCTTAGTCTGCAGGTAGCCCATTCTAAATATAGAAAGAATAAACAGAAAAAATAATGTAAATTATTTTTATTATTATTATATATATATACACACAAATATGCTTGGGGATAAAAGCTGCCTGCATAAACCTGTTTTGAGTTGCTCAGCAGTTTGTACAATAGTTATAAAATATCATTACACTACATTTTTGATTGAAGGATGCAGTCAGTAGATTTAGGGAGAAGCCCCAACAACTTTCTAAATAATCTGTGAGTCTGTAAAGGTTGGAGTTCTTCTTCTCCGCTCCAAATAACTCCTGTGCCCTATGATTCTTCCTTCAATGCATGTGTGTGCTCTGAGTACAAAATTCCACAGCACGAGAGGAAACTGCAACATGCAGGGCTGATCAAAGCAGAGTGAAATTAACTTCAGATTAAACTCTCCCAGGGCTGAATGAGTCACCAAAGCGCCTGTTCAGTGAGAACAGTGAATTCCAAGGCACTATCACTCCATAGTCACAGTGATTTCTGGAGGCCATGGGTTTCTCAAAGCCTGCAAAAGCAATGCAGATGTCTAGCTTAGTCTTAAATACCACATTTTATATACCCAGAGTTAAGTGAGGTTACTGGTGACTGAAGATTTTGAAAAGCTTTGTGAAAATTGATTATACTATAAAAAGACATAAAGCAAATGAGTACATAAATACATAAACCCAAATTTGCAAGACCACACTTTTTGGTTCTTTCACCTCTGCCTTGTCCTTATGTCTACTTACCTGTTTAAAACTTCTATTTCATTGCATAATTTTTTCATTGCATAATGAAGAAGGAAGGATTCCAGGAAGGAAGGATTCCAGGAAGGAAGGATTCCAGGAAGGATTCCAGGAAGGATTCCAGGAAGG
>JAOTQP010001546.1:107716485-107726656 GCA_026413545.1 Cichladusa arquata
TGTGCTACTTGGAATATCATATAAAAAGTTATATAAAATCAGTCTTTCCCATTTAGCTGGCCAAGACTGTAGTGTGAGGTTATATGTGCATATATATGTGTGCATTAGTTTGTTCCACTTGGGAATTGCAGTCAAAAAAAAATCACAATTACAAGACAGGGATCATCAGGGAAAATAGGTGTTCTGCAGATGTAACCAAACAGTTTGAATTCTGCTCTTACTCTCAGAAATTTTCCCTTACACAGAAGCTCCTACAGCAAAAAATATGCTTAGCAATGAATTGAACATAGATTAAAACTTTTTAATTCTGATCTAGGTAGTTGCTAAGCTTCAAAATAATCTATAAAGAAGAGGTTTTAAATTTTATTTTTTTAGAAAGTAGCAATCATAGGATTTGGTATTATTCAGCCTATGTATTTATATTTCTATTTGTATTCCTGTAAATACATTTCCTTGGATGTTTATTCTATGATCACATCTTGCAAAGAGAAAAAAATTTGTTTTCACAGCTCCTCTCAGTGAAAACTGAAACAATCTGCATGATTCTTAAATAACAGTTCCAACAAAAGGATCAAAAATAAGAAAGAAGTCTCATCTGCTAAGAGATATATAAACCTGGAGGCCACCATAGTATGACTGACACCTAAACACAATATTTTAGGTAGTTTCCACTTTCCCCATCCTAAATTACAAAATTTTTTCCAAGCACTTTTTTTTTTCTCTAATTTCAAGAGATGAAGATTTTCAGTTTAATGGAATAGACAGGAAAACAGACCAGAATTACCAAGTGGTTGCACCACATGCTGCAGAGGAAGTAAAAGCTATTTCAAGCAAGATTTTCCTAGTTTTACACTCTTAGGTCAGGTCTCCAAGGATATGAGCAAGAAGGATGGACCTGTATCCTAACCGGTGATCTCTGTGAGCTGGACTGAACTGAGACAATTCTTTACTGGGTCTGATGACCATCAAAGGACCCAGGGTTGTAAAATTATTGGTGACATTAAGGATGGAAATGTCCATTCCAAAGAAAAAGTTGAATCCTGGTTTCCTAATCCAGGTGCTTCTATTTAACCACAGCATCAGTTGTTTTACTTTCAGGTAGTGAAATCAGAGCAAGGCAGAAGAGAACCTGGGCTGCTATAAAACTAAAAAGCCACCCCTGAGTGTTTTAATGGACTGAGAAACATCACAAATAAGAGAAACAATCAGTTCAGGCAACTCTTTCTAAAGGTCTTTAGATGCTTTATAAAAAACATGTTTGCCAACAAAGCAGTTTCCCCACATCAATGAATCAAAGCCAAAAACTGGAGGAGAATTTCTCTTGAAATAGAATATTAAATCAGTCCATTGAAATGGTGCCATAATCCATTTGTTTGGTAAATGAAAAGCAGTTGGCAGTCATCTGCAACAAGGAGGAACATGAAGCACCAGCAAGCAGTGAAAAGAACAACTAGGAGCAGACGAAGTGGAGGAAAGTTTTGTATTTGCAGTTTCCAAAATATAACATTTCCAACTTAGGATGAGATTCACCCTCTCTAAACAGAGCTGTTTGAAAGTTGGATGCTTTGTTTTGTCTAGGCAACCACATGGGCTGTCTCTAAAGCTGTTGTTGAGGCAGGAATCTTCAGGGGCCAACTCATCCAAACCTAAGCAGATGCACAAAGTTTATGAGAAGTAGAAAAGAGCCATTCATGGAGCAAAAAATGGTGCAAAGCTCAATGGTTGCATGGAACAACACAGGTGGAGGCATTTCCAGTTCCTTTGACCGTTAGAAATACCTTCTAGAAAATTGCTGAAAAGAATTCAGCCAAGGAAACATAACCAAGAGTGGCCCTGATGGTGTCCGAGACAAATTCTGTCTGTCGCTTACAGCTAAACACACTTGACAGATAATAAACCAAAAAACATTCTGCTTTTTGGCACCAAAGTTGTCAAGCATCACTAAAGATCAAGCCTGTGGGAATCTGACCAAACAAATCATTTCCTTTGGGGGATTTGCTTGAGGGCTGAGGATCTGAAGAAATGCTGAAGGGATATGAATCGCATATCAATATTCATTGAAACAGATGAGCAGTGTAAGTTTTTCTTGGGGCAACCAAAAGTTACAGATGAGCTGCCCATGGGCTTGAGATGAACCACCAGATATCTAAATCCTCTGATGATTTATTTGCACTAAAATACCAGCTCCTCCAACATGGTAGAGTAATTGGAGAAATAAAAAAGGGGACCATAAATTAAACATTTTCCTTATTATGTGTGGCCACTTGTCTCTCAGAAGCATCAATAACACAGAATCATTTGGGTTGGGATGTGCCCCCAGTATGGGAAGTAAGATATTTGTCTGATTTTTTAGAGCATTTTACACACTTACATGGACACACACATATATGCACAAAAAAACCCCCCCATGAACTCATTTTTTCCCACATCCCTGAAGATGTCTCCTCCCTATATCTTCACTTGAATTTGAAGCTTCAGCTATGCAATGAAGAAGGTCCAGGTCAGATGTGTGTGTCCAGTCCAAGAGAGTAGAAAAAGTTGGGGGGGAGGATGGTTTCCTTTCTAAAGTAACACCTGCATGGGAGAAAACACAACAGTGCCCATGTCTGGTTTCATTTCTGAACTCCAAAGGATTAACTCAAACTGACTGCTTGACTTGCTCTTGCCTGACATCCAGATGTCAGGTACATGGGTTGTCTGTGCCTGGAGACATCCTGCACTCTGCTCTCCTGTCAGGCCCCTGCTACACAGGATACCTGATGGTAGCTGAGGTTGTTCCTGTCCCACAGTCCCTGCTTCTCTGCAAGCACTTGGCCTTTCTTATTCCTTCAGCTCCTGGGGAAGGGAAAACTCTCTACTTTATTATAGACACAGCATGATTTAGAGGTGTAGCCAGTGCCTGTGGGCATCTGCAGAGTGGTTCCAAGTTGGTGAGACAGGACTACTAGAACCTGGTAACATAAAAAAAAGCTCATTCAATAAAGAGTGAGCAATGCAATGAGACTGTTGCATTCAAAAAACAAGATCTGAGAGTGTTTTGAAAGACAAAGAGAGAAGAGATGAGAGAAGACAGAGAAAAGAATTTTGGATGTGAAATCAGTGACAGCAAGAGAACAGGTCAGCCAGGGCATCACTCAAATAAATCCCTGCTGCCTGTGACAGGTTTGTGAAAGGAAGGAAAGGTTGCTCAGCTCCAAGTTGTCCATGTGAGGGAACTCAAACTGAACATTGTAGAATTCCTGGCTGAAGTATTAGTGGCTGGATGGGAAAAGATGATGATGTTGTGCATACACCATAACAGGGAGGTGAGAGAGTGGTTAGTATTTATGATGAATATTGTAAAAGTGATATCACAGCCATCCTATTCATGCTGGATTTCACCTGTAAATTGATGGAGAACATGAAACCAGAGGACACAGGGGAGGGACAGACAGACACTTCAGGAAAAAGCATAGCTAAGATAATGAACTCAAATATAGGTTTTGCTGAGGGTGGTTTTTGGCAGTGTTTTGGTTTGTTGGTTGGAGTCTTCCAGAAAACACACAACAAAAATATCAAGAAGATAAAGTTCTCAGAAGAAATGCAAGAAATCATTTGGGAAACTGCTTTACACATCTAAACCTGACAGTTAATGTATTAAAGCTGACAATAAATCTTGCAAATATTCAGGCAGATGGAAAGGAATGGAAGTTAGCATAAAGTGGTAAAGAAATTGAACTACCTAGACCTGTCCTAGGCAGTTATACATCAGATATGAGTGTGAACATCAGTGCACATTGACATTAATTTCAGATGTGTTGTGATGCATTAATTTGCAGCAAGGTTATTTAAAGGCAGGTATGAAGCCTTGGTTTCAAAGCAAATAGTATTTCACAATCTTTTGAACCTAAAAATGTGATTTGATGTAAAAATCCCCTAAAAAAAAGAATTTTGACCTCTATGTCAAAACTTTTTTCCCTTCATATAGTGGACAGATTGTTATCCAGTGTTTTTCATTTAACTATAACTACTTTGCTTTCATTTTATGAATCTGCTAACAGATATGACCTGAGGCTTAGTGGGGCTTAAAACTCAAAATCCACTGACCATCCTACTTTTAAGGTAAAGGACAGCATAACTCTTAACAGCATAATATGAGACAGCATAACTCCTAAGACTATAAATGTGATCATCTTTTAATAGCAAATGAAAATAGCATTTTTGGGATTCAACCTGCCCAACTTCAGCTTCCTAAATAAAGGAATTGATACAACATTCATATTAGAATCTCTACCATCAATGAAAATACCCAGAAAGTCCAAGGGGTGATTCAGCAGGACTTAAAATTGATGCCCAAGTGAACAGAGTCAAAAGGGTTCAGTCCATTTCCATTGACAGGATCCTAGATAGCTATTTAAAGATATTTAATATCGGATTTCATTCTTTTAATTGGCTTTTGTGTTGTGGGATTGAGTCATAAATATCATATTAATAAATCTATCCATGGTATCTGATTGACAACCAACTCCCATCTTTTTTGTGTAGCTACCATATCAACCTTGGTCAGCAAGAGGAATCAAATAATTTGATGGACAAAAAAATAAAATTTAGAGAGGTGTCTAGATATTAATTTGGCTGTTCTCAGAATGTCAGTTGTCAATAACATATGATAAATATTATTGCTATTTCCTCTAAAATCCACAACGATGTTGTTCAGATAGAGATTTGTTCTACATCATTATCCTGCACGCATACTCAAAGTTTCCCAATAGTTTATTCAATAAAATATTTAACTGAACCATTATCTTTCTAAATGATAACCACCTTCTTCTGCCCTACCCCCAGCTAAAACTCTGTTTTCAGAACATCTCTCTCTTTATGCCTCCAAGAAATGTTCAGGATGAATCCTAGTCAGAATGGTGATGGGTTCAGTATTAAACACCAGCTGAAATCCTCAGCTGGAGTAAATTGGTGTAATTCCATTGAAGTTAGTGGTGCTTTGCTGCCAGAGACTGATTCAAAGCCTTTGGGAATCTTTTCATTGACTTCCCTGGGCTTTGGCACAGATAAAGATCTGATTCTTCAAGAGAGAATTGACAAGATAAACAAGGTTGGCAGTTGGGGGAAACGTGGGAGAATTCTCTTGCTATGGGAGCTGTGGTCAAATATATGTCAGAAGAGTTAGTCCCAGTTCAAAAGGTGAGAAAAGAATATAAAAAAGTATGAAGGTGTGAATTTTAATGGTAGCAAATGAATCTTCCTGTCAAAAACAAATGAAAGCAAAATTCTTAGGTAGGAAAACACAAGCTTTGTCTACTTCTCATTTTATATGTACACACTCATTTTGCAAACCTCTGTAAATCCTATTGAAACAAAAATGTGTTTACAATGTTACATATTCCATAAAACATGTTTGCTACTCAGCAATCTGCTTGCTCCTCTTAAAATGTATTTCTGTGACAAACAATCATTAAACCTCACAACTGCCGTGTGCAGATAAATGAAACTAGCGCAGATATTACCATTTGGTTGACACATTTGTTTTGACATTGTAAAAAAAGCGTCGAGGATTTTTTTTTTTTTCTAAAAGTCTTCCTTTTTTTTCTCAGAAACAATAATATGTTCCTGCAAATGCTGCAAAAGATCAAAAGCTGTTCAGATCATATTTACAGTACTAAAAGCACAATGAATGCCCCTGTAAATGACATGTAAATTACCGAACGATGATTCAACTTCAGTCAGCTTTGCAGATGAATTGAAGGACCTTAATTCCACTTTAGCTTAGAAATCTGATTATTCTACTGCTTGTAAGAAATCAACTTTAATCCTCTTTTAAATGTCATTCAACAGGTTCTTTCTGCACAAAAAATGTAAATGAATTTTCCTTTTTAATACCTTTTCAAATTCATTTTCCTTCCGCAGGACATTCTTAGAAATAATTTAAAACTGAGATATCAAACTAATAAGTCTCCTATTCTACATCTGTTCAGGAATAATTGCCTGGATGCACATCTCAGCTTTGTGATAGCACCACTCCATTGACCTGCTTTTTATTCCTACTGATGAAACTGAGACCAAAATTTGACTCCACAATAATGTTTGCTCTTGAATATACATTAAGGAAAACAAAAGAATTTTTTTATTCACTATTAAGTCCTTAAATAAGTCATGTCCACATAAAATTGAACACTTTAACATTCTTTCAGTATCGCTTTGTTTTATTCCATCAGTTTCCTGCATTCATGGAGTCCTTCTATGCTACACCAAGATGTTTCTAAATTAAGGACTGTCTTTTTGGCACATAGCAGTACAGTAGGTCCTAGTTCCTGATTAAAGATATCCTTATCACTGGCAAATGATAATGTTATTTTCTGTTCATGAAGAAAACTAAGTGCTAAAAATCACAGACTGGCTGAGCCACATGTCCAGTGGGTGTAAAATCAACACATGTCCTTTGAGAGTTGTGCTGATTTACACCAATGGTATATCTGGCACCACAGGTTAGAGTGCTGTTATTTAAGAGAAATGTCCTACATGATCCTCTTATGGAAAAAAAAATTGCAACTCCACAGACCATGTGGCATTTAAACACTTGTTCCTCTTATTTCTCCTCAGAGAAATTCTCCTCTTATTTCACCTCTCCTGGTGGCTGTGAGAAATAAAACTGAGTTCTTGTTCCTTCAGCTGTTCTGTCAGCTGTGTCACCTCCCTAAAGGAACACCCCCTCATTCCTTTGAGGTATTTCCCTGGTGTTTCCCTGTTGGCTCCTGTTACCTGGCTCAGATCTGTAAGATTTTTTGTGCTGCAGTGTAGCCAGCACATCCCAGAGCAACAAGGTGAGGGCCCTCTCTAGCACCTCATCCGTCTCACCCTGGTGTGTCATTACACAACTTCTCATGGGCAAACCTGGTATTGCCCCCTTCTCCCTTCACACACAGTTTAAATAACCACACCTGCTGTGCAGAGTTTCATTTACCAGTGTAGATCAGCCAACAAAGTCTAAACTTCTATTGGTCTTCTTATTTCACCTTTTCAAGCCATGGAATGTCCTTATTTGCCAGTCACAGTGTCATTTTCGTGGTCTTTACATGGACCTACAGGCAGGCTGTGGCACATCAAGTCTCTCAGAAAAACTGGAGCAAGTCTTTAGGCAGGTCCTCATGATTAAAGTTGCATCCTGTATGTTCCATTTTTCCCCAAAAAAAGATGCAAAACTTATGCTTTTTGTGTTTTGAGTGTGACTTTAAGCTCAAATCAAGACTCCCATTCCCTCAAGCAAGGTGCAGTCACTCAGTAAGACTCAGTGTTCACACTGGAGGGCCAGCATTGCAAAGAGGTAAGACATAAAAATAAAAGAAGAAACAGATATACCACACATGTTAAATATGAGGAGGAACAGAGCAATAATTTGGTGGTTGATTTTTTCAAAGTGACACAGAAAGTCAATACAAGATTCAAGGAGTGATCTTCCATATACACCCCAAAACTTTTACCAGTCCTCACCCTAATCATCCCCTGTCCTCTAATCACAGTCAGTGCCTCCTGTGTCACTTATTCCAATACACATTACAGTGGACTGTAAAATTCTCCCCTTGGTCTGTCAAGCTTAGACTTATAAAATGTTCCTGTGACATGTTTCTAAAGGCTTTGAAAGCATTGAAGACTCTGTCTGCTATGCATGTGGTAAGGTCACAGGACCAGGAGCTGCTACTGAAGGAGAGACATCTTTCTGCATCACTGACAACAGGCAGCATCCTCCTGTGCTGTGTAACAGGTGTAAAAGAGTTGCACTGACATTCCTCTTCCTAAGGTCCAGGGGCACCACTTGAAAATATAATCTAGCAGGAGCTGATAAAATTCAGTGACATAAATCGTGCTTAGTGTGACAATCCAGCCTGCAGGATAACAATAAATAATGCAAAGAAGAGGCAAATGCATCGCATTTTAGCAAACAGTGGCACATGTCTATTGAAAATACCTGCACAGGCTTGAGACTGAAAGGAGGTTTCTTGCATGGCAGAAGTTTTCACATTTTAAATGATCGTGTGTAAATATTATTAACCAAGCCTATCTTTGGCCTCATGCTTTCAGTTTGATATGATGTGACCCGAATTTCTGCCCTAATGTAACTCTCTTATCTAGTCCTCATCCAAGCAGTCTCAGGGGCTGCAGCGTTTATGCTTTGAATACAAGAAACCATTCTCTGCTTTTGAGCTGGAAAAAAAGAACAACAAGGCACAAAGGCTCTCACAAAAAGTACTCTTTATGTCAAGGGCAGGGTGATATTCAGACAACCCCAAAAATTAAATTAGGTTGAGAGGTCTAGTTGGTATAAAACACCCTAAAGCAGAGGGAGAGGTTCAATAAATAAATAAATAAATAAATAAATAAATAAATAAATATTTATATTAGATTATAAGAGTCAAAGATTTGTCTTCTGAGTCACTGTGTAGTGAATGGTATTCCTTATGCTCCTTATATCATTGAATAATGTAGAAATACTTCTGGACAACTCCCAGGAATGCTCCTCTTCCAGAGTTTGAAAGGAGAAAAATTTGGCAATCATAGAAAAGGATGCTCTCTCTGAATCCAAAACAACTGATTTGATGAGTCTTACCCAGGCCTCACCCTCTACCTGATTGCTGTAGAATGTGGTATTGTTTACCTCAGAAGGGTGATAACTGAGATGAAATCTCAGTGCTGAAATTATCTTCCATATTATTGACAGATATGTGAGTACTTTGGAGATGGGGAGTGTGCATTTTAATTTTTGTTCTGTATCTCTACACACAGCCAATGACACAATTTTTAATTCCTTTTTTTTTTTTACTTTTTAACAGGACCCTCAGTGTTGCTGTTTCTGGGGGTTGCCTGACTCAGGTTGGTGGCCAAGAGGAAATACCATGAGATTAGCTTGTGTCTTGTTGAAGTCACAGCAGACCTTCCAGTGAAGCTAATGCTAATGGTGATAAGTCCATGGATACAGTAAAAATGTTTGGCTATGGATAGTTCTGCTGTTCAGACATGCAAAGAAAACAAAGAACTTTGTGATGGAACTTGTCTCAATTCCTTCTTCCCTTTCTATGAGAAATCCAAGGGCTTCTTTCTTGGAAATACTGAATGGGTACCACTCCACTGGTTTTATTTCTTTTGATGTGTATAGAAATTTACAGCAATGCACTCATTCACCTAAATGGAGCCAGAATGTCACCCTTAACTCTTTTTTTGTTTTGTTTGTTTCATCTAAACAGTCTGGAATATGAATAAAGTAACTCTCGATAAGGAAACCAAACAATTTCAGTGATACCTCATTCCTTGAGGTCTTTTTGATTGGATATAGCTGCAGGAAGGCTGTGGAAGGAATGTAAGGAGCCTCTACAACTTGAGCAAAGATTTAAGAGTCCATTCTCTGCCACTCATCACAAAACCAGACAAGTCTCACATGAGTTATATTCTCCTACAGATCTGCCCCCCTCTCCTTTGGAAAGTTCACAGTAAGGCGTTTCTGTGCCTGCCTTCTTTAGATTTATAGCCCTGTGCCTTTACTTATTTGAAGAGAACTTCTTCTGAGCCCTTTCCAAAATTTTTAGTTATTGCGCTGCAAGAGGAGGGACAAATCAGGTGCATACCTGTCACAGGGAAACTGAGGCTTAAAAAAAAGGAAATTGCTTTAAACAAAATCACCATCTCCTATGTCCCAAGACCTTTACAATCTAAATTATTCTGCTGTCCAAAAACAACAGCTCCTTACCCCTCCATCACCACAATTAGGAACAAGCAACAGGCGGTGGGAAGGAATACCACAATCCAATTCATGCTGTTTTGTTTTGTTTTACCTTAAAAGTCTCTTTGATATTTTTATACCATCAGACAGCAGCCAGCTCTTTTTTTTTTTTTTTTTTTTTAACTTCATCCCTCTGGACAAGCAGGATATTAATATTATCCTGTAACAAGCAGCAGAAGGAATAAAACATCTAGGTAAATACTGCAAGTGAGATTAAAACTCTCTAGCTTTCTGATGTAACCCTGTGACATAGCGTTTCTAGTGAATTAAACCAAATGTACAAGTATTTAACGACTAATCCTTTTAAGTATTTTAATGCCCCAATGAAGATTTCTTATAGGGAGAGGCAAAGCATATGTGGTTTCCGTTAGAGTCTGCCTGCAGGCAGAGGATTGAGCAGATTGGCTT
>JAOTQP010001546.1:107761539-107808332 GCA_026413545.1 Cichladusa arquata
TATTCTATTCTATTCTATTCTATTCTATCCTATCCTATCCTATCCTATCCTATCCTATCCTATCCTATCCTATCCTAATTCTATCCTATCCTATTCTATTCTATCCTATTCTATTATATTCTCATTATAGAATTTAGGTTAGAAGCTAAAATTTTTAAGCACAACAAGGTGAGCTTTTGTAGTTAAAAAAGATTAAGGTGTTCACAGGAAAAAAAGAAACTATCAGGGTATCTTAAAAGATGCAGTATGTTTCCTTTAAGCATGAGGGATGAGCACAGATTAATTCTGCTCTAAGAAGGTCTTCATGTCATCATCCTCACATAAACCATCTGAACTCCTTCTATTACTGCATTGAATTATATGATATTTTGTCATATAACTGTCATATGTAGCTCATTCTTTTTTTTAACTCATCTTTCCCTCAGGGAATAATAGTGCATGCAGTGGTAGGATTCACTTCTTACACAGATTTTTTTTGTTGTAGTCAGGTTGAAGAATGCAGGACAAAGGAAAGTGTTTTGTGCTTGGTGATAAAATATGTGTAAATCCTTAAGATTATTTCTTTTTTTTTTTTTTTCCTCTGGGAGTTTGTTCTACTCTCTTGGATCGGTTGCAGAGAAAGTTTTCTCTCTTTCTCTCTCATATTAACTTTAAGTTAAAAGCTCAGTTTTGCCTGAGGAGTTATTGATCACAGTCTTGACTGAAAGATTTGGTGATCATTCAGCAGTTTTAGACCCAGGCCAAGTAATTGCCACTCTCAAGAAATAAACAATTGCAGAGCTAACCTGCGATAAACTGATGTAACTCAATAGATTTTAATCGTTAATATTGGTTGAGGATTTGACCTAACTTTGGAAGGAATTTATGAGTTCAAAGGTGTGTAAAGATATTCTTGCTGCAAATCACTGCAAACCCATAGTGTTCTTGCATCTTTGTAATCCTAAATACAGCTGTGAAAGTTAAATTTAATATTTTACATTCCAACCAATGCCCTAATATTTTCACAAACTGGTTTTTTTTAATTGTGAGTGAGAGTTCAATCTTACTGTTTAATTACACTAGATTGGAGAGACCTTACATAATCAGTAATTCTTTCAGAGGATGAAATCAAATTATATCAAATAACCATAACAAGGTATTTTGACTGTAAAGCTTTTGAGCTTTATTTTTCTAATAATTCACTGTTCCCACACCAAAATTCCAACACATCCATTTTTCTCAAAGCAATAATATTACAGAAAGCCAAACCACACACACCCTAAGAAAAACCAAACCCAAACAAAAACCAACCACAAGAGAACCACAGAATTGCTCTTCATGGTTGAATTTGTCAAAACACAGACGAGAAGTTTTCCCTCACTTTAATATTTCCTTTTTTTTTTGTAGGTGGCACCTGTGTAGTCAACCCCACAGACCTGTTCTGCTCCGTTCCTGGTCGCTTGTCTCTGCTCAGCTCCACTTCCAAGTACAAAGTGACCATTGCAGAGGTGAAGAGGCGCCTTTCCCCACCAGAGTGCCTCAACGCTTCCCTCCTCGGAGGTATTTTGAGAAGGTAAGTTGAAGGTGAGGATAACAGCTCCCAGGCAATGCTGTAATTGCTGCAATTTTTAAAATTTTTCAACAGATAGGCTTTATTCTTTTCCCTGCTTGGATAGCTGGTCATACTTGGGGTGAACAGAAGGGGATGGATCGGGAGGGAACGTGGGGGAATTTTCAGTAAATTAGCAAGTTTACATTTTTCAGCAAACTGATTTTTTGTTTACCTCCTCTGTTGAATTACTCATCAGACATGGGTAGATGTTGCTTTGACTTGTTTTGAGAAAAAAAAAAAAGGAAATTCAATGTGTGGGAAATGCTTGCTTGTAATAGCTTAAAACAATTGATAAACTTCATTATTAAGCTTACATATTTCTACTGTCTTGCTTAACATATTCTCCTAAGGTCTATATCTACACAGCTCATAGCCTTATTGTTTCTTGTCCTTGCATCTTCAACATTCTTGCATTTCTCCATCCTGAGATTTGCTTTCACACAGTTTTCTGAGTTTTCTATTTCCCACAACAGAGCTACAAATCTAAATTCTTGCTGAGAAACTATTTCAAAGCGAATTGTTTTACAATAGTTACAGCCCTCACTCAACAAAAAAATAAAACACTGAGGTGTAGGGATACCTTTTTCTTCCTTTCTCTGCATTTTTTTTTTTGAGCACGAAAAAGGCAGAATAAGCTGGTTTTACTTTTCTCGTTGTGAGAAACTTGGGGAGAAGCGAATATTTAGGTAAAGTTCTGCCTCTGACCCTTCACTGAGCAGAGCAGACACCTGCAGAGAGTAGGAGCAGAAAGAAGGAAAGGAGCAGACTGTGCCTCACATTGCAAGAGGAAAACCAGGAGGCAACTGTAATTCAGGCAGGCATATCCAAGTCAGGGTGTCCCCGAGGCGCCAGCTCAGATGGCAGCAGCTGCCTGAACACCCTTTGATCACAACCCGCTGGAACGGCACCGGCGATTTCACTGCTGGCACTGACGGCCACACTGATCCTCGTGCTGCTGCTGAAAGGCATTTTAACCAGCCTGAGACATGCAGGCACTCAAGAGCTGTCTCCAGACATCTTGGGGAATAATGACTATACACCATATATTGTTGTCAAGGTGTAAGTCCCATTTAACTGCCTCTATGGGCGTTGAAATCCAAAATCTACACCCGCCAAAGTTTTCCCCTCTATTTGCTTCATCCTGGAGAAACCTTCAGCTAATTTTCATTTTAAATACTCATGCTGCAGATTTCATCAATACAGTGCAAGCTATTATGGATTCAAGGGCATTGATTTGAATGTGGGGGCTCACTTCTCTGTTAAAATGCTTGAATGATGCCCCACAGGTTTTTTGACCCAGACCAAATATCTCCTCTCCCAAATTAACCCTGGGCATGGTTCAGGAGTTTGCAAAATCCAGGGACTCCTCCCTGTCTGCAGTTTGGATGTGCTAATTCTGTTTTATGAATCAGTGAGAGGAATTTGATTTCAAGATTTGGTCAGTTTGTAACTGAGGGTTTCACAGCTACAGAACAGGCTCAAACACTCTGTATTTGACCAGTAAAGATGTAGGAAAACAAAATCTCATTGATTGTTTGCCTGAGACCTTGAAGGCTTGTTTTTGCATCCTGTCAGCAGTGACTGGTTACTTATTTTCCCAAATAGCTTGCTTTGGGAATGAAATGCTCTTCTGAATAAAGAAAAAATTCTTTTTG
Organism: Cichladusa arquata; assembly: GCA_026413545.1. NCBI lineage: Eukaryota > Metazoa > Chordata > Aves > Passeriformes > Muscicapidae > Cichladusa > Cichladusa arquata. The sequence continues at coordinate 107,764,786 of JAOTQP010001546.1, forward strand.
GAAGACATTTCCTGACAAACAATGGGGCCAAAGTTGTGGTATTTTTTAATGCATAAAAACAGACATCTAAATGGTGATATTCTGTGTTTGCTTCCTTCCTCTGCCTGGAGGAACTTGAACATGAACCTCAAAATGTAGTTAATTATTCTTACTACTCAGTGATTGCTTTTTCTAAGCTGAGGGCTCCTCAATCTTGTTTGGGGCCAATTATGTATTACTTTGTACAAAAAGCAAAGGTGTAGACTCTTATCTAATTAATGGACAGGTCATTCATTTGGAATGGGAGATATCAGGGCTCCAATCACTGTTTTATTAACTGTTTCAGCATTTTAACCACTAGTGATTTGCTGTCAGCTGGTTGGTGCATCTGTTTGAAAGATACAGGTTAAAATTCCCTCAGGCTGAGGAAGAATTTGAACCTGCATCTGCTGCATAAGTGGATTTGTCTCGAATCCAAACACTGAGGTGCTGCAGAAAAGCAGCTGGGACACACCAGAGCCCATTTTGTGAGAACAAAGGGATGTAGGTGTTTGGCAAGGGGCACAGATAACCAATGATGGCTGAGATTTTAGCTTCAGCATTTCCTGTTGCCTTGGCCTTCTTACTTGTGAGTTTTGGGGTTTGTGAACAACATTTCTGAGTACCTAGGTCTCTACATAAATTATAGTTAGAGCTGGGTTCCACACAGACATCTACACTTAAGTAGCTATCTGGCTTCCTTTATTAGCCAGAAAAGCCAGATGAGCAAACTTCACTCACTGTGGATATCTGTTTAATCTAATTCTAGAAGGTCTCTCTAATTTGTCTTTGGAGCCTGATAAAATCAGATATAAGTGTTTGCTCTGTCAATTTTTATATTTAGTCACTGTAATCCTAGGTGCCATGCCCAAATCAGGACACAGGGCTCCACTAGGTGGAAAACTGTCTGAAGATCTGATATCCCCATGACAGGCATTTAAATCTGACTCTGCCAAAGAACCAATGTTAAAGAATCACCTAGAGCAAGCAGGACATTAAGAATGCAGCTCTGAAATATTTCCCATTGATGTCACTACTGTAGGCATTACCCCACATATTTGTCAAAGAAATGGGTACAATTTCTAGGCTTATATTAACATGGGGGAAAGGTGCAGAATAATGACAAGTATCTCTTTCCTGCTGTTCTCTCATGACAGAGCAAAATCCAAGAACGGAGGACGCTGCTTGCGAGAAAAATTAGACAGACTTGGACTGAATTTGCCTGCAGGAAGAAGAAAAGCAGCAAATGTCACACTCCTGACTTCCCTCGTAGAAGGTAGAGTCTCTAATATTGCAATATAATATAACCATAATTAAAATGCTTCATGGCATGCAACCCTTTTCAGTCACAGGGTTAAATTCCATAATCTTTATTTTGTATAAAGAGACCTGACTTGCCTAAAGCCACAGACAGAGTGAGTGGCAAAGTGGAAGTTTACTCTGAGATATCTTGCCCCCCAGCAAGTGTCTTGGTCCTGCAGTTTCCTCAGCATTGATTTGTGCTTACAATCAATCATCTGAGTGTTCTTGTGAGAGAGATGAATGTCTTATACCAACTCTATAAGTAGGTTTGTTTATCCTACTTTTTTTCCCCCCTCTTTTTCAACTTGTGAATTTCCTGGAGCTGGTCCAAAAATGTGATGATATTTTTTTTCCTCCCATAAGAAAGCATAATATTTAGACAAGCCTTTTCCCCACACACATAAATGAATGAAATCTGTTTTCAGATAATATCTAGACAGGCTCAGGAGATACTTTCTTGGCCTTTATTTGTTGTTTAAATATCATTCTCCAAATACTGCCAGGCTCTTCAAACCTTCAGCTGGGAGATGCAGGTTCAAACCCCTCAGGCAAAGGGAAGAAACTCTACCTGCATCTCTTCTGTTCTGGGTGAATCCACTAAGTATCCAGTTTGTTGTCTGGCTGCGAGTTGCAGCTCTGGGAATTCCAGATCCCTCCTCCTTGATGCTGAGAGAACTCAGCTCATCCTAAAGGTCAATACCTTCTACAATCATAGCTTGAAAGGTCCATACAGATCTAGGCGAGTAGGCTGAGGTCTCAGCACATATTAGCACAGAATTACAGAATTACAGAAGGATTGAGGCTGGAAGACACCCCTGGTGATCTCCTGGGCCAATCCTCCTGCTCAAAGCAGGGTCAATTAAGAGCCTGCACAGGACTTTGTGAGTTTTTTATCTCAAAGGATGGAACTGATCAAGGCAGAAGTAGCATTGAATCCTCAGCACCAGAGGTTTTCAGCATCTATGACAAGGGACTGAGATGTTTCAGGGGTCACTGAGCACAAGGAAATTCAGTGGGGCTGCTCTGAAATACAGGTGTGTCCATATCACACCTGCTTGCAAGAGAAAGCTCTCATGGAGTTACAGCCTTGAAAAGGCACCAAGGTAGAGGAGCAAGGGTTGTTCCCACCTTCAGGCATCTCAGGTCAGGGAAGAATGAACACAGCTGGGTTTTATTAGTAAACAGAGCAATGGCTTTAAGCTGAAAGCTGAAATTAGGAAGAAATTCTTCCCTGTGAGGGTGCTAAGCCCCTGGCACAGATTGCTCAGAGAAGCTGTGGCTGCCCCTGCATCCCTGGAAGTGTCCAAGGCCAGGTTGGACAGGGCTTGGAGCAACCTGGGATAGTGGAAGGTGTCCCTGCCCATGACAGGGTGTAGAGGTGGAGGATCTTTAAGGTTTCTTCCAACCCAGACTATTCCATGATTCTGGGATTCTATGTGGCCAATTATTCATTCACCAGAAGAGACTGAGAGGGAGGCACCTGTCTGACAACTGCAGCCCTGGGGTTGGTGGCTGAGTTCCTTCACTGCATGCCAGGGTTGGATTCCTGCTCCCAGGAATGGAGCTGTGCCCATCTCCCTGCCCTTTATTCAAAGCCTGGAGCAAACCTGGTGTCAAGCCTATGGTGTTGCTTCTGTTCATGAGCTGCCTTGCTGTGGGTCCTAAAGACAAACACTGATGTGAGCTCACTATGGCAGAGACCTTTTTGCCTGGATATGCTAATCATGAATTCTATCCAATGGAATTTTTGGGAATGGCACCACCAGGTTAACATTCCAACAGAAAACTAAGTGAAGCTCATTTCTGTGTAACCAATTCTGGATCAAACTTGGCAGTGCTCATTGAATTCTTGGTGGTATAAGCCATTCTCACTTTGGACATTCAGATATTCTTTCCAGGTTTGATTAACTTACAGCAAAATTTCTTCAAGGAAAACCATCATTCTATGGTTCCTGCTGCTGGAGGAGCAGAAATGGAAGGGCACAGGCTTATTCTGGGGTTTAGAGAATCCAGAGAGAAAGCAACAAGAGCTTTTTCTGTATGATAGCAGTACAGAAATTGAAATAATAATAATTTGGTAGTTTTAGTAAATCTCTAAAATATCAGGTACACACTGTGTACCTCTCATAACAGCCCAGGATTGTGTCACTCTTGACTTCTTTAGATGGTTCTAAATTTATTATTACTAAAAGTCCTCACAGTCTTCAATATATTGAGGTTTTAATATCTCTTTAAGATAAAAGCGTGGCCAACTCCTTGAATATCTATGTGATGTAAGATAAGGCAAAATTAATTGCATGATTCTTGTGGTTATTGACTAAAACCAAGTCAAAAATCTCTGGCATGACTAATACTTCTTTTCCTCTAAAACATACTGAAATCATTGAGTTTTGGGGAGTCTGTTAAGCTCAAGGACAAACTGCAATTTATTTCTGGGCTGTGGCTGTCACATGAAGGTCCAGATTTTATGAAAATTATTTTTTGGCCTCCTGTTTCCTGCAAGTTTTTTCTTTTGGAGTTCTGCTTTGTTGCAGGATGTTTACTGTTGGTTTGATCAGGTCACATCTTTAGAGTCTTTGGAATTTTTTGACAGATCAGTTCTGTTCTCTTTGTCCTCCACATAAGTGGGAGTGGAAAGGCAGGCAGGGAGATTGAAGTCAGTGTTGCAGGATTCTCCTGAGCAGTTTGGGGACATCTCTGTGTAACCTGCAGGCGAGGGATGCCCTCTAGTGCCTGGACTAGATGGAGGGAAAGGTCATTTTTCTTACGAGCTCCAAAAGGAAAATTCCTACATATTAGCTGGAAAATAAAGGCTCCTGGAATAAATACTGGTATTTCCAAGGCTAAGCTTTACTGCAGTCTCCAAAGAGTCAAAAGCTTCTCCAGTGGGAGTAAGGAAGGATGTGAAAAGAGGGGAGATGTCCTCTTCTGTTTGAACAGGTCACTTAGAAAACATAAATGTCATTGCAGATGCAGGTAAAAACAGTGGATGAATGATTTTTAAACCATCAGATAAAAATAAATAAAAATTCTAGAGTTTGTTTTCCTGTCAAACCTGATTAAGACACTAAATTTCCTAGACACAGAATTAATGACATTCATCATTTGGGGGACCAAAACTCTTGAGAAAAATAGGTCAGTGGTTTCTTTTTTCATCGTGCTCTCAACTATCACACTTCTCCCCCACCAGCCTTTGTTTAAATATCCTTCCACTTGTTCCACCTCCCTTCTCACCCCACAAATAGAATAAACTTTCCTTCCACCTCCCGCCTGTCCCTCCTCCCCCTGAGTACCATTTCTGCTGGGTAGAGCATCCGGAGGAGGCACAGCCGAGGAGAGAGTGGGAGGTTCAGCTGCTGAGTGTCCCTCTCCTGGGGACACAGCTCCTGCCTTCACTCTGCACAGGAGCAGCTCTCACTCTTGCTGGCCCCCGGGGACCCTCACTCTGCTCCTTGCACCTGCCCACAGAAACCTTTGGAGGCACAGGCTGCTGTCCCCACCGAGGCTTTCCAGAGCTGTCTCTGCCAATTCTGCTCCAGCTGCTGTCCCTTTCCATCATGCAAAGATCTCTGGTCAATTGTCAAGTTGCAGAGGAGAGGCAGCGCTGCCAGGAGCTGCAGAGCTGTGTGCTGGGTTTGAGGAAAATCCAAGATTCCCAACATCTGCTCTTTATCCCGGCAGGAGGAAAGAGCTGGGGGTATCACACACGGGGAAATTTGATTTTAGGTTGAATTTAGATTGAAACAAGGCAACTAACTATAAAACTTCTACCTTCATCGTGATTCCAATCCTGATGTAAATAACAACTAGGCAGAAGACGGGAAATCTTAGGTAAAAGAAAAAAGGTCAGTTCATCCACATTTCCGATATTTACACATTTTCTCCCAAAGTAAATGTTTATCCAAATCGTGCTGTAGAAAAAGAAAAAAACATATTCTATGACATTTTGTATAAACTTATTTCTCCCACCAAGCAGACTTAATCCTACTGTACAGTAATCAAAGGGACACCTATTCACAAATAAATAAGCATATCACAGTACACTTCTAAATATCAAATCATCATTTGGTCCTGGTTTAAAATTGCATCTTTGCTCAAAAATGACATAGGAGAAATTATTCTGTGCAGAGTGTTCTCAAGTCCAAACTTTAATTTTTATTTAGAATTTGTAGTTATAATTCAGGATGTCTACTCCTTACAGTATATGAATAAATATGCATAGCTCTAACATGCATTTGTAGTATACGCGAGCTTTCCATTTCCAGCAAAAAACGTTTTCAGTTAAATTTAAAGTATTTTAATTATTATTTCATTAAAAACAGTAATTACATTTGCATCTATATTTTACCAATCTATATCCATGAATAGATAAGTAATTTGGGCGTTTTTTGCTCACATGATTTTATATCACAATCACAAGCCCAGCTCCAGAGAGGTTTTATACTTTTGAAACATTTTCTCAGATCATCAGAACAGTTTAGGATAATTTTCTCAGCTCTAGCAAATAATATAAACCATCTTTGTAGATATGAATCTGAATGCCAATTCACATTTTCATTTCCTTTTTTCTAACAGTAAGTGGAAACATTCATATTTCAGTCACTTAGTTGTTGATCATGTTAAATGAGTGCCTACATTTCAACGCAAAAAGCTCTGCTCTCTTGAAGAAACCAAAACTTTTCCAATGGCTAAATGTTTAAATTCTTTGCTGTCTATATTTCTTGCATTGTTACTGGGACTGACTGGGACCATGATGATGCTGTCTAGAGAATTGCAATTCCACCTGACGACAGCTTCAAAGAGTTTGACTTTTATTTTCTTTCCAAGCTGGAGTGAAGATAAACCTATCCAGTATTTTAACAGAATTTAGTTAAAAAGGAAAATCTGGTGCTCTTCTGAGATTGATTTACTCTGTAAGTCTTTATTTAAGGAAGATTAAAAGCATATCTGAAATAGACATTTTGAAACTACTCTACAGAAATGTAAAAGCTACGGCTTCAAATTGTACTCTTTCTCACCGATGAAGAACTCTGGGATGGTTGTTTCAAATACAAAGCAATCAGTCAGTTCTATGCCTGTTCATTCTTATTCTCTGTTAACTTATCACTGAAATCTATTTTGTTTTTACTGAAATCCATTTTGTTTTCACTGGAAATTATTTTACTTTTCTAGAAGCTGCAAACTAAGTGCTTCTCTTTTCAACTTAGAGATACTGATTGTTTGTTAACATCTTCATTCTTTTTAGCAATACTGGAAATCATGTTTTTAAAAAACCCAAAGAAAGCAGATGATTTTGACTATAATCTTCAATTTTTGCTGTAAAGTTGGTTACAGCAGCAGAGGTTGTAGCTGGCTGGTATCAGCAAACAGATTGCCTGGGAGTGGTGCATGGATTTTGTCAGCACCTGAATAAACTGAGGCAGATAAACACACAGTAAAGCATTTTCTTGTGGAATCAAATGTGTTTTTCCATAAAAAACTCCAGTGGTAGAAGGGGAGACAATAATATCTCAAAAGGGGGAGAATGGAGTTGAAATAGAGGTCGGTGCATGCAGTTTCTTATTCTTGTTTTCTTATTCATACTGTCCCTGGCACAGGACCACAGTTTCCATGGAACTTCTCCTCTTCCTTGGCTTAACCAAGCCTTGTTGAGGATGGGATTCATCTTCTCATCTTCATTGCATTTGCACCTTCTCATGTCAGATCATAGTAAATAGGGATAAATCAGCACTTCTGGGTATTAAATGATTTGATTTAATGATTAAATGAAGTTAAATTAATAATTAAACATTTTATTATGTTGCTCAGAACAGCTGTGGAATTTCCATAGTTGGAAACATTCAAGACTAGGCTTGGTAAAGCCTTGAATAATCTCATCTAAGGCAATGCTGGCAGCAGAAGGTGATTTCCTGAGTTCTAATCTACACTTAATCTAGACTTAATCTAGTCTCCATAATTCCTCTGATTCCCTTTTGCCTTCTACTCTAGTATTGGATGATACCTGCTTCAAGTGCTAGTTTGTCTCCATTGACTTGAAAGTATTAAGTCAGACATCAATATTGACATTTAATCTGATGAATTCTACTGCAGATATTCTCAAAGGGAGGAGTTACTTGTCCTGTATCCCTCCTGACAGCATCAGCCTTTTGAACTTCAAAGAGCCAGAGTCCAATGCTTCTCCTGATGGCAATCAAACACACAACTCTGAAAAAAAAAAGAAAAATAAAGTGAAAAAACCACAACCCCTGAACTTTAAAATTATTCTGGAGCACATGTCTGTTAGCCATTCATGCAGATGTGCTTTAACACACGCTTCTGGTGGCTGACCTATTTCTTCTTTCTGCAATGAGATGAGAACAAGTGTCATCTGGAAATGCCTATTTCCCACCAGGGAAACACTTACTTGGGCACAGATGTTTGCAATCCAGGCAGCTGCTTTTGATCAGATAAATCCCACACCGAGGTTGTCAGAGTCACAGCGTGCAGGTCAGAGTGTTCAGTAAACCCTAAAATTGAATTCTGGATTCTCTGAGCCAGTTAAGAGGGTCCTGTCCTGCATTTGGCAGCCACCATGGAGTTGGGTTCTTGTGTTCAGTCTTTGCAGTGAGGTGGAAAGGTGCTCAGTGCAACTGCCTTCTTCATCTTCCCTTTTTGTTTTGCCTGGTCAATTTTGTTCCCAATCCTTTTGGAAAAAGGATTGAGTTCTCCCTTGGGGTCTGCTTTTCTCTGGTGTGGGGCACTTGTACTGTTGGCTTAACCTCTAAGCAAATATACTGGAATGTGTGTTATCCCTATGGGTCTTCCCTGGGGTAAAGAAGAAAGGCTCTTCTTCTGTTAGACACAGGGAGTGATGCACCAAAGGCTGACTCAGTTCTTCAAAGCTGTTCATTCCTACTTTCTGTTCATTTCCACACCTTGAATTTTAGTGATGAACAGGGCTTGCAAGATTGGGCAGCTGCCCAATACTTACTGGTGGCAAGGCAGGGCCAAGTGTCTTGGCCAGTATTTCTCATGAGAGGGACATCCTTCCATCTGATGAGAGGAATATCCTCCTGTCTTCTGCCTGGCACCAAGTGATGACTAAACATCAACAGGCCAGTTGGGGTGAAATGTGTGACTGTCTACAGAAGCAACTTGCTACTGTTTGGGGCTTTTTTTAAAGAGTGCAAGAGTTCTGTAACAATAATAACAACAATATGATGATGATGATGATGATGATGATGATAACCCTAAAAAAATGACTGACCCATTTTGTCTGACCGCAGGGGAAGCACTACATTTGGCCAGAGATTTCGGCTACACCTGTGAAACAGAGTTCCCTGCCAAGGCAGTAGGAGAGCACATTGCCAGACAGCACATGGAACAGAAAGAGCAGACAGCGAGGAAAAAGATGATCCTAGCGACAAAGTAAGGAGGGAGGGGAAGCAAAAAAAGAAATCGGTCTGTCACTTCTCCATGTTGGATCTGGGGGCTGGGGGAGGGAGGAGTGGGAGCATGGAGCTGGGATTGTGGTGACTGCTATCACAGCAGCGCTCACTGAGTGCATCTCCTCCTCAGAGATGCTGAAACAGGGACCTGGTTTACTGCAGGGGGGTTTTAGTGGCTGTGCTCTCACTGCCTGTGGTTAAGGGGGCACGTGCATCTTCCCAGATGCTTTGGTTTGGATGGGAACAGAGGATATTATTACATGGTAAGATCTATGGGACAGAAACTGTCTCCTGTTTGTGTGTGAGCGGAGATCTGAGCTTTTACTGAAGTACTGGTTACTGTTGGATAATTATCATTAGTCTGCTGGGGGAGAGCTGGTTTGCAGAAGGACAGATCCTCTCTGGATGCAAACTGCAAGAGCTCCCCTGAAGTCAAAGGCACTGGAACAATGTACAACAGCAGGGGAGCTTTGCTAAAGACATTAAAGACACAAAGAGGCATCAGACTTCACTCTAAACAAGCCACTCATCTCCCTGGAGCAGTAACATCATGTTAGGATAACATTTCAACTAGGTTAATTAGCCTTGATGAGGGAGGAATTAGCCTTCATGAGCCATGGGAAACAGGAATAAATAGTCTGTGTGGAGTAGGGTAGACCTGCCCTAGGTGTGTGTTCTGACTGCGTGGGGTAACCTCAAACACATTCACAGTCTCACTGTGCTCACTGCAGTGTCGTATTTGAGGCTGAAGTAGAGCTGAGACCACAAATCCGAGCTCTCCAATCATCCCCTCCATGCTGGGAGTGTTTGAAAACCCTTCCAGGCTGTGATATATCCAACAGGGAGGAATTTCCCTGTACTAGGGGAAAGGGCTGACCAGCAACAGGATTGTCCTTTGTGTCCCAATGTCCTTCTGCTTTGACAAGATTCCTGGCCTTGGTGTCCCTCTTGTACTCAGAGCACTCTGCCCTGACAGTGACCCAGAGATGAGAAGCACTCAAAAATCTCATGCTTGTGAATCCCATGAGTACAGCCTGTGATTGTTCCCTGGGGTGATAAAAGCATCACCATGTGGATCAGGAGGAATTTTCTGGTTGTGAAGGTAATGAAGGACCTCATAAATCACATTCCTAATTCCCTTGTACATTAAAAGGAATAATGTAGGTGGAATATTATCTTATTCTAACCTCTATCCACATTTAAGGTCTCAAGGGGTTTCAGAGGCATGAGAATAAACCAGTTGGCCAGAAGAAATTCCTCTCTGCAAATTGTGTAGCCCATTAACATCCTGCCCCCTAGCTGAGGATTTGTCCCATTTACAGAACATAATTCAACCAAAATTATACAAATATTCCCCATTTTTCCCTGGCTCTAGTGAGAAATCACAAAGCCATGGGTTGTAATAATTAGTGTGTCATTTTTATGTCCTGTCCCCAAAGGCTGTGCCACTCAGGGGCACGTGAGAGTCTCACAACCCCTTCTCATCACCCCATGCCTACTTTCTCAGCCTCCTTCACTGCTGAGATGAGGTATCATGGGCTTGAACTACCTCTAACCACCACCAGCTTCGGGCTTGTGGGCTGTTATCCAGCACTTGTTAGGAAAAAAATTACTTTTCCCCTCGTCCTATCAGCTAAAAGCACCAGGAGATTGCTCAGAGAGGTCTGTCAATAATAGAAAGGCCACATCCCACTGCAGTCAGTGCTGGTAGCAGGGACAGATGGGTCAATGTGTGTGTTACTACTGCCCTCTCCTGCCTGCCAGGAGAACAGGGATTCCCAGTCCTGCCCAGGTGTTCCAGGATATACAGGTCCATGACATCACAGTATCAGCATGGCATTTCCCAGCTACACTTCCACCTGTCTGATACAAAGAGTTCTAGACAATCATCAGGAGCTTCAACTACTACCAGCCATCCCTAAGCTCTAGGTTGGCAATTTCAGCAATTCCACAACTTCCCTGACTCATGGGCTTGTGAGTGATGACACCAGAAAAAGCAGAGGACTATTATGCTGCCACCAAAAACAACACAGAAATCCCAGGGTGGTAAGATCACTCGTGGCAAGCTTTGTCTGTAGAAAGAGCTGGAGTGCCACTGCCTGTGTGTGTTGCTGCTGCTCACTGTAGGACAGAGCCAGAAGCCCATGGAAGTGTTCACATGTGGGGTCTTGAGGAAAAACAAGGGGAAAGAACAAAGTTATTTCCACAATCCTTAGAATATAGGTGGTGGGGGAAAATAAGTGGAAAAGGTAAAATTATTTCCACAGTTTTTCATATCTAGGTGAATTTCCATTATGGATTTAGACATCCAAATTCATTGGCTCAATTCAGCTGCCCAAACACAGGCACCCATTGCCATTTGAGTTGAACTGGGTTACCCAGTTTGGCCATGAGCTGCTGCTCCACAGCCACACAGATTTTTGGTATTGTATTGTGCCAGCAGTTATGGATGTCTTGGATATTACAAATCTACGTGGGAGTAACTAAACGGAGCCCTAAATGTCTACAGTGATGAAGCCTCCAGTGTCCAGTAGGAGCTCCCAGGTGTCCTTGGCATCAAGGGCATCCACACCTTGTAATCAAGCAATCCACCCACCCTAAGTGGAAGCAGTTCAGACAGTGAAGACTAAAAATTTCTGCTTTAAATGCCTACAGCCAACACATGGAGGCCACTGAGCTTAAGTGACTCTTTTCATTGCCCTGCTCAGTCCTACCTGGTCTGAGGCTATGTTGATAGAAATACAGAGAATGAAAACAGGACCACTGTCCATCATGGAACAAATCACATTCATTTTGTTAAACTGCCTCATCTTCCAAAGCTACCACATGGAAATGGTCTCTCACATTTGCAAAGTCAGGACCTGCCTGGGACAGTACAAATTGATGCAATAGCATGGTGCCATGGTCTGTTCTAACAGTTTTATGGACTAGAAAATGAAGAATGAGAGCTTTACTTAATAATTGTCATGGGAAGAAGAGATGATTGGGCTGTGTAGCCACTGTTCACTGCTGAACAGTGATGATGACAAGTGTCATCAATGGCAGGACGGGAATAAAACAGGATGAAAAAGTGCTGAAAGGGTAAGAAAGGCATAAGCAATGATAGAAACAAATCCCCAACTATTCTCTTTCTTTCTACTCACCTCCTTTAACTGAGCAGATGATGATCTGGGCAAGTAGATAGTTTTCTGGACAGAGCAAGATGCTCCAAAGAAAGAATGAATTGTCACAATTCTGACCAATGAGGACTGATATTGGCCTTTTAATCCTAGAAATGGAAGAAGGTTTCACAATCCATATTCAATTCACATGGAAATATATTAAAAAATAGTGGGGCCTGGTTTTATAGGGTATTTAAACACAGGTTAGTTCACCTTGCAGAGACATGGGAGAGCTTGAAAGGTTTTACAGCAGGGGACAGAACCTGACCAGTTTGCAGCTTGGACAGATGCAACACTGCTGAAGGCTGTGTCAACTATTCCAGTTGCTGGAGAGGCACAGCATCCTACAGGAAACATCCCAGTGTTTCACAGCACATGGTCTTCCATATGATCAGAGGGACAGATACATCCACATTTACACAGACCAAACCAGAATATTGTGAATAATAATTTTAATGTGGAGTTGATTACACGCCAGCACAGCTAACCATCATATGGTTCTCTGACATCTGGTCCTTGGATACCTGGCAGCTCTGCCACACTTGGAATAAATCAGATTTATGGGGTCATGTTTGCCCCACTCTTGTACTCAGCACCAGGCATTTGCTTTGGCCACTGGTAGGGATCATGGGCTGCATGGGCTCTTGTTTTGACCCAGTACAGAATTTTTCTCTTTTTCTGGTCATATACTGGGTCATCTGACCATGTATCACAAATCATTAGATGTCTCCTATGCAGGAGTGACCAGGACTATTTTTATTAATCTGTGCCCCCTAGGACAGCACAACCATCTTCCTTTTTTATAAAATCACAGTCCAGCTCAACAAAAAACTGGCAACCCCTCTCCCTGTCACTACCCCAGGTGATATTTTACTGGCAGTGGAGGCTCTGAGACACCACTTTGCCTAGAAATCCCCTTGAAAAAAAAAAAAGTAGGTTACTGCCTTTTGCAGGTTTTCATGTATAATAAAAAAGTTTTTTTTCTTTTCTTTCAATCTGCCAACATTCAGTAAAGACTTTTGACACGTGAAGATAGAAGGGAACTTAATTGCACACTTGGTTCTGACACTTCCCTTTGTTAAAATAAAAGAACTTTTAAGATGAACTTCTTCAACAGGTAGAAAGTAGAGGTTGGAGGAAGGAGAGAAGAGCAGTGCTGACAGGGCCGACTGGGGATAGTGGATTGTTTAGAAGCCAAAATGACTGACTGTTTTCAGTTGTTGAAAGGAACTGTTTTTCCTCTAAGGACCTGATTCATTAAAACTGTATGCTGCATTTACATACATTTCTGCTGAATACCTCTCTTTGCCTGAAAGGCTGGGGTGATGCTGTCTTTTCAAGCAGTCGGTGTCTAGGTCCTTGCAGATGACAAGCATTTAGAGAAGTCAGGCCTGGATGGGGTCCAGCAGCACAGCAGGAAATAGGTTTCTGCATCTCCTCTTAGTCAAGAGAGAGCTATCCAAGATCTCTGTTCCCAGCTTGTGTCACTGTGACAAAGTGGAGGATAAAACCAGCTTAGCATAGTTTTCTTGCTTATAACTCAGCAGTGAAGGACCTTCTAAAAACCAAAAAAGAGTTTATCCACTTTTTCCATTATACCCATGTCCCAAAAGACAGCAGTTACAAGGTGATTATGAAGAACCCAAATTTTATCTAGGACCAGGCGTGCAATGAGTCTCCTGAAAGGAATCATGGATCACAGAGATGCTCTTCAGAATTAGAAACTGCCCCTGGACACAATGATTGCATCTATGCTAACAAAGTAAACCATAGGCACTCTGAGTCATTAGATTGCACTTGTCCATGTTACTAAATGTTAAAATGGCTCATTGAATTCTCCCAAATATCTTTTGGGTAAGTCCTGGGAGTCAGCCCACAACAGGGTCTATTCTCAGGAAGCCACAGGATTTAAGAGACGAGAAGAGCATAATTATATGGATTATCAGATGGTGACAAATGGTCTGCGGGTGTGAGTGTGGCCCTTGTCACTCTACACTTCACTGGGTGGCACTCTTACCAGGCTACATGTAGTCACTGTGACCAGTACCAGGTTAATCCAACAATTATCAGGTCCCAACTGAGGGTTCTGATCATCTGGAGGTGATAATGCCCTCCTGATCCTCCATTAGCACCTTTATTTCCAATACAGGCAATGGAGATCTCTATGCTAATTGGGACAGGTCCCCTTTCTTTTCTCCAATTAACTGAATCATAAACCAAGTGAAAGTAAGTGATGTCTGTTCATTCATGGTCCAAATAATTCTTCGGAGAACATGAGCTAAATGGAACTGAGTTGTTTTCATTTTTAAAGGTTTATTGGTAGAATATTCATAGGCTAATTTACAAACAATAATACAAAAACACAAGAAAAGAAGGCCTTATTTTCAGGTCTTTCCTTGCTAGGTCCTATATAGAGGAATTCCAGGGAATAAATTTGACCCCCAGGTGCTGAGGCATCCTGAGAAGCCTCAGGGAAGACTGAGTGGGAGAGGGAAAACAGTAAGACCATCAACCCTTTACAAGGAAGATAGGCTACTTTGCTGGTGAGACCAGAGAAGTCAGACCCTGAATTCCCACTGCAAGGGGTCCTTCCTTCACAACCCCTTTGTCTTAAGGGCTGGAAGTCAAGAAGGCAAGTCCAAAGTATCCAGGACTTCAACTTGCAGATAAAGCAGTGCCCACAATGTACACAAGCTCATGTACAAGTATTGGTGTACTTACACAAACTAAATAATAGAGTAATTTACACACTTCAGGCATATTCCAATGCTAGTTCACCATTTCCTATAACTGTAAGCCTTGTTGCCAATGTAGGTGAGCTAAGCTAGAATTAACACTGCCAAACTGAGTCCTATTCAGGGGAAAAAATCACATTTTAAAATGTTAACATTAATATGTTAATATGTTCCACAGGGAAAAATATTCCTGTTCAAGAGGTTCTGTATGTTGTTGGCTCTGACAATTTGGGGCAGGGAAGCCAGAGATGGATTTGTTTGTCTTTAATTTCTGTAACAACACTTTTGCCAAGAAATTCTGTTATGAATGAGATCACTCAGGATAAGGTGGGAGTGTTTTGGGAATCAGCTTTATGGGAAGGATTACACCTGTTTTATTGAAGGATTTCCATTTTCCTTTTAGACAAATATGTAAAGAATTCCAAGACCTTCTAAGTCAAGACAGATCACCCCTCGGATCCTCCAGGCCAACTCCAATATTAGACCTCGACATCCAGAGACATTTAACACATTTCAGGTATGATTTTGAAAAAGGAAACTTAAAATCCACACATTTTATTTAGACTGCATATAAAGTTTTAATGGTATTTGTTCCCTTGCCTAAAAGACATGCAAATAATCAGTTAACACCCTTAATCCCTGCTAGCTGTACCTATTAAAAAATGCAGGTTTGCCCAGCAATGTAGTTCAAGTTTGCTGCATTCAACTTTCTCCTAGGACCACAGTCTGAGCTTGAATAGGATATTTTCTGCATCTACTGGTCAAATGTCCCCACCTATCCAGAAAGTTGTCTTGCTTTAAATGTGAGCCAAATCACAGCTCACAAGTGGATGGCCCAGAAGCATAGAAACTCAAGTTCTAAACAAATGTAAATTTATCAAAGCAGAAATAATAGGAAGAAGAGGCTGCATCCTTTCCAATTAAATAAATAGTTCCAGAGGCTCCTCTATGCTATTGACATCATTTCACAGTGTCTTACCAGGACCATTTTATTAACTCTTTGGCCTCCAAAGTAGGCTGGCCCAAAGCACACTACCTCCTAAAAAGATTTTACTGCACTAATTTCCAAACAACATGCCAGAAAAATCTGGGAGAATGAAAGCTGACTCACACTAAAAAGCCAGGCTGATGATATATTTTGACTCAGTTCTTGAGCAATATTTAATGTACTGGTTTAAACCAGCTTGTTTTGAAGACAAAGACCCATGGTACATGCACACCAAGCCCAAACTTCATTAGAATTTTGTCCTAATTATGCATAAAAGTGTATAGATGTTTTGGAGTCAGAAAGATTTATTAGCTCAGGAGCTGCTGTGCAATTTCACGTTTTTGCTTTAGGCAATGTGTCAGATACAGTCATGAGTGAGGTGGGATGTTCCAGAGGGCCACTTTGAAATAGTGGGGTCATCTCAGATATCTATCACAGATAAGTTTGATTAAATATCCTGGAGGTGCTCCTGTCTTTGCTCAGGCCACATGACTTGCTGAGGCTACAGATTGTTAATGTTTTCCATCCACTATCTAATATATGAAAAAACATATGAAGAACTGTGCTAGAGAGTTGTTTACAGTCTATTATATTTAGCAAGTTTCATAGCCCTATAAAGGCTTAGAATTGTGCTATATATTCTTTAGCACAACCAGCTAAGCTACCCTTCTTTGATTAGTTGGACAGACAACTTTCTTGTCCCAATGTCCCAACATCTGTTAGTTATTAACATTCTGATAGGTGTTGTGATAACTAATGTTTAGTCTTTCAGACTTTGAGTGGAATCCCAAAAATATCCACCATCCCACTTCTTCCACACATCTGTTGGGATGTGGAGAGGCAAGGGTAATTCCCCATCCACAAATTCACACATTCCTGACAGTCCTGTTTATTCTTACACACATCTGTGTGCATCCTACGTGTGCAAGAACACACCTGGACAACCCCACTCCTATTCTCAAGCAGTGCTGTGCATATGCACACACAGAGCACCCAGGTGTTTGTATATTTTCCATAATACACACTCCAAAACACCCAACTACACATGCACATCAATAGAAACATTCTTATTTATGCAGAATGATCATAGAGGGATTTAAATAAGCTATCTAAGCTTGTGGAAAAGGAGATAATTCCCTATTACATGCATACAGAGGAAATGTGATATAAGGTGGTTAATCCCCAAGGATTCCTGTGTTTAAAGTAGAAACAGCAGTCAGGATAAAATGCTGAAGGCTTCAGCTGCAAAACTGTCAACATTACAAAACTCTCTGATTGTGCTCAGGGAATGATGAATGCTGCCAGACCCAGAGGTGGAGCTGTGACCATATTTCTTTTCCAGCTCATGTAGAGATGCTGGGTCAGATCTGCTTCTGACCCGGACTTCTAACTCTGCTCAGATGCCTGTAGGAGCCTCCACTGCAGCCAGCTGTACATCTTCTGCCATAGTGTCCAGGAATCTCACCTGTATAGCTCGAGAAATCTGAATTAAACAGGTCTAACAGATGTTTACATCAGTGTAACTAGAATTTCTCTCTAAACTCCATTGACTGAACATTCTGGTCTAGATCCCCACCAGAATGGGAGATTAGCTAACCACTACACACTAGGGACACTGTGGACAGCTAAACCTAATGTAGGCAGAAAAATCTTTATTCCCATCCCTTAAATCCATCAATCTTCACAGCCAGATCATCTCAACCCCTTCTATCACTACTTGTCTCCTTGAGATTAAATATCACAGAATCATAGAATGGTTTGGGTTGGAAGGGACCTTAAATATTACCTTGTTCCAACCCCCTTCCGTAGGGGAACTGAGAGTCTTTAATGTCCCTTCCAACCCAAACCACTCCATGATTCTAGGATATGATGTCAGAAATCTGAAGAGAATTTTTATGACCATAGAAAATCAGAGGAATCACACAAATGTCTATTATTAAAATAAGTTCTAAGATATTGAAAGACCTTTTGAAGAGCTATAATATTGGATATCTACAGTAGAAATGGATCCAGCCTCTACTACATTGGGGTGAAAGGGAGCTTTTTTTAGGAATAAATTCCCCTACAGCTGTTCATTGTAGACTTGTGTACTCCACTTTCTCGTGATCTAATTTGTTCTATGGTAATAATTAAGACCAGGGTCCACAGCCTGGCACAGGTCAGATAGAAGCAGTTTTTCCCATTTCCTCTGTTTTAAATCTTCAAGTTCACACTTTTCTCTGAAGTTTTTCCACTGAGTCTTAGTTCATTGAGATCTGTAAATGTGTCCAACCTGAAGTACAGAATAGTCCCCATGAAGGGGTCAGAAGTGCTGGGTTTGCTCAAACTCCAAACTCAAAGTTCACACAAAGCACAAAACGGGAAATCTTCAAAGGAGTTGCCAGTGAGCCTGAAAACTGCTGGATTTTAAACAACCTTATGCAAAAAACAAGGGCTCTTGTACACCTCTGGTACAGCCCTGTTTGTGCAGCTGCTGTTTGAGATGTTCATCTGACCTGAATTCAAAACTCAATGCTCCATGAGGAATGATTTTCCAATATTATTTGATCACGAACAGATGATTCAGACCCCTAAATTTATAGCAGAAAACATTGTGCACAACCTGAGCCGGGGTCATTTTATGTTTTTTTTTCATGCAACATTTCTCCCTTTTCAATACATTTTAGAGGATCTTACAGCTGAGAAGTTACATTGATAACGTCACCTATCAGTAGGCTGTTGAAGTTATATTAATAAGTTCAAATAATTTAAATATATTGATACTAGCAGATAAAAGTAGTGCCAGAGAACAGGCATTGGCCATCTGTGCTTCTCTTCCTCTGCAGAATTTCTAGGGTTTTTTATGTTTGGTCTGACTAGCACTAACCCAAACTATTCCTGGGCACAGTGGTACATATATATAACCAATAAAAGTGAAAGTTCAGAACTCCTGGAAGTACCAGCCCTTACAACAGCCCAGTCAGGTACCTTGCCTGTGTCATAAATTTAGATTTAGGGAAGTCCTGCCTTGCCAGGGCTGGATCCCAAACCTCATGGGCTAAGTGTTAGGGTAGCCCAGATTTCTAAGCATTAAGTCTTCATTCAAGAAGAGGTGATATGTTGGGCTGCCCAACCTTTCCTTCAGCTCTTCTTTGAGCTGGAAAGGTTGGAAGACACCTTAAAGATCATTTTGTTCCAACCTCTCTGCCATGGGCAGCCACACCCTCTACCACACCAGGCTCAAAGCCCCACTCAACCTGATCTTGCACACCTTGAACACAAACAGTCCTGTGGGTTGTATCTGACCTGAAAGTCACCACTTGAGCTGTTCCACCCTCAGTTTCTGAGGAAATCATGGAGCAAAAAAGAAAACCCTGGACAAATCCATTTCCATTACTGAGTGCTGAGATACTTTGTCCAGATGCAGGAGAGTCTCTTTATTGTCCTCTAAGGGCTGATCTGTGCAAAGCATTTCTGAGTTTACTACAAGAGAGAGCAAAGTCAGCATATCAGTACTAGAAAAGAACCTGAAATTTTCTATAGCTTTAATGAGAGGAAACTATTTTTCTCACCCTTTACTTTCAAAGTGGAGAGACCATAAATGTCTCTAAGGTCAGGAGACAGAAAAGTGAGAAAAGCAAGAGCAGAAGAAAGAGATGCAAAAATGAAAGAGAAAAGGAAAATACTTACATAAAACTTAGTTTATTTTAAAATACCTTCTATTACTTATAATTCAGAGGGTTTTTTCCCCAGAACCTCACAGAATCATGTGAGGCTTCTGTGTATATGTGCATGCACCTGAGTATGGAAGAGGAAAAAGCTGGGGAGTTAATTTCTCACGAAACTTAAACCAGTTTCAAATCCTACAGATGCCAGTAAAGCTGAGGCTTCATCTCTATTTTTTTTCAGGACCTTTCTGATTACATCATCTTTCTTTATCATTGTAAATTCACTCAGTTTGGATTCAGATCAGGTAAAATAGCTGTAAAAATGAGAGACATCTCTTAATTGTTCAAGGTGATGGGAAGGAAAAGGCAGATTGCAATGCTTAGAGATAGCAAAAGGATAGATGTGAGCAAAACATGTGTAAGACACTGAGAATAATTCACTTTAGAAAAGCCCAGAAATAGTAAACCAGGGTAATCATGACCTGCAGAAGGTGAAGACAAATCTGCCTGGAGAAACAAGAGCTCTGAGATACACACTCAGAGATTTTAGGGCACAGGTAGTTCTGAGGCTTGGATGACCCCCAACAACATAGTTCTGCCTCTAAATCAGCAGAGCTGAATGGTGACATGCAATCAACAGGTTCTTCTGCTGGATCTGGAACAATGTTAACCAACACAACCATCAAACCCCATCCTTTTCCTGCTAGGCCTGTGCAGGTAGATCTGAGGCATGTCAGCATGGGAAATATCCAGAGTTCCATATCACTCATCTCTGTGGTATTTTTGCACTACCCACATGTTTATTGCATCCAGCCCTCTCCAGAGCAGAGAGCCAGACCAGATAAACCAATGATTCTCAGCTGTAGAGTTTCCTGCAGAAAGGAAGTGTTTCTGTCACATTTCAAAGAAGGAATGAAGGCAGGCAGAAATTAAAACACCCCAAAAGATACAAAAATTAATCTGATAGACTGTGTGACTTTAGACCTGGACATTGGACCACAATTATTGTAATGTTTGGATGCTTCTGTGGTCCCTTGAATGAATTTGGCCAAGAGCACCTCTTTCTGTCCCAAACAATTCCCAGACACTGGTCAGCCTTGTCTCAGTTGGAAGCTTAGGCACGGCCACTACTTTCAGGTAAAAATGCTTGACTGATAGAGATGGGGCTAGGCTGTGCCACTCATGACCTGAGAAATCTCTGTATTTTCACTTTGTTAATGCAGCTAAAAGTGAATCAACAACGTTCCTCAGCTTCAGTTTAGGAACTTTAGATTGATTGACCTGTCTGGTGACTGTGGAGATTTAGGGTCATTTTAGGTGTGAAGAGACATCCTGCTTCACATGCATCTGCCACTCAGATCAGCATTTAGGGTACACCTCCAATTGGACTAAATATCCAAATCAATAAGACAGTAATTTTTAAAAACCATTTATTTTAGGTAATATTTCTCTTGAGTGGAGAGATCACATACATTCTTCTCTCTTCCAATTCACTGTCATATCTACGATTCAGCCAGGAACCTGAAAGTCACACTAATATCTCTTCATGTCTTCTTAACCTGCCCTTGCATCAGAACAGATTTGTTGTTTGTTTTCGTGTTTTTTAATTTTTATCAGAATTCTTTTCTTGGTTCCCCAAAATCTCATGTAACCTAGAGTTTGCAGGAAACCCATCAAAATAACCCACATTCTGTGCTGGAAATCCAATACTATAACACATAAACCTTTCAAATAGAAGATTTTCTGAGATTATACTCACAAGGTCTGTGTCTGTTTGTTGGTTTATACATACAGACTCCCTGACCTCATCAAAAACCCTCTTGCCTCACTTTCTTCACTTTTAAAATTGGGTATAGACACAGCTTCTACATTTGCTTTTGGGACACCTGTGTCTCTAAGAATCTGTGGTGTTTGGAAGTATCAGATATCCTACTAATGCCATCCATCATATAGGGAAAGGAGAGTATCCACAATAACTGCAGTTGTAGTTGATCCTTTAACTTCAAGGCTACATTTCATCAAGATGCAAAATCACACCCAGATCTTCTATTTCATATATAAAAGATAAAGACAGCAGGAAGGCAAAGGGAAAACTGCTTTCTTGTGAGTGACACTTCTTTCACCCCAGAAACCTTATAAAAACAGACACACAGAAAATAATAGGTTCAGAATACTAAAGTTAGGTAATGAAAGCAATCAGCATCCTCATGGATTATTCTGTGCTCTGTCGAGCCATCCAGCTGATATGAAACGCCCTTCCCATGAAACTGTTTGAGACAAGAGTTTTGTCGCTCAGCTCCTCGCAGAGCCTGGAGCTGTCAGCCTCCTGCCAGTGCCTGGCATCACGCTGGCGAGGTGACACGAAAAGTGACAGACAAGAAACCAGTTTCAGACTTTGGGAGCAGCGAGAAGGAGCATCCTTCTTTCCAAAGGGGAAAACGGAGCAATGAAATGGGTTTTGAAGCTCAGCGTGTTTTTTTAAACTGTAACAAGAAGCCAAGCCCAAAGACTTACTTGTGGGTTGCCTTCAAAGATGTGCTCACCTCCTTTTATACATTGTTCTCTCTTTTTATTTTTTGCTTCTTTGCTTATCAGGAGTTAGAGCAGCTTCTGTTGTAATTCCAGTGATCTCAGTTCACAGCAGCAGCCTCCTGTTTGGATGCAGGGACTGGAAGAAGCCTGATGTACAATGAATTTTTGGTGAAACGCCTCTGGTGCCCTCTAGAGTTCCCTGATTTCCAGGAGCTCCTTCAATCTTTGGATTTTGTTAACTGAGAGGGACAGCACTGGTGCTGAGGCACAAGGGAGCAACAAATTGTTTCATTCTTTTTTCCTTTTTTTTTTAAATTTTATTTTTACTTTTCTTCCTTGTCTCTTTATTTACCGTAAGTGTTAGAGTGCCTTCTCCTGGGCCCTTTCCCTCACTTCCTTTCCAAGGGATTCCTTCTTTGATCTTTCCATAGTAAGGTCTCAGTCAGGTTGTCCTGCTCTCCTGATGAACTGAATCCTTTCTAATTTCTAATGTTAAAGGTTTTTGTCATGGATTGTATAACACCTTTAAACTCACAATTTATGGACTCTAGAAAACAGACAAAAACCTGTTTTCTTTTTTTTTACCTGATTCTTTAAAAACTAAGTTACATAATCATGAAAAAAACCCACATTCATCAAAGAAGGGAAAAAGTATTGGAGGGTTCTTAGATTTTCAACACAGCACTTAAGACTTCTTAAAGCATTTAAGGCACTCTCGTGTTTCCCAAAAGATAAAGAAATGCCCTCCCCTCCTTTCCAAATTAAAAGGCTATGAAATTGATTGCACTATAATCATGAGCATGTTATAAATGTTAATGCTTGGTCTTTCTCACTTGAGGAGGGCAATAGGGCTTCTGAATTACATTTCCTCACTGGAAAAATTTATGGATGGTAGTAAATTGAATGAACGTCATCAGTTTCTTTGTCTTCCCATAAAGTAAGGATGAACCACTAAATGGTCCAGTCTTTGGTCTGCAGCTCAGAAACACTCCACAGTTTTTGGAAATTTCAGATCTGTTGCCTGGGCAATTCTTAGTGTAGAAAATGGGTCCCAAAGTCTGAAATTTACAGATCTGAAATAGATTATCTTAAATTTGGGGCATCAGCTCTAACACTCTCCTCCTACTTTCTCCATGGCTTTTACATGTGGTAGAAGGAGGTCCATCTGCTTAGGAGGACATGTCCTTAATACACTATGAACAGAAGGAAAACACAAGGTCCTAGTTTGAAGGCAACTTCTGTACTGTTTGCTACTCTGATCCTACAGACTTCTCATCCCTGTAATATACACTGCCCACGTTCTGATTTTTGACTATCAGTCTAACTTGTGTCATGGTTAGACCTTCTGAGCTTCTGAAATAAAGTTATCACCATTTAACTTTCCACACAACCTTCACAAGAGAGACCCTGAAATCAACAGAAGCACCTCAAAGTCAACATTGTCACCTCTACATTCAGATGTTACTTGTGTCAGTGAAGAGACACAAATATTTTACCATTTCCTTTACAACCATTAAACATCGTATCATATCTTACCATCTGTCATCAGCTGTGTGCTGCTGAATTTGGATAATCATTGAGTTTTCACAGTCAAAGTTCTGAGAAAATCTGACCAATAAGTTCAAGGTTGCTTTGTCTTCATTATTATTATTTTAAAGGGCTTTTTTATTTAAAATGAGGGTGTAAACATTCAGTGCAGATGGCCTCTTCCCCCCCCCCAGTGAGAGAGAAGCTGTTTCTTTTGCTTCATGTCGGAGCTTCACCAGCCTGGGGTATGGAGGAGTCCTTGAGGTGGTTGCCAAACAAGACTCCAAGCCTTCAGGCACACTTGGATCTTTTCACTTTTAAGTAAGGCCATCATTAAAACATGAGCAGACATAATTGCATCATAGCACTGGGCAGAGTTACAGGCAGGTCTGGATGTCCTTAAGCACCAGGCTTTGTAATGTGTTGGCCTGATATTCACTGCCTTCCTTCTGCAGCTCTCCAACACCAGAATCAGAGATTCCAGCCTTGCCTCTCAGAACAATAAAGTTGGTTTAAAGGAGCTGTAGTGGGATGCACTACAAAGCTGGGAATACCCAGAAGACTCCATTATGAAACCACCATGTTTAATTTTTAGGCTTATAAACCCAAATGAAAGTAGGATAATGAAAACAACTCCTGTCACAGGTGTGGAGCGTACCAAAAATGAGCCAATTTCAGTGTGAGCTCAATTAGCCTGGAAAATCAGGCAGCTAAATTTGACTTTCAGGGAACACATTTGAATGCTTTGCCATTAATCTTCCGTCTGTTATGTCTGATTTAAATGTAAAATCAGATTTTCTCCCAAACTTGAAACTTACTTTCATCAGCAAAGGGAAATTATCCAACTTTCTTGGATTTTTCAAAGACTTTAACTTGCAGAGAAGTAAAGACCACCAAAATTAGAGCAAGGGGAATTACTGATAGAAATGTAAGATTGAAGATAATATCTCTCGGCCTTTTCATGCTCATTACCTAAATAAAATACACCCTCACAGGAGCTTGGCAAGAAGGACTGGTTAGAAATTTTCTATAAAATGATTTCTCTTAATAAGCTTCACGGGAAAATTAAAAGGCTCTGCATATCCCCATTTGTGGAGAAGAATATATTCATCAAGAACTGAAAGTAGAGCTGCCACGAGACTCTGCAGCACCATTTCACTAAAAAGAGTTGGCTTTTTAATAAGAAACACAAGGCTACATTGGTTAGAGCTGCCATATTTAGTAGTACTGGTAACTAAAAGGCTAAACTGTAAAAGAAATAGACCCCTTACTCACTCCACAGGATTCTTTTCCTATGAGCATTAGTCCTTAAACCAGAAGTTTTAGATTCTGCTCTGGATAAAGTAGCAGTATCTTGGTGCTTTTAAGTAAGCTGGATGTCTGAGCTTCTCATGTAGTCAATGAAGATCTAGGGCAAGATATAGCTGAGCTTTTTTCAGGTGCTATTAGGTGTTCCATCAGTCCACTCTGCTTTTAAAGGGTCCTAGTCCCCTCTAACCCCTCTGTATTATTACCAGTTCACGTGACACAGATGTCAGGTACCACAGAACATCTCAAATAACACCCAAATCACATTTTTATTTAGGATGGAGTCCTCAGTGTAGCCAGGAGAATGGTGCAGCTCACCATAAAGGAGACATATGCATTTAATGTGCTAATTCATTCTCCAGGCTTCTCTGACTGTATTGAATAAAGTGCCAGGACTCAATTCATTTGTGTAAACAATTTGAGATTCACAAGGTTAACCTGCCCAGCGTTAGAACATCTAGAAGCAGGCTGAACTTCAGTCCTGTATCATATCTATCAAATCTGTACAGATGTTGCAGATGTCACAGGACATATCAAAACACTGTAAACTCTTACAGACAGGAAACTACATTAAGTCCCCTTTGTTGGTAACAGGAGTTTGGCACTGTTGATGTTTACACCTACAAGTTGGCACTTACACTTAGGTACCTTAACCTCAGATTTTGTCCCATTCTAGTATTTTCTACAGTCTTGTTCAGCATTTCAGAACACTGAAGTTTGTTCCTACCCCTAGAGGTTCTGAGACAACCCCTCTAAGTTTTGAAGGTTGTATTGCCACTTTACTTCTAAGGTCTATTGAGCTGTCAAACAAACGCAGTTTCATTCCTTTTCTTCCCAAACTGAAAGTTTTCAAAAATTTTAGGCCAGAAAGTTTATTTTCCATTTAATCCTGTATTAAACTTACCATTTACTTGACCTCCCCAGTCTCTGCAGTGCCCTGAAAGCAGATGGTAGCCAGGTGGGGTCAATCTTTTCCCAAGTAACAAGCAATAGGACATGAGGAAACAACCTCGAGTTGAGCCACGAGAGGTTTAGGTTGGATATTAGTAAAAACTTAACTGAAAGGGTGGTCAGGTATTGGAACAGGCTGCCCAGGGAAATGGTGGGTTCACCATCCCTGAAAGTGTTCAATAATCACGTGGATGTGGCTTTTGGGGACATGGTTTAGTGGTGGCCTTGGCAGTGCTGGGTTAATTGTTGGACTTGTTGGTCTTGGTGGTATTTTCCAACCTAAATGATTCTATGATTATATGATTTGCATCTACTGGAAATGAATGAATGAATGAATCAATGAATGAATGAATGAATGAATGCAGATATTGCCAGATTCTATAATACATACATTAGTTTCTTGTACTTGCAAGATCATAAAGATTTTTACATCTCGGTACAGTCAATTTCCCAAATCAGGACCTAGAAGATCACACAAGCAGTATAAAAATCATGCAATAACATAACTAGTAATGGATACCTTTAATTCCCTTCTTCTTGCTTACTGTTTTTGTAAACTCCGTCCATTTTCATTTCTCTGGACTTCTGAAGACCAGAAATTATCATAAAATGCAATACAAAATCATTAAATCACCTGACTCCTAAAGTGACTTGAAAGGGCTTAAAGTACTCATATATATGCTACTGCTGGTCTAGTTTCTACAGCTATTTAGAACATGACTTACAGTGATGATAATTTTTATATTTCTGCCATGCCAGGCATACCTAAAGAGAAAATAAAATTAAACTGAGGTATGTTTACCTATTTTTAATGCTAAATTTTAAAGATACAGATATTCATACAAGTCCAAACTTCAAGCATCCAAACTTTATGTGGTATTATTAATTGATGTCTGCAAAATATTGCTTGTAAATATTTAATTATCATTTTCCTCACATTACTAACTGGGGATAAATATAAATTCCTGCTTTGAAAAGTGCCTGGAGACTGATAGATAAACATTCTAAATGCTAGTTATTTGTAAATAGCCTTTTGGAGACCTTTTATAAAAGGCTATGCCACTCTCAATCTGAAATGAAGACATATTTCCATACTGAGCACTCATTTTGGTTAGAATTCACATGTTTTTGGTGTCTTCCCTAAGATACCAGCTTTCCTATCAAATAGGTTTCCCATGTCTAGAAGACAAAAATGTGACCCAAAAAATATCTTGAAGCCTTTTCCATATGGGTTTTTTTTTATATTTACAATATCCTACTAATTGTCCATGTCCCACAAAACCTTTTTCCCCTTAGTTTCACTTTTTCTAAAAGACCTGGAAAGACTGAGAAGCCAAAGTGAAGAGGAAACAGGTCACTGAAGTGAAATATTCCTATTTCTGACCCTCACATAGGTCTCTGCATCAGATCAGGATTTACTGATGTGGTGCCCAAGACAGCCAGAGAGTCACTGTAGGGACAAAATCTTAACTGGCAGGGAATGGGAAACTGTTATTTTTTCTTGTCAGAATCACTATGATGTGGATTTTCTTTTTCCCTCACCCAAACCAATATAAAGTATTGATTTCTCAAAAATGCCCACAAACTCAAAAATTAGCTTCTGTTCTTTTCATCTTCTTTCTTCGCTGAGCGGGTTTAAAATAACTGAAATCACTTTTGAAAAAATTCAATGGCATTTCAATCTTTGAAATAATTTTTAAGTTTATGTTTCTAAATGAAAACAAAAATGTGGAGGATTAGGGCAGGGTATTTTGTTTTCACATACCACTTATCAAAATGAATCATTACAACAAGGAGAACAACTTGGTTGACCATAATAGCTTTCAGGTTTTTTTGGCCCTTTCGTGATCATCTTATACTGTGCACATATTCAGGGAAATGGCACCAAAGTCAATTGCCTAAAAACTGGTTTCTAGTGGCACATCCCATATCCTATGGTAGCTGGGACTTGGTAGTCTTGCATCTAGCTCTGGGGTCCCCAACACAGGAAAGACATGGAGCTGTTGGAGCAAGTCCAGAGGAGTCCATGAAGGTGGTAAAAGGGCAGAAGGAGTTCTGCTACAAGGAAAGGCTGAGAGGATTGGGATTGTTCAGTCTGGACAAGAAAAGGCTCTGGAGAAGCCTTAGAGCTCCTCCCAGGACCCTACCAGACTCCATGATTGCTGGAGAGGGACTTTGGATAAGAGCACAGAGTGATGGGAAAGGGAGGAATGGCTTCCCACTGAGAGAGGGAAGAGTTGGATGGGATATTGGATAGAAATTCCTCCCTGTGAGGAGGGAGAGGCCCTGGCACAGGTTTCCCAGAGAAGCTGTGGCTGCCCCTGGATCCCTGGAAGTGTCCAAGGCCAAGCTGGATGGAGCTGGTAGCAGCCTGGGATAGTGAAAGGTGTCCCTGCCCATGGCAGGGGGATGGAATAAGATGATCTTTAAAGTCCCTTCCAACCCAGGCCATTCTGGGATTCTATGATTTGCAGAGAGATTGTATCGAAGAGATGGGACCTGTGAAAAACTTGCACAGTTCTGGATCTACAGGTTGCAGCCAGGAACAATGACAATAAAAATTCAGTGTTTTGAAAAACGCCTTTTTTAGGTGTTTAGATGAAAGGTGCAACAGGGCAAATCTATACCAGTAAATTCAACACTACCAGGGCAACATTGTTAGAACTGTGTTATTTTTGCCAATAATTAGTTAGGATTGTCCATTAATTCAGCCTAACTAAACCAGCCCTATGTGAAACATTTTCTGTTCATTACTTGAGCATGAGTATTGGCCAAGGGTATTGGCCAGGGTCTATTCCCAACAGGAATTTCAGATCTCATCCTATTGGATGGTCCAGTTTAGCAGCAAGGAAATGGCCAAATCATGCCAATTGTGCTGAGGGCTGGAGATGGTATCCTTGGCTTTGCCGAATTTCCTAGTGCAGATGCAGCCATACCTTCATAAGTGGGTCGTGTTTAAGAGCTATAATATCACAGAATTATTAAGGGTGGAAAGACTTCCAAGATCATCAAGTCAACCAAGTATGATCCAGAATTATGAATAAACCACACAGAACTCCTTTTATTTACCCAAGAAGTGTGAGCCAAACTTTATGACACTGGAAAATTAGCAATGCTGGAGAGCCGAGGGCATGGATTCTGTCTTGGCTTCTCTGAAGTCAACAGCCCTGTGTCAGTCTGCACTTGCTGAGAGTGTGTCCCATGGTGTTTCAGAACTGAGGCTCCACCAAAAACAACCTTTGAAGCTCTATGCAGTCTGCTCTTTGGCTCTATTCCTTTCTTTTCTGTTTCTCCCACAGGTAATAAATAGTTTAGGGAGCAAATCTTGAATTTCACTATAGCAAAATGCGAGTACTGTAAACTCCTCGGTGTTTGTGAGCGCACTGATATTTATGCGTGTGTGTGTATTTCTTTCCCTTTTTTTTTTTTTTTTTTTTCTTTTTTTGTCCCTTCTGTCTCCTTCCCATTTGTAGTTTGATCACTCATGGTTTTGGAACTCCTGCAATATGTGCTGCCCTAAGCACTTTCCAAACTGTTCTCAGTGAAATGCTGAACTACTTGGAAAAGCACACATCGCACAAAAACGGAGGAGCGGCGGAATCCGGCCAAGGACACGCCAACTCGGAGAAAGCCCCCCTGCGGAAAACTTCAGAGGCTGCTGTGAAAGAGGGCAAAACAGAAAAGACAGACTAGCTACATCAAACAGAATCTATTTCGAGAGAGTCTTGCTGCTGATATTTTTTTTAAATATATATATCATTGAGGGCAATTTATCTCCAGTGGACCAAATCCAAAAAAAAAAAAAAAAAATGGGGGGAAAAATAGAAAAAAATAGTAAAAAGAAAATAAAAAGAAAATAAAAAAGAAAGATTAAAACAGAGAGAAAGAGAGAGCGTGCGAGAGGAAAGTATTCAACCCTAAGAACAGCAGTGTACAGTAATTGTGTGATGAAATTGTCACTTTTTTAAAATTTATGTTGCTCTAAACCGCTTTTTTGTGCACGTAGTATTTGATTGTTCTGAATGATACACTAACACTGTTTTTTATAAGCACTTCTGGACTTGGCTGAGGTGGCACATGAAATTTGAAGCACTTTCTTCTCCGGCAGCAGGGTTAGGGTCAGTGCATCAGTTGTGGGACACACAGTTCCAGCATCCTGACTTTGCTTGCATGCTGGATAGATTGAAAGAAGGGCTTCCTCTGGTCCGTCGGAAATGCCTGATCTACTCACCATTGGGAAAACAAAATGGAAATCTGGAAAAGGAGGAATTCTTGGGTCATGGGACAAATGAACCGTCCTGTACATGGGAATGTACAGTAAAGCTGCACTGGAATGAGGCCAGAACCTGTTGGGAATCTGTCCTGACCATTCAAGCAGCAGCTATGGTGTCTCTTGTGAGAAGAGCATGGCAGACTGAAAGGAAAACAAACCTTGATAGCCTCAGTAAGAGCCCTGATCCCCCTGTGAACTTCAGTTTAAATGACAGCATGGGCTTCTGTTCTCTGTTTTCTCAGCCCCTGGTCCCACAGCACTCTGCCGTACCTGGGTCTCTATTCAACACAATCAATGCAGGCAATTGGAGTCACCTTTTGTGTTGCCTTGATTTTATGATGCTTTCTTTTCTTCAACAGCTTGTTTCTGCAGCTTTATTGTCTTTATAAATCCAGATGAGGTGCAGAGGTCTAACAGAATCCACTCACTGGAAATAAAATAAAAAACAAAATTACAAATAAGACAGATTGGCTTAGTCCAGAGCAGCTGAGTGGTAATAACCTTGCTAGTATACTTTCGAAATACTATTTTACCACCTATCACACATCCTCACACAGAAAACATGAGAGGTATAGCTTGAGCTCAAGACTCTGAGTCTAGGGACTTTTTCCGGTCACATTCTGACTCCTCTTATTCCATTCTTTTTCTTGTTTCTCTGACATCACCTTATTGAGAAAGTTAGGAAGGAACGGTATTACTGGGAGGGCTTGATGTTGTCCATCTCTGTTTAAGATCAGCAGAACCAGACCTTTTCTTCCTAGGGACAATTCAACTCTTTCTGTGGTAGGAAAAAGTATAGTTGTTCATGTGTAAATGTTTAGAGCCATTTGAAATGTTTTAGGTATCTAAGACAGCCACAGAGTTTTGACAGTTATGACACGAAACCTTTAGGAAAACTGGACTCACCTGGAGGAGGAGCTGGAGGATCCCAGAGACAGCACTAGATAACTGTGGGTGACAAAAGCTGTCACACACATTTTCACTTTCTAGAAGTTGTTAGTGTGTATTACACCTTGGCTGATCAGTTTAGACTAAACCTAGGGACTACAACAAATAGCTGAGGTGTTTAGAGCCAGATGAAAGGATTCAAACTGAATTAACAAGGCCACCCTCACCTTCCAAATTATGGAAGGCAATAGAGCGATGATGGCATGATGCTGTTCCTCTCAAGGTCAGTAAGGACATTGCCATCACCATGAGAAAACACTCTAGAAAGTAAGGAGTCTCTGATTGTTTATTTAAAGAAATCTGGGAAAAAAATCCTATGGTTTTGTCCAGATTTGTCCTAGCTCAGGGTAGGTGTATAACTCAGATATCTGCTTTAGTGCTATCCAGTCACCATCCTGTGCTGAGGGAAACAGGGGTATCTCCATGGGACTCCATCTCCTTAACACACCAAGATCAGATAAGTGCCTCAAAAATTTAACTTTATTACATTAATTTAATGAGTTTGTGCCAGTACTTCTGGAACAGTCCTCGGAGATGTCTTCTGCAGAAACATTGTGGAACTGTCCTAGAACATGAAATACATGGTGTGGAAGTAGGTAACCGTGATTAAAAGCAAAAAGCAAACTCATTCTGCTTTTTTTATTGCCCAGACTGAGGGAAATGGAAAAACTAAAAGTTTGACTGTGTCAGATATGGAGATTTGCCACATCTGTAAAATATGTGCAAATTAAAACAATTTAATTTGAACCTCTATTTCAAAATCTAATTTAAATTAGATTTTATTTGGGAAAAAAATACAAGGAAACATTTTTAAAATCCTTTTCAGTATTTTTCCACTAAAATATCAACTTTATTGAGAAGGAGGAATAAATGGTTGGGCAAATAAATCTGTAAAACTGTTGGGAAAGCAGCATTTTATTACCATCAAATTAAAATGTTTAGCATTGGAAATATTATGTATGCAACCTTATATAAAATATTTGCCTATTCAGGATATGGTCCAAGGTCCCAACAATAATTTATTTCAAGACTTGTGACTCTCGCTGTTACATAATCACTATGAGTGTCTGCTCTGCAGGCAACAGATTATTTTTGGCCTGGATTACCCTTTGATCTATTACTATTAATAAATCTGAGCACACTTCAAGCCCCAGAACTTCCAGTTTTTGATTTAATGACCCCTGTATATTTTTGTTAAGGGTCCATACAGATCTAATTCAACCTGATTGAACTGCTGTATGCTCTTACCATTAAGAAGTTGTTTCTGTTTCCATGTCAAACATTCCGGTTTTTCCTTTAGTATATTAGCACATTTTAATAGCAAAATTCTTTTTAAAATGTGGCTGCGAGCTTGCTGACATTGACAGGCTCTCTATTTTTTATTTTTAATTGCATTTAATAATTTTATTGAGTAAACAATAATTATCACTGCTCTTCTGCTGAACTAACTATCTGAGCTGTTTGGTGTCAAGATGCCTTTAGGTTTTTACATGGGAACTTTCAGTGAGGTTTTAAGCAGTGAATTCACTGATGTTCCTGTTAAAATCTCAGACTATGTTCTCATCCACTTGCATTCCCGTTCTGTTCATGGGAACATGCTCATGTTCCCATGGTGTAGTTTTGTGAGTTTTGTTATTTCCTTAGTCCTTGTCTCTGTGGAAACATTGCCATCTCAAAGCACATTCACGACCTAGATAAACTTGAAGGAAGTTCATGATTGGAAGTTAGTGGGTGCTCTCTGGTGTCAGATTGAAGTATACTTTTACTTTGATTTGGGAATTTATCTGATCAGAAAAAGAGGGGGGGAAATAATCTTTTAAGAGATTATGGAAGTGTTTATTCAATGTCAAAACTATCAAAGGAGTAGACAAAAATCTCCAAAGTTCCATGGCCAGGCCAAGGAGTCATTATTATTGTTGGACCCCAAAAATTCATTCATAACCCAAGTGCTGTCTGGCGGTTGGATCCTGTTGTGCTTTAGCCCATTGCTCAGCATGAGTTACACCTTTCCTA
Organism: Cichladusa arquata; assembly: GCA_026413545.1. Classification (NCBI taxonomy): domain Eukaryota; kingdom Metazoa; phylum Chordata; class Aves; order Passeriformes; family Muscicapidae; genus Cichladusa; species Cichladusa arquata. The sequence goes on from JAOTQP010001546.1 coordinate 107,797,616, forward strand.
CCACCAATCTCAAAACATTTTAAGTAGATCCCTGAACTTACTCCTTATCCTAAGTCCTGGCACATGTGATTCACAAACAGCAGCTTCTGACTCTTGGATTTATTAGCTAATGACTCATGGAGCAAACACACTGACTAACTACAAATTTATTTTTCTAGAGCAAGGTGTTACTGTGAGTACAAACAGCTCTTGTGCTGACTAAGCTTAGAAGGTGAGTCTGGCAGAGCAGGAGTAGAGTTCTCACCTCTGTCATGAGATTTGGTTTTCTGTTCACACAGCTCTCATTTAGCACCATTACATGCAGACATGTAATGTAGTAAAAAGAGAGTTTTATCAGATGCTGAGAGCTGGAACAGAGCTCACATGGCCTGTTAAGGGGAGGGAACCACAGACAAGCAGTGATGACTCTGCTACCTACAACTGAAGGCTGTCAGGAACTTTGTCCTTTGTGCTGCCACCTTTAACCCTAACTCCCTCTAGGTGTCATTCTGTTGCCTTGGAGAACTGGCAGAAAGGGTGAATTTAGACCTTTCATTTGCTTCCTTTTTAAAGACAAACGGCAACATTTGTTGGGAAAAGACTTCAGCTCTCCAAATCAACATGGAATCTGCTCTTTGAAGCTTCTCTTTGACTTTTCCTAAAACCAGAAAAATCTGCTACAAAGCAGGCACAATGTATAGTCCTTCCAAATCCCAGACCTCTGTGTAAATATTTCCCCAGTTCATCTCTTCCTTTGGACGTGACTCAGTGGCACAGGCGCAGCTCACAATTTTGCAGCCAGGCTCAAGAAGGGCTGTTTATTGTCCTAAGAGCCAGTTTTAACTTTACAATCTCTAACTGCTATTTTTTGTTTGTTTGTTTGTTTCCTAATACCAACAAGCAATTTTGGTCTTAGATGTCTTAGGTATCCAAAAGGGCTGCTGGTGAATTCCAAGGTCATTTGACTTTCATTTATCCTTTGGAGAAATAGTTCTGCTGCTTTATTTCTATGGACAAGAAGAAACAGCATTAGTAGAAGGCACAAGCCTGCAACACAAGGAAGAATCAATAAATTATACAAGAACTGTATTTATAAAATTATCCTTTGCCCCTGCCCTCATTACAGGTTTGACAAAAATGCACATATAGCTGTGTGGGGAATGAGGGAGGAAGATAAAGTCATTTTCCTTTGCCAGGTGAAGGTCATTTGGAGAGGTCTGATATTTTTTATTGCCATTCTTTACTTTTCTTTATTTTGTACAATGAATTCTGTTCTGTACAGCAGCTGTTGTGATTGTATTTAAATGTGAGTGCGCACTTGGTCACCAACAAACAATGTCCTATTAATTGCTTTGGAGTTTTGGTTTGGTTCTTTTCCTTCCACTTAATTTAATTTATAATTCAGTGGTGAAAAACATAATCTTTTATATTTCTATTTCCTATACAAGCTACCTGTTTTACATGAGTCTATGAAGATAATGACCACATTTGATCAAACATTTCACGGCAATAAAATCTATGTTGATCTAACCCTGATCTGTCTGGTGCTTCAAAATAATTTCCATCTCTGAGTAAAGATTATCAAACTTGACCAGGAACCAGGTCTATGATATTACAAGACCTAGAATTTTCATCCAACAGGTAAGACATGCAAAGCAGAGAAACTATAAAAATATTGTTTTGAAACTACAGCAAGGAAATCAGTTTATACAGAGATTAAAGTTGGGATTTATCCCATTTAAATGTGACTATGTTAAATAGCTATCTGATCTAGAATCTGTTAACCAGATTTAATGTTTTTGTGTAAAGAGAAAGATCTAATGCAAGGCAATTTGTGTTGTCCTGAATCAGGAATTCAAACTGGTTGGGATGATTTATATTAGATAAGTAGAAGATTAGATTAGGAAAAGTAGTAGGAGTCCTCATGTCTATTAACTCATAATAGATGCACCCTAGAAAACCTGATAATCCTTAATATTTGATATTTAGACGCCCTCAGATGTGCTTTTCCCATAAATGCACAGAAAGGTTGTGAAAATGCTGGCAATCAAATCTTCATCCCCGTAGCTTCAAACTAATTATTTAATCTCCCTGAAATTTTACAGCAATTCATTTCCAAGTCCTGCTTCAGCCAAGGGTCTGGGCTAAATGCGACTGTTTCCACTCAAGATTTTGATTCCAATATTGCAGCACAAAGTTTGACTCTTTCCAGGCAGAAACAACAGTCCAAAAAAAAGACTTTAGATGTAAATAATATCCTCTTCAGGTATGACTTGAAACAACTCTAGCTCAGAGGTTTAGCCAAACTTTCCAAAAACACATGGATCTAAAACTTTTCACTAAAAATTAAAAATAACAAAAAAAAAATTGCAAAATTATGTGGTTTTAACAGCAATTTTATACACATACATATTCAAAACTGTTTGGGAACCTGATGGCAATCCTTCATTCTGTGTTGTTCAGTGCTTCTTTCAGAACTGATTTTCTGAGCAATTCTAGACAACACACCAAGGGCAAAGCTGTAGGGGCAGAAACTTCAGAAGAGTTTCAGATAGAAAAGGAAATGTGTTGGGAAGAGGTTCTCACATATTTAAACTTATTTTATCCAACTGTCACCTCTGTTCCCTAACAAATGAACTCTCAATAATTAATATTACCCTGGTAATCTTCTAGGAAATACAATTCCCCAGCTGTTACAGTGGATACCTCTAATCAGTTCTGTATGCGCTCTTCTCCAAAATCAGAAGAAATGCAATGGTGACAAATTCATCAGTATTTTAAACACAGTCACATGAGAGGCTGCATTTCCTATCTCTCTTCACTTTGGTGTGTTAATTTTTCCACATAGACCATTAAAACAAAAAGAAGACAATTCCACTGAGATTTGCAGAGGTGCAGTGCCAAAGTACAAGTCAATGCTCAAAAGTAGCCTCTAAGTTGTAGACAGTGCACCATACAAGAAGATGAAAAGGAAAAAACAGTAATAGAAAAAAATTAATCTCTCTCAGATTTTATATGCAAACAGCGTACAGGGAGCTTGGGCAAATTTGCATTCAAAGTAAGTGACCAGGCAAAAAATGGATCAAATCTGTAAAATAACAAGTGTCCTGAACTCCAGGAATTAGCAGAGTTGTTCAAGTATATATGGTAGTACTATCCCTTGTTTCAACAGCAGAACTCCTACTTTTTATAAAGGCTGGGTATTTGTATTTTGTTGGAAAGTACAGTTTAGTTTCTAGGCAAGGACCAAAAACTTAATCTAACAAAATCTAACCTCTTAACTCCTGTTCAGGTTCACCTTCCCATAAAAGAACATGAATAAGAAATTAATGGGAAATTCAAGCCTTAATGGAAAGGGCATTTTGCTCTGGGCAGAGTTTATGTTGTGGAGTTTTTTAATGGAAAGATATTTGAATTAGTGATATATAAATGCAGCTCCTGAAGCAACTCAAAATGTCAAGACTTGGAGGCTGGCCCTGTCTACCCTGTCTGACTCCCACTGCTTCTCTAGAAGGATCAGGGTCTTACAGCTTCACTGTATCTGTCAATCCCTTGTGTACACTTTGGATTCTCAAGGAAATATGAAATGATGCTGAGCAAGAATATTGCATTTGTCTGTCTACATGCATAGTAGCAATATTTTGGTTCAGAGGCCCCCACCTTAATCTACATCTTAATCTGGAGAAAAAGAAGCTGAGAGAAGACGTAGATTCCAGTTGAACCAGGGGAGATTTAGATCAGATATTTAGAAAACTTTCATCATGGAAAGTGTTGTAAAGCATTGGAAAAAGTTGCCCAGGGACATGGGGGGAAATAGCATGTGGAAGTGTCACTTGAGGACGTGGTTTAGAGGTGAACATGGCAGTGCTAGTTGGACTTGATGATCTTAAAGGTCTTTTCCAACCTTAAAGATTCTATGATTCTGTGATCCAAAAAATCTTAGACCAGGCATGTGATGGCAGGAAGATGATCCCATTACTGCTATCACCCAGAGCTATCTAGTTATCACATGTGGGGTTTTTTTATTAATTAATGCATTTAACACAAATATTAATGAACCACTCTGGGCCATCATTATGGTCAGATAAATTAAGGTGTTATCAAAGCACTGAACCTTTGCCAATTAACATGCAATGTGAAGCCAGTAATGAAACTACACAGAAAATTCAGAATGGCCAGTAGAGAGCATCTTAGTGGAACTGGATGCTCTGTGAATAAACTGCTGGAAGTATGCCAAGGTATTATCTCCTTATTTATCAAATTTGCATCTGAGAAATAAATGGGTAAACTCTCCCTTGAAAATTGTCTATGATGTGAAAATAAAAATGAAAGATGAGCAAACAGATAAAAATCTTGCACACTTAGCTATGGACAGATGTATGAGGAAAATGGCTTAAAAACTATGATTTTTGAATCACATTAAAAGTTTATGTTTCTCCCCCTTTATTCCTATCAATTAAAACAGAAACCAGAAATCCTGTGTGGCAAAACCACTTTAGAAAACTGCATTGGGGAAATATGCTTGTGGTGGCACTAACTGTTGTGAGTGAAAAAACAAAAAACTTTCATGCCTGATTAACAAGCCAAGTGTACTGTAGCAGCAGCAGAAGCTTTTGTGGACCCACTCTTTTACTTTTGCAGCAAAATGAATAGAGACCATTGGCCTCTGCCTACTTTTCACTGTTACCATACAATTAGTTTTTAACTCCTTTTAATCTGCCTTTCACTGAACCCCTAAACAAAAGCACAGCTCTGCACAGGTTTCTAATTTTAGACATAGAAGTCAGGTATAAATTTAGACAGGTTTGTTAGAGCAACTCCATTGACTCTAGAGGGAGCTTAGTTTGATTAAACACCTAATTTTCAAGTAGAAAGGGAAAAACCCCGCACTAAACTTATCTTCAGCTAAAATTAAATGGGAGGAACTTCTTATCATCACTGGGTCATCTCAGGAGTGAAATTGGTGCCACTGAAGAAAGAGTTGCAGCAACCTTATCTGTTGTCCATCCTGTCCCCCAGTTTTTGGGTTCAATTAATCCATCAGACTGGGCAGTGTTTCCAATTGCAGTCTGTTGGTGTTACTGCCTCTGCTCCAGATTCTGCATTGTTATTAACCTGCTGAGTTATCTCAAGGTTGTTGTCTTAAGCAAAAAAAACTGAGTCAGGGCACCTCAGAAATGGCCACTGAATAGACAAGCAAGAATGAGCATAGGAAGAGTATTCCCCATAGAAACCAACAGGCTTATAAAAAGTCTACACCAGTGGGAAACCAGTCACAGATGAAGTTTTGAATAATTTGGTTTATAAGTTAGTTGGGTTTTTTTCATTAGTGTTTCTAAACAGATTGATCTCTGAGGCCAACTGTCCCAGCATGGCCACACCTGTACAATTAAACTTCAGCTGGAAACCAAACAAGGAATTGATCCTTAGACTGCTGTGAAGGTGTTTCCCCCACCAAGGATGTGGTAAGTTCCCTGACATGTGATGTGTTCTCCAAGAACACACAGGCAGCAGGGCCAGATGATCTGTGTGCTCTTCCAGTTTCAATCAGCAAAACCAATATTTGGGACAGTGAATATATTTCAATCCTTATTTATTAGTACATTTCAGCTCTGTGCATTTTTTTCTTTTTTTGTTAATTGCCTGCCAAAACTTAAGCTGCATCTCATCCATTACTCATTCAATTATGATAGGAGATATTGATTTAGATTTTGACTTTTCAATCTCAGCTGCTGTTAGTAACTTCTGGGCAGCATTTCTCAGGAGTTTGTAGCCTCAGCTTTCATAAGCAGCTTCTTGCCACTTAGCTGCTTCTTTTGAGTAGTGGATTATGTTTCACTACATAAAATGTTCCTATCAGTCACTCCTGACACACAGATCATCTTGAACTTTGTGCAAAGTGCAGTACAGACAGCCTGCCCTCAGGAAGGTCATTAAAACATTCCATTAAATATCTGCACATAATTCAGATCAGACAAACGTGCCACAGCAACTATCAACAAGGATCATGTCGGGACAGAGGAAAGGATGAAGCCAAAGCTAGAAGAAGTCAATCACAAACTAGCTTTTGGAGTAAGGTGCATTTTTCATTTCATAATGTTGAAATAAGTGTTACAGAATTATGATGTGAATCCCTGCAGCTCCTGTGTCATATCTGTCAGCCCCATATTTCAGGGAGTCTTGTCAGGATCAGAGGAAACCTCTGCGAGGTGAACATTCCCAGACTCCAATGTGAAAGGCTGCATCAACTGTAACTGCTGAATGACCCCAGGATCAAACTAAAAGTCACACCTTGCAGACAAAATAAACAACTATATCATTCAAATTATAATAATGCGTGTCAATGAAGATGATCTGTGTAAAATACTAAAAATAAAAATAAAAATAAATAATAATAATAATAATAATAATAATAATAATAATAGTAATATAGGCAGACTGTTTATATCTCAAAATTATAAAGCTTTTTTGTAGTGTTAGTGTCACTCTAATAATACTTGGATGACAAACAAAATGATTCACTGAATAATATTTAAAAATTGTTAGATAAAATGTGTCTATTATAAACCATGGGGAACAATGTCCTCTAAATACCAATTCAAAGAGAATCTCCTCATTTCCTCCTTTCACCTAGTTACTGAATAGCCCAAAAGAGTGATAACTCCTTTTATTTTCCAATATCACACTACATCCTCGATTTCTGGTTCTCAGGTACCTTGGGGCTATCTTAATGACCCTGTTCAGCCTTTACTTGAGTCAATAACAAAATCCCCATGGACTTCAATAGGGCCAGGATTAATTCCAGACAGCTCTGTTTATTAGCAATATTTTTCCCCTTATTCTATGGGACTTCTTGTATTCCTCACAAAAGCAATGCAGCATGGCTTTCCCCCTTCAAAAGAGGTGGTTGCATCCAGACTGCACAAGAGGAAAGATCTCTGATGTGTGTTACCTCTTGGGAGACTGTCAGCTAATCCAAACCAAAACTTTTCCAGGAGTTCTAGCATTAGAAGAGTATGGGAGATCAGTAGAGACAGCAGAGCAATGCTCGAGCTATTTACTGTTTTATTATTCCTTTAATACTTCCCCAAAATTTTCATTCTCAGAAATGGTAATGGCAACACAACTGGATTCTCTTTAGCACCTGAAACCCACGTGGCTGTTCCCAAACATCTCCTGTCCCACTAAAAACCCGTCCTACAAGCACAGTGTGTGTCACTGCACAGCTGAACAGCACTCAGCCTGTTCTGGGAGGAATACACACCAGCCCATGTATAATTACTGATCTGATTTCAATGGGTATTAGCTGTATATATTTAGAAGTGTGTGTTATCCACACAAGAGTTTTATTTTGTTCCCTGTATTTCAGTTTCTGCCCTGCAGACAATCTGTCAGATCATTTTATGCAATTGCTCTCATTTCATACCCATGTTGAGGGGACAATGTGGCACAAGGAGTGGAAATGTTTTGGGCTTTTTCAGGTGAATTTTGGTTTTCTTGCATCAAAAACATGGGGTTTTTTCTATACTCCATCTGAAATAATGGAAAACCACTATTTCCAGGTTTGTGACATTTCAAGGATGAGAAAAAAGGGAGAAGGAAGATGTTAATAGCAGGGATCAGTCTAGTGCAATAATCAAACCAGAGCAGCAGGTCCTGTAACCTCTCACGGCAATTATTAACTAGTATCTCAAAAGAAGAAAACAAATGCTATGGATAAAAACAAAGGAATAATTTCATCTGTGGTTACACAATATTCTACAATATGACAACTTAGGGAGCTTTCAAAGAAATGATCAGCTGTCTGGAAAATAAATATTTCTTTTTTTATGACTTGGTGAAGCATAGAAGCTAATTTGTTGCTAAAATTTTAAAAATATGAACAGAAAAATCCACATAATTAGATACTTAACAGTCTGGCATCAGTTCTGTTCCCACTAATGAATTATCTGACTGAGGACTCAATTAATAAAAAAATTAAAGGAGGATAATGTAATTAACACTAATCAATATGGGTTTACAGAAAACAAATGCTGTCAAATAAACTTGTTTTTCTTCCTTTTAATGTGATGACAAATTTGATCAAGTTCTAGAGCACATTTTACTTGCAACAAGAATGTTTACTACAAATATAACAATTCATCAAAATACTAAGTGCCAGAAATTAATATAAATCTATCTAGAAATTGATAAAAAGAGATAATAATGATTAAACATGTAAATTCCTAAAAGAGCTTCAGGTTTCAGTTCCTGCCCTGAAAATAGTTTATATTCTAATTTATGAGAATAAATAATGGCATTGATGATAATGTTTGTAAATTGATTGAGAGATTGCAGAAAAAACTGGTTAAGAGAAAAAATTATCTGGATTGTTCAAGAAGCTGGATGTCAGTAATCAACTTATTAAAAAATGAAAAAGGAATTTCTACATCTTGGAAGAAAATTTGTATTTTTTCCTCATGAGATGGTGGAATCTGCTCTGGAAAGCAGCAGCTCTGAAAGGGAATTTTTGGTTGTAGATGATCCACCAAGCATGAGCTTGAACTTGAGGGCAGAAGGCCAAGTGTCTTGTGTCTGGCAAAAGAATATCATGTACTTATTCATAAAGCTCATGTTGCATCTGTCACAGGAATGAAGCAACAGCACATGGAATATGAGGCTTGTTTCTGACACATGCCTTTCATAAAGCTGTTGGTGAACTGAGTAAAGTGATGTGGCATCCCTGCTGCCACCAAAGCATTGTCTGAATCTTTACAGAAAATACCTGGGCTCCTGGTGGGCACCCAGCTGGATGTGAGCCAGCAATGTGTCCTTCACAGCAAGGTGGTGAAGGACCAGGTGTGTCCTGGGCTGCACTGGAGGTGCTGGAAACAGGTGGGAGGGGATCATTGCCCTGCACTCAGCACTGGGGATCTCACAACTGTGTCCAGCTCAAGGCTTCTCAGTGCCAGAGGGACGTGGACAGACTGCAGAGAGTCCAACAAATGACCCCTGAGGGGATTAAGGTTCTGGAGCATGTCCCATGGAGAAAGGCTGAGAAAGCTGTGACAGGTCAGCCTTGAGAAGAGAAGGCTCAAGGGGAATTTTATCCAAGTACCTAAATCCCTGAAGGGAGAATGCAAAGAGAGCAGAGACAGGCTTCTTACAGTGATGTTCAGTGAAAGGACCAGAGGTCAAGTGCACCCACTGATACACAGGAGGTTCTTCTGAACAGCAGGAAACACATTTTTATTGTGAAGGTGGCCAAGCACCAGCACAGGTTGGCCAGGAAGGTTGTGGACTTCCCTCCCTGAAGCTATTAGACGTCATCTAGACATAGTCCTGGACAGCAGGGCTGGGTGGCCCTGCTTGAGCAGATGGGATGAACCAGGTGGCCTCCAGAGGTTCCTCCCGACTTCAACCATTCTGTGATTCTGTGAAATCCATAAAATGAAAGACAAAACAAGCTTAATTTATTCATCTTAACAGCAAGGTGACACAGAGACCTGCAAGAGTTAACAGATGCATCCTATCAAAAGATTTTACAGTTCAAGGACTGAGTTTCAATAAAGCCCTGAGTGGAAAGCAGATTTATATCTTTATCAGATGGAGTGATTAAGAAAGGAACAATTCATTAAATTAGGCAAAGATTTTATGTCCATGGCCTTAAAAAGTAAAAACAAGACATTGTTATTATTAATGCTCTGCAGGAGCACTGTGGCTCATCCAACAGTTATTCCATGCAGATTTTCTGGCCCGTGTTCTGCATGAGTTACATTAACTGAGCAATGGCAGCTTTTGTTTCCACAAAGCTGTGATTGTCCCATGCTTCCTAGTCTATCTTGTTTTCATTCATTTTCATTCATTTTCATGACTTGCACAAAATAGATTTGCTGCTCTACTTTAGACTAATTCCATATTCAGAGGATGCACAAATGGAATCCCCTAGGGAATTAGAGAAGCTGACCAAACAGCAACACCCTTCATTTGCACAAGAGATCCTACATGGCATAAAGAATTTTGACATTATGGGGAACTTTGCTGGATGTTGTTCTTGGTGCTGCAACATTGATCCCTTTTATTCTTTTTTTCAGCCAGGCATCTTCCTGATGTTCCTGCACCTGGGATGTGATCAAGTTGCTTTTGATTGTGTTCAAAGCCAGGTTGGACAGGGCTTGGAGCAACCTGCAGTGGTGGAAGGTGTTCCTGCCCATGGCAGGGTTTGGAATTAAATGGTTTTTAAGGTCCCTCCCAACCTAAACAATTCTGGGATTCTATGATTCTATAAATTATGATTAACAACAAACAAGGTAAGTCAAAACGGAGTTTCAGTAAAGAAATTGGTGTGGACAAGGAGCAATCCAAGTAGGTCTGGGAAAGGGAAGCATTCTCCTGAATTCCAGTCCCCCCCTCCACTACACTGATTAAGGTCCCTCCATTCATACCCCATATGCTTTTAAGAGTATTTCTGGTTTATATTTTCACTGAAGTTTTACAGATCCATCATTAACTTATAATCAACATTAGTTACAAGAGAGGCTTTATAAAAAAAAAAAAAAAAAGACTGAAACAAGGTTGGTCATTCAAGGAACCTTGACACTGCTCTTGTGATTCCAGCCTGTAAGAAAAGTTTAAAGCCCCTGGGAAAAAAGTGGGTCCCCAAAAAAAAATTGTGATTACCTTGTGTTGGGGGTTGAGTGTTTTTCTATTACTGTGTCAATTTAAAGAATTTTTCCCATTATCATGCCAATGGAGCTGG
>JAOTQP010001546.1:107821680-107832618 GCA_026413545.1 Cichladusa arquata
TTCAGATGTCTGTCCTGCCAAAATATAAGAAAAATATACATGGAAAAGGAAACAAAAGACACTGGAAGTTGCTGAAGAAATCATAGCGCCTGGATTTGTTCAATACCGATGTCTCATTTTTATTTGATTTGATTTTTTAAAAAATATTTTTAAGGAGTAAATTCCCTTTAAGCAAAGATTTCCTGTGATTTTTACTTTGTTTTTTTTCTTCTTCTTTTTTTACTTTTTTTTTTTTTTTTTTTTTTTTTTTTAATCTTTTTCCCAAGTCCTTTTTAAAAAAACTTCTCACCTCAGAGTCTTCTGAGAAGTGCAACTTTCTTTTCTGGCTTTTCCACGTGAAAATGGGTCGGTGATTTTGAGTTACAAGACTTGAGCAGGGGGAATAAACAGATGCTGGGAAACTTTAGGCAGGAGAAGGGGTGGGTTGTTCTGGATAGACGGGTAGTTTGGTGCTCTTTAGTTTTTAATGGTTTTTTTTTTCTCCTTTTGGGTTTGATTTGAGGGGACTGTGGGTTGGGAATTATACTACTGGTCTGAAATTGCAGATCGTATATGTATTTGGAGCACTAGTCCTACATTTTTAATTATGACATTTAGCAATTCTCCTTCACACCCCCCGCCCCTACCCCCTCCTTGCTAGTTCCTGGGAATAGACACGATGTGAGTGCAAAACATTGGAACATTTCTAATAAGTGGCGGGGGAAGGGGGCACATCTGAATCCGACTTTCCAGCTGTTTACGTCCTATTTTATTTTATTTCATTTCACTTCGGGTTGGGATTGTGCTCCTTTTACTTTTTCTTTTTTTTTTCTTTTTTTTTTTTTTTTTTTCTCTCTCTCTTTTTTTTTTTTTTTTTTTTCTCTCTCTCTTTTTTTTTTTTTTTCTTTTCCTAAAAAAAAAGTCCTCTTCTTTGTTGTTGTTTGTATGTCATTCCGCTTGTAGGACCGGCATGATGGAGTGCCCAGCCACAGTTCCAGGCTGTCCCAGCTGGGATCCGTCTCGCAGGGACCCTACTCCAGCGCTCCTCCGCTCTCTCACACCCCATCCTCGGATTTCCAGCCGCCTTATTTCCCACCCCCCTACCAGCCTCTTCCTTACCACCAAAGCCAGGACCCTTACTCCCATGTCAATGACCCCTACTCCCTAAACCCCTTGCATCAGCCCCAGCAGCACCCCTGGGGACAGAGGCAGAGGCAAGAGGTGGGATCAGAAACCGGGTCGCTGCTGCCACAGCCTCGGGCCGCCCTGCCCCAGCTCTCGGGACTGGACCCCAGGCGGGACTACCACTCAGTACGGAGGCCAGATGTCCTCCTGCACTCAGCTCACCATGGCCTTGACTCCGGCATGGGGGACAGCCTTTCTCTGCATGGCATCGGACACCCAGGGATGGAGGAGGTCCAGGTAAGGCACCGCGTTTCTTTCTCCTAGAAATGATCACTGAGGGGTTTACAGCATTATTGCTGTGGGTTGCTATTGTTTTTCCGCACCGGGTTTGTAACTGTGGTATTCCCCCTCCCTCTCCTTCAGTTTTTCTATTTTTTTTTTTTTTTTTTTAAATAAGAGTATTTATTTCCTGGCTGTCACGCACAAGCTCTGCATTATAAACCCTCCCCTACATGGCAAAGCAGCAAAGTGCAGGGGGAAGGCAGACATGCTGCTCTAAATATTCCACGTGTTTCAAAAGCTGGCAGAGTTCAAGCTTGGCTTTTCAAATTCCAGTTATTTCCCATGCAATCTCAGCTTCCACTCCCCTCCACCCGCCCTCTCCTCCCCCCAACCAATTTCCTGCCGTTCAGAGATTTTGATGAAACTGTCGAAATACTACATTTTTCATCCGGGAGGGAGGGAAATTATGAACAAAACCCAAACCAAAAGCAATAACTTGTGATCAGGAACAAGTCCCATGTCCCCACCCCCCTTATTTGTTAAGTGTGCTTTGTAGGGTAGCACTGATTTTAAATAGTTTCATTCCCTCTTTTGGATAACAAAGGAGTTTCGCCGGGCTCAAAGCACAGTATTTCCCGGCTTTCTTCCATCCCACGCGAAACTCATCATCACGTGTTATTTCCTAAAAGCAGAAGGACCCTTAACAGCTTCGCTGCTGGGGTGGTCTGCACCTTGCTGGAGCAGGGCATGGCCAGCCCGTGGGGACCCCCGAGGAGGGGGTTGCAGCCTCCAGGGTCCAAGTTCTGCCTCAGGCTCTCCTAATCTGGATTTTGGCTGTTCCCCTCCAGGCGTTTTTATCTTTTTTTTTTTTTTTTTTTCTTTTTCTCCAAAATTTCTTTATCATATATCATATCTGTATATGTACTTAGTCTTGGGATAAATAAAGGTAGAGGTCACTGGATGAAATAACGACTTCAAAGTTACAGACAGGGGAAACGAAAGGAGAAAAGAGGAGCTGGGAAGACAAAAAATAGCCATGAAAAAGGATGCTGCTGAACATGAGAGGAATCAGCAGCAGGGAAGCGGAGGGGATGCATTGCTTTGGCTTGAGGCTTGTCTTAGGGCTGCACGGGAAAAACCTCGAGCTTTGCTGGGGCGAAATGTTTTAAAAAAGACAGGTTTTGCCCTTTGGATTTGCTCCCGCCTGCCAGCTCAGTGACCGTGGAGTCGCTGGTTTCTGCGGGTTTCCGAGGTGGCTTTGAGACCTGGGGGCAGCCCTGGGTGCGATGCGCAGGTCTCGTCTCGCATTCCTGGCTCAGACAAAGTGGTTTGCAAGTCAAGGCGAGTTTTACCTCTGTGAATGCTGAAATGAGATCGCTCTCCTCCTTTCTCTCTGAAGCCGATAGGTTTAAGTACTGTTTGTGCCTGGATATTTACACTTTCCCCGAAGAATAGCCGGTAATTGTTGTGCTTTTGTGAGAAATAGAGTAAAACAGAGGAGAGAGAAGGAAGGAAAGATATTTTAAGAAAAGATAAGGAAAAGATAAAATGAAGAAAGGACGAAAAGAGAGAGGAAAAGAAGAGAAGATAGGAGCGGGAAAGGAGGGAGAAAGGGAAAGAAAGAGAGGAAGACATAAAGAAGGAAAGGGAGAGAAGAAATAATCGGAAAGAAGGAGCTCAAATCAAGCAGCTCTCCATCCGTTTCCCAATAAAACATCCCTTCTGCGGGAAGGGCACTGCACTGGCTGAAAGTGCCTCCCCCGGAGCTCCCAGAGCAGCCGGGCCACCCGCGACCTGCGCGCCAGGGCTGGCGGGGTGTGGTGGGATGAGGATAGGATGGGATGGGACAGGCGAGGCTGCGGACCAACAGGGCTGAGGGTCCTGGTTTGGGATACTGAGACAGCAGGAGATTAAACACGCCCTGTATTTCTGAAAGTTTGTTCCCAGGTTGGGGGAGGAGGGGAAGAGGGAGAGGAGGGTGTCCCAAGGAGAAACACGTGAAGGAAGAGGTGTCCAACTGCAAGTTAACGCAGGCAGGAGGGAAAGCAGCCCAGAGCTCGCTGCTGCCGCTCAGCATTTTCTATTCTTGTCCCCCCAGCAGTGACAGATGAAGTTGGGCCGTTTTCCATCTTGATATTTAATATGGATTTATTCTAGATTAGAGAAACCTTTTCTAGAAACAGGGAGTTTTATTTAGGCTACGTACACTCATTATCCACCATCACTAGATATAATTTCTAGGAAGCGTTTCAAGTACTGGTTGGGTTTTTTTGGGTTTTTTTTTTTTTTTCATATTTCAATAGTCAAAAAAGTTGAACGGATATCTGGATGTGTAGTTGGATAAAGGTGTTTCTCTTCGCTTTATCTTACACGTGTGATCAAATATGTGCCATGAGAATGGGCTGGGCTGGGGAGAAGGAGACAGAGAGTGCGTGACAGAAAGAAACAGTGGTTATTTTATAAACACCAAATCCAGACCATGTGTGAGCCATTGTCCAGGGCTAGAATTAAGTGATTGTAACACGATAGCGCTCTGTTATTGTAAACAGGACAAGCTGTATTGCTATTGCTGCACCTCTCGAGAGGAATTTTCAATCTGCCATTTACAACCTTCAGACAGGGAAAGGAGAAGCCAAGACCTACTTATTGAACACAAATTTGCATCATCTAATAGTGGCTCCGAAAAAAACCCCAGATATTTTTTCCCCCACCAGCTGGGCAAAAGTAGGGTTACTAAACCTTAGGGTAGTAGGGTTATTAAAAAGGTAATAAATTATTCGATGAAGGAAAAATAGAGGGGGAAATTCAGATTCTGTACACTATTAGTATGAAAATATAGAGCTCAGTTTTTAAGGTTTTCAGTCAGATGTATCCATAGAAGTTGAATAAGGTGGTTATAGATAGTATTTAGGATGCTTCACGCTATCAGATTTTTGGAGGAGGGAAGGGAGGGGAATCTTCCTCTCCAGATTTTCCAAGTATATCTGGAAACTCATCACCTTTCCCCTCCCTGCACACACACCTCTGCTCCTCCTCCTCACTCACTGCCACTACGTGCTAGCTAGAGACACGGAAAGTTAAGTTGCACCAAAACACCCAAGTCTCTTATAAAGTAACCCCTGGTATCACTTTTAACTAAAGAAGTCTAGTAATTAAAAGTCTGAGTTGTTTTTCCACGTTTCCGCATGCAGTCCTAATTAAATCTTTACGATCCTCTCTGTGACTATTAACTGCCAGCATGCTGAGCGAATATCCTGTACAAAAACCCAGCAGGAGGGCGTAATTAGATAGAAAATCAGACAGGAGTCTTCTCATTAACTACAACAACTAACCCACGTTGCTGATGGAGCGAGTGGAGTGCACGCACACGCATAAAGGGTGCGCGCAACCATCGGCTCCAGAGATAAGGTGAGATAAGGAGGAAAGATGGGGAAAAGAAAAAAAAAAAAAAAAAACAAAAAAACAAAAAGGAAGGTGATGTTTCACGTTTACCTCCGTTTCTGTGCCACCGAGGTGCGCCACGCTGCGCTCCAGCAGGCTGCAGGGTTTGCTCATCATCCCTCGTTGGGAGCTGCTCAGGGAAAGGAGGGAAGACTTTGTAATTTTATTTTGTGCCCTTTAGGTATGTAGCCTATTGATTATGAGAGAGAGACACAGCCATGCCCAAACACAGCACATAAGGCTCCGCTCTGTGTGTGCGCTCGTTTTGAGGGTGGATTCAAGGAAAATGAAAGGAAAGCTCTCATAGAAAATATTGTTCCATCGCATTTTGGGGGGATGTAATTTTCTCCTAAGCAGCATTCCATCTGGAATGTCTCCACTGAGCACAGAGATGGAGATAAGGGCCAGATCCGAATAAGCTCAGCTTCTCGGTGCAGCAAAGAAAAAGTTAAAATAATGGTGAAGTAAATCATTGCTTTGCTGTAAAGGTGCTTTGCTTATCAAGGAAAAACGTAACAACTTCCCAAATACGCAAAAACACTGAAAAACCCAAATCCTTTAGTAATAGTAAAGGCAAAAATAAAATAATAAAGCCAAAAAACCCTTTCCCTCAGAATTTACCCTAAAACGGAACCTGTCGGAATCCTGCCATAAATTGTTCTTATGACACCTCCTCTTTTTCGGCGATGGCTTTACTCTGCCGAACGCAGATTCAGCAGTAATTTTGGTTTGTTTGGGGTTTTTTGTATATTCCACTTTCGTTTTGAGAAGTGAAACCAAGCATTTGCTGTGTCCTCTGTGCCCGTCTTTGTTCTCTTCCCTGCTAAAGAAGTTAATGCCATAATAACAGGTGTGCTCCTCTGCGGGCTGGAAAGAAAGGGGGGAAAAAGGGGGGAAGCAAGGCTTTGAAATCTGGAGACTTTTTTTTTTCCTAGGCAATCAATTTGATGGTTCATACTTTTGATAATGTGTATTCCCGCTCCTCCCTCCCCATCCCCACTAATTCAGGACATGGAAGCAACCTCGGGAGCTGTAAATCTCTTTTTGCTCATCCCCTGTACGATGTGGGAGTTGCACTGCTCTCCGAAAGGCTTAGGCTTTAATTAAAAGTTCGTAATGTAAACTATGATATATAAAAAGTAAATGGCCCTTGAATTATTAAGATGTAGCAGGGTTAAACAAACAAACAAAAAAAAAACAAAAAAAGAAAAAGGAGGAGGGGGAGGAAAGGGGAGGGAGCATTTAAGTTGTCCTTAATCGTGTTCATTTATGCCATGCAATAGATCTTGCAGATGTTGCCAAATTGCCACATTTTCAAAGGAAGAAATATAAAGCTTTATGGAATGCAAAAAGTCTATGTGATATCTATGTTTTATAAGATAACAAAACCAGTATTGCACCCCATATGCTTCACACCTCCTTTTGTTTTATTAGAAGACTATATAATTTGTAAGAATTTAATTTCCTTGTCGTTTGGGGGAAATAATAATAACAACAATAATAATAATAATAACAACAACAATTTAAAACAATCCCTCCTCCCCTAGTGAATGAATATAAATGGAAATAACAGGGACTCCAGTTTGGAATGACATGATTTATGTACGCGATTCTTTAATATCCAGTCAATTTGAATAGTGATGTTTTTATATCCACAGTCAGTTGAAGATGCCAATAACAGCGGTATGAACTTATTGGACCAGTCTGTCATTAAAAAAGGTATGGATTATTCCAACAAGCTAGACAAACTTTTACTGTGTAGCGATATCTTCATGATATGTTTTGACTTTGGGGCGATGAATTTCTCCGGGAAGCAGCACCCATGGCAGCAAGATGAATAGTTGATTGGATCAGCAGATAGAGTGAAGGGATAAGACATGCGAAAGGAAAAGTTTATGTCCCCGCCTCCCCCGCCCTTCAAAGGGTTTAATTACACGAATATCTCTAATGGGGCACCCCGTGCTCCAGTGCAGCTCCCACCCCCCCTTCCCTCCCCCTCTCCCCCCGATAGTTTTGGGTGGGGACCCCTTCGCTTTTAATGGGGGAAGGGGTTGATTCCCTTTGGGGCTTAAATGCATTTCCCAGGCGAATCAAACGCGGAGAGGAGAGAAAGAGAAGGCCATGGAAAGGCAGACTCAGCCCCCTTCCCCGCTCCCTCCAAGATTCCCCCTTCCCCCAAGATTCCCCCCTTCCCCCTGCCCATTTTTTACATCTTTCTACATATGCGCCCATGATTTAGTGTAACTGCAGAGCCACCCCATACTGTTAAAGCGAATGTGATATTAACAAATGTTTGCAGTCTCTTGTACAGCTGTAAGCAAAATAATTAACTAATTAAACTAATTAAATGTAATTACAATAACTCATTTTGGGCGTATTGCAGCTGCTTAATTTTTTTACATTTCTCTGACAGTCACTCGAAGATGCTTGGCGATTAGTGTTGTGTTATGCTGATAGACATTAAACAGATCACACGCTGCAAATGGAGGGAAAGCTATCTTTAATTATCTAAGGAGTTTCTATTTCTAGATTCAATTTTAAGTATCAGAGACGAGGTTTAAAAACGCTGTCCCTTATGCCTACTATCAACGGCACTTATCTCCAGGACCTTGTTATTTGTCAAATGCGCACAAATAGTTTAACAGCGACGATTTTCTGGGATGTAAAGAAAAATAAGAGGGAGGGTGTTTATCTAAAATGTGTTGAAGGCAGCATGAGGTCCTTCCGTGTATTTATTGTTTGTTTTGTTGTTGGCTATTTGTTTTGTTGGGGGGTTTTGTGGTTTGTTTTTTGTTTTTTTTTTTTTAAATTTAAATCTCCGTGTACGGTCTCTCTTTCACACACAAGATCAAGGTCTGGTTATTTGAGCGAGGACAAATGAAAACTTGAAGACCATTTGACAGCACCATTTATGACTATCGGTTGAAAGGTCGAAGGGTTTTGGGGTTTTCTTTTTTAAGAAATAGAAAGTTACTTAACTTTAAAAAGAAAAAGAAAAAAAAAGTTGTATGTTCCTGCTGTTTTGGTTCTGTTTGAATGTTTGGTGGGGTTTATACTCAAGGTCTGTAACCTGATGGTTTCTGGCTGTATTTTTGACTTTTTTTTTTTTTTCCTCACTCTCCTCCTTCTTCCCCACCCCCATTTGACACCTCATACACTCCCTCTTGGGTGTATTTGATTAATTGGTACTTGATTTGTGGTGGAGAGACTCCTTTCTAAGGTTGTTCCGTGCTGGTCTTTTGCAGAATACACAATCCAAAATGCTCTTTTTTTTTTTTTTTTTTTTTTTTTAAAACACACACGCCCGCCTGTGTCTCTCCCTCCTCCAGCTGACGAGGACAGCAGAGACATTCCATGTGCATGCTGGGTGGTGCAATTAGACATCGAGCAGCACTAGAATGTGAATGCCTGCAATCATTACGTATTTGGTATAGGTTTTTATATGTATTAGGCATATATTTAGGTGTGCTTCGTGTGTGGGGGCATTGCAAGGGCCCCAGATGGAGCAGCTGCTGCCTAAAGAGACCCAGCCCCATCTAGGTGGGATTACTTGTGCCTATTTGCAGCCAGAAGAGGAGATACTCTGAGTTTACACATGATGAACAGGAGACACATGCTCTTTGGAAATAAGGTTACTAAAAAAGAGCCTGAGATGCATTTGCTATTGTTTAAAAGTACTGTAGCAGCATTTTCTTCCCTAGAAGTAAGGCTGAGATCCAAGAAACTCTCAGGCATAAAGGAATATTGTATTTTTTTTTCTTTCTTTTTCTATTTTTTTTTTTTATTTTTTTTTTTCACAGTGAGTTTCCTGGGTGTAGAGGAAGAGAAATGGGTAATAAATAGCAGGTCACATTTGTGGCAGTCAATATTTAATCAGGATGAGGGAAGGAGCAACACAGAGAGCGTTCAGTATCAATTTCGCTTTGTTCCCTGCAGTTTGTAGCTGTGAGGGTGTACTTTGAAACAAGAACAAGTTATTTAAACTCTGTGAGTCGTTCTTGCAGGCAGATGGCACAGACAGATAGACAGACACCCAGGTTTTGAAAGATTTTTGTGCAGTGGAACACTCCTGTGACTCACATTTGGTAGGCAAGGGTCACAGAGGGTCTGCTCCACCCAATCCCAGTCCAGTGCCTAAAATTCTTTAATTGCAACGTAGGAAGAGTATGATGGGGACCTGAAGCTTAAACTCAATAATATCACCCAGGCTGTGTCTGTTCCTTTATGGCCTCTGAGGCCTGCAGAGGGAATTATCTCTCTATGCAAAAGGTTTGCCAAAATATTAAGGAAATTATATAGGGATTCATACACAGCTATTGATTTATCTCACGTATCGATCCCACACAACAGATTACATATACCCAGGCTCTTGTTACGTTTGCTATCTGAGCTTACTTGACATTTCTGAAGTAATTTAGTTAAGAGGAAATGAGTTGTTCCCAGTAGAGAGAGCAAACGAGTGGAGTGAAGGTAGCCAGCGTGATAAATGGCTCTTTCATTTGGAGATCTCCAGAGCTCGTTTAAGGCTAATTTTCTGTATTAGCCCCCTTTGAGCTATTAATGCAATAGGCAGGGACCGTGGCCCCTTGTCTCTTAGCTGCCCCATTAGAGAGAGCATTAAGCTACCAAGCCTGAGCTCCACCGTGGTGGTGAAATAATGAAAGGTGCTTTTTAAACTCCCCTAATCTAAACTGGCAGAGGGTGGTTAATATGATTTGAAGGGGGCTGGTCAATGAACAATCAATAAACTAATAATGAGAAGGATGCGGTACATTAACAGTCTAAAAATCCAACGAGACATTTAAAAATCATCTTTAACTCCCACTTCCATTAAGATTTGGGTGGTGGAAGTGGGAGGGAGGGAGTCAGATAAATCATCAAGATGATAATAATCACCAAGAACATTAATATCAGATTTAACTCAGCTTTCAGAGCTTACTGGCTGCACGTTTTGAGGCCTTTCCCTCGATTTTTGCTGAAATGAGGGGAAGGTTTGCCATGTGTCAGGAATAAAAGATCTGGTTCCCTTGTCAGATGCTCATCTGAAATTTCCTTGGCACTCTCTGTGGTGAAAGAAGTTGTCTTCCTGCAAAACCTTACATGGCCTGAGTCCCAAGTTAATTTTTTGTGACTCTGGGGCACAGTCAGTGACCTTAAAATTATTCTGGTGTATTTATTTACTTTCAGCTGTTTCTGACGATCGTCTGCACACACACATCTGATTTAGCATGAAAGGCCATTTTAACTTGAAGACCTTAATTCATGGTCTTGCAAACACGCTCCGCTGTTCTTCCTATTTTAAAGAAACACATGAAAGAAGGTGTCTTAACCTTTTGTTTTTAGCTGTTAATAATCCAGCACGAGTTTCCTCCCCAGCTCTTGGAGCAGCTGATAAATGATTAACTGAGAACCACTCTGGCCTCAGCTTTTCAGGTGATAGATCTGGGGCTCAGGAGATGGTGCCTCACCGCCACTCAGTTCCGTGCACATTCCTGGATTACCCACTGAACCTGAGCATCCCTTTAATTAAACGCAAAACAGTTTCGAGGGAATACATTCCACCTCGAAATTTAGTCCCGGCTTTCAGGGGACGGGGACAGCGGAGGAGGAGAGGGGCGGGAGGAGAGGAGGGGACCACGGGGACAGAAGGAAATGCGAGATGAGCACGCACTTCTTGTATTTGTTCCTTAAAATTAAGATGAGATCCGGGTCCCTTTAGTTTCAGCCTCTAAGACGCTGCTCCCGGACGTTTTAGGCTTGGCTGCTGAGTCAGACCGAATCACCACTTACGGAAAAGTCCTGTTGTTAGCAGGGACAAAGAACTTTTTACTCATTTAAAGTCCAGTAGGCAGAGGAAAAAAAACAAAACAAAACAAAACAAAAAAACAACTTGAAAGCAGTTTGATAGTTTGTTAGTAATTAAGTTGTCCACGACGTTTTTAAGTAAGAAATACAAGAAATCTTTCTTCTGATTGATTATTTGACTGACTGTTCGGCTGCGATATTATTCAGCTGGGTTATTGCAATGCTATCCATAGTTTAAACCCTTAATAAACAGCTGCTTTAGGACATAAATCTATTATTTCTTTGGTTTTACTGTCGTCAAAACAG
>JAOTQP010001546.1:107856726-107906635 GCA_026413545.1 Cichladusa arquata
TGAAATCCTGCGATTTCAATGAGCATCATTTGGGCAAGCTTTGGTCCATATCCCTGCACTTCTTGTCATCCCATTCAATTTTAATGTTTTCAGTATTTTTTGGAATTTTCTCATGAGTTTTTAGCCATTTCATTTTTATGACAACCTCATCAGAGGATACATTTTCCATTTCTTCCGTGATTTCAGGTATCTTTTAGGGGGAATTTTATCAAATATAGGTCCATTTCCCTGCACTTCTTGTCATCTGCCTCCTTCTCTCTCTTCCTACCTATCTACCTATGTTCTGGTCTCCCTCCTCGCTTTTTCCCCAGCTAAGGACAAGCCCAGAAGCAGCCGCAGTAACCCCAGCAAGCGCAGCCGTACCCCAGCTCAGCACCCCTCCCCTCCCCACGGCGCTGGGTTCTCCTCTGCTTTCCCAACCATGACCAGCAGGGACTTTCCCTCCCTCTGCCTCTCCTGCCTTGCCCCATTCTCTTCCTTTAAGCTCCAGGTAGTTCTAGTTTCCATTACAAAACTTCAGCATGAGTTATAAACATAAGTTTTGTCCTTCATCCCTTTGGGGTGAACTCCTTTCTTTCCTTCCTTTGGCTTTTTCTCCTTGCCTTTTCCCTCCCTACCTGCACGGTATGGCTCATATTTATATGAGACCTCAGAAATAACACCTGGTGTCCCTATGATGGAACTAGTCAAATGTCTTAAATAATCCCCAGGACCAATATATTCACTGAATTCCTTCGTTTTCTCTGTCTGTCTCGTAAACAGGCATCCACACATATTTTCCCCCTGTAGCTGGAAGTGTGTCTGTGTCTGTGTCTGTGCACAGCTGGACCAGGACTTCGTGTTACATTTCGTGTCACAACTGCGCACAGCTCTAGAGCCTGTTCCACTGCTGGCTTTTAGGAGTTAAGGGAAAACAAAAATGCGCCTTGTCTTCGCTTCGGAATTTAACCCTTGCAGGAGAGTCCAGCCGGTGCAAGGGGCCGGTCCTTCCCGGAGCTCTCCCCTCGGGGCTGGGCTCTGCTGCTTTCCGCACATCCCCGTGTCCCAGCGGAGGAAGGGCTGCCCCGATTACCCTTCCAGCAAAATCCCCCCCCTGCCTACGAACGCTTCCTGGGGCAGCGAGGGATAAATCTCTGGGGGTTTACCAGTTAAGAGTGTCTCTATACTCTCTGGTCTATATGAAGAAGAAAAAAACCCCAGAATCTCACGCAATTATGAAATGACCACAATTACTTTGGAGCTTCCTCCAAACAACATTAAAATTTAAAAAAAGAAGTGTGTGTGTGTGTTTGCGCATGTATTTCTCACCCGAATTTTCAGAATCTTTTTATCCCCTCCGGCCCCGAATGGGGCAAACGTATAAAAAATTTCCCCAACCAAAATAACTCCCAAACCACCCAAATCTAACATTTGCAAGAAGTTTTTAACACGAAGTCAGTCACTGGACCTGCACGGTTCCCCAGCGTGGGGAAGTGCTGTGGCGGTCATTATTAGTCCTGTTAATTACACAGCGAAATCTTCTGCATCTCCTGACAGCGTGAGAGGAGGATGCTTTCCCCAGGTCCAGAGGAACACTTCCTTTAAAACAAAAACCTTTGGCTCCTTCCAGCTGTTAAATCAGTGCACGTTAAGATTTACTAGGAGCATTCTCTGCAATTGCAATTATATCCGTAGTTTTACTCGTTTCCATAGTAAATGTATATCCATAGTTTTGCACATTTAAAACACGAATGTGAATGAAATGAGTATGGACATTTATTTTCCTGGTAAAAATCCGTCAAAGTACCATGGAAGATTTTTTTGCCTCATGAAATCAGCACCAACAATAGTTTATCTTCGTGAACAAAGCATCACCTGGCAGGTTTTTTTTGCTCCTGTGAAGCTCCCAGTAACTCAGTCGAAAGCTGCAGTTTTCTTAAAAAACTGTGACCAAATATTGGGGTGAGATTAGTCCCGGTCACCCCTAAACTCCGCTTTATTCCAGTGCAGAGTGGAACTTGTTTTGGCTGGGAAAAAAAGGGAGCCTGATTCCAGTTCTGTATAGAAAATGACAGTATAATAACTGGTAATGATGGGAAGAGGATGGGGGATGGCGGTGGAAGAACTGCAAATGGGGCCAGAACACTTTTTTTTGGATAAGTGGTTTTCACGGAAATAGTCTGAAGTCAAAAGACGCGTTTTAAAATTGCAGAGCAGGAAGGAACGAAGCGAAATACTTGAAAACGAAAAGTTCTTGATTTTGATGTTAAGATGAGAGGGTGGATGTGAGAGGTGGTTCTGCTCGAGAAACGAAGTAAACGCCGGCTGTAAACTGCCCCAGAGCCGCCTGCTAATCGCTGCACTGACACAACGCCGGGCAGCCAGACGAATAAAGACTGAGAGAGTGAAGGAGGCTCTGGTTAAACCCCTCCAATCCTGATTTCCCGGGACCATCGCAGCCGCAGCCTGGAGGCTTTTCCGTGCTCCCGGCAGCTGCCGGGGAAGGACGGGGGCGATGGTCGAGGCAGAGCAGGGACCTCCGTCCCTTTACGCTTCACAGATTTCTCTAAACTTTAACTTAGGAGTGACTTGAGACGAGGGAAACTAGCTGAGCCCCGACCTGAAAACTCGTATTTTGGAAAGAGATGAGTTTTCTACTCCCTTCTTTTATTTTTAATATGTATGTATTGTTTTTCCTCCACCCTCCTTGCTCCGGCTTCTCCGGCTTAGAATCCTTGCTCCGGCTTAGAAGTTCGGGCTTGTTTGGAAAGTTTGGGAAGAATAACCATTAGAGAGAAAAAAAAAAAAAAAAAAAAAAAGTGGGGGTGGTAAGCTGGTTACAGAGAGTTTCGCGTCTGGATAAAAGGTGATAATTGTAGTGGTTTTCTCGCTGATGTGGAGCAATACACGCACCCCAAATAAACATCCTGGGCTGGGGCACAGTCCCGAGTGTGTAAAGTCAAGTAGGACTTTCCCCCCTTCTCCAGCGGCAAAAATCGTGCCTGTGTGTTTGTGTACATACATGTGCTTGTGTTACTGACCTGCGGGAGATATTTCACAGCTACTTATTCCTCCCGATGCAGAAAATGAAGGGTACGGGGTTATTAAACGGAAGGGTTCAGGGTTGTTTTCTCCTTTCGCACTTGCATTTTCCATAATTTTTTGTTTCTGTGCCCCATCCTGTGCAGGCAGAGCCTTTTACAGGCTCTTTTATTTACCCAAAACACCTGACACACTGCTCCGGGAGGCTCTTTCTGCAGTCTGGGCTCCAAGCCCTGCCAGGAGGGATGGCCCCGCTCTGAAACACACTAGGATAGGGCTGATGGAAAGCGAGAATTAACAGTGATGAGGAAAGGGGAAATGTAGTGATATCGGTAATCCTTAATAGGAAATTAATAATGATAATAATAATAATAATAATAATAGTGATGATGATGATCATGATGATGATGTTTCTACCACAGAAATAATAATAAAAAAAGCCAGAAGAAGAGAGTGGAAGACCTAAGAGGGAGCTCATCCTTTTCCCAGCCTCATCACCACCTCCTTCAACCCTGCAACCCTCTCCCTTTTCTAGGGGGGTCTGCACAACCCCCAAGCGGCCCCTTCTCCCCTCCATGCAGGGTGATAAGGAGATTGCCCTGCCCGCTCTGCTTCCCCGATTTCCCCCCTTCCCCTCGCCCCCTTCCCAACATCCTGTCAAGCAATAGGCTGTAAAATAGTTATCCAGCCCAGCACACAGGCAAGTGCCGTTTGAGAGTAATTTCTGCCCCGAGCACTTGGCCGGGGGCAAAGCAAGCGTGCTCTCTAACTGATCAACCTGGATATTTCATTATTCATTAATTTACTGTTTAACCAAATCCCACTCATTATCAGAGGCAACGCTTGGCAGAGCCCAGCGAACAGTAGCAGTTGGTGTCAGGCGTGGAGAATTGGCCCATTTGATCCTGGGCTGTTTTATTATTCAACACCACTGACTGAGAAAAAGGCCCATGAATAATAAAGAGCCAAAGCGTGTTTGAACTGAGAAGCATGACACAGCCTTACAAAACAGCAGTTAGGAAATTAAAGGCGAGGTGGCCCAGGCTTTGCATTTTTTATTCTCACTGTGGGCACAGGCATTGGGATTCCACATTTTTGTTGCTCCTGTGTTTATTGTTGTCGCTGTTACTATTTTCCCACAAGCTGTTTAGAGAGGTGTGAACCCAAAATGTGGATTGGGATCTTTTTTATTGCAAAGTTGCTGTCTCTGCTCTATCCTGATCATCATTTTTGTTCATGATTTTTCTCTCTTCTTTTACTCCATAGGAAATGAGCCCACTACAAATATCAGATATGAACTGTTTTGGGTGTAAATCCACAAAAACCCTCCCAACAGAAAGTTAACTGAGCACTGGGATGCCAGTGGTGCCACAGAAACTCTGCTGAGATCCTGACGAGCCCTCAGGGTTGGGTCTAGTCTTTGAGGATCAAGCCTCCAGAAAAATACTACTCTGAAGGCATTTTTCATATTTCGATGAAAAATCAAAATAGTCAGTGATGGATCATCAGCTGAAAGACAGAATACACCTCCTAGAAAGTGAAAATATTTACCATTTTTTTCCTGTTCCTAGCAAATGATTGAATTGTAATCCTTAATGTCACCCCATAGAGCTTCTCACTCTTCTGAACCCAGATCTTTGCCCCTTGCCCTAACCTTGCCTTAAGTATGGCAGAGGCTCAGAGATGTTATCTCAGTTACTTTAGGGTCAAATAGGATTTTCCAAAATGCTTCAAGTTCAGTAGGATGTGTAAGAGTGGTGACTATGGAGTGGTGGCACTTAGCATGGCTTTTAAACAAATGCTGATAAAATATGGGGTCCTGAAAAAAATGAGGAGTAAGCAGCCAACAGTAGCTTGGAAAAATGTCATTCAAAATATCTCTGACTTATAAAAGTCATACAGGAACATTGGAGCAAGACAACTTATCTGAAGCCACATTAATCACAGGATTGTACCTGGAATATTCACAGCAGCCAAACCTGAATCTCACCGTCTCCAAACACAAGAGCTTTGCAAGGCATTTGGTCAAAAAATTGTTTCTGGTTTGTCATTGTGATCTTTGTTAATTATGACAATGCTGTGGTAAAATACTTTCAATTTTTTCTATGTTGCATTACAATTTCTGTTGTATCTTTAAAGTCATTAGGTTGTGACAAAAATCTGACTTTTAATCTTTCCATGAGGAGATGGCAGGATGAATTTAACCCTTCATGTTTTTCTAACCTCCTTCTATTGGCTTTGCCAAGAATTATATGCCAAGAATTATATGCCAGGAGCAGTCATGGTGTTTTAGTCTCCCTGCACAGGATGCTGGGCAGAGCACACTGTGGTGGGAGTGGAATGGGGGTGTGACACTGACACTGGTGTGTCCCCCTCTGTGGTTTGCATCTCTTCAGGCTTGGACAGTCCTGAAGATGTTTGGATGATGAAAAGAGATTGTTCCTTCTTTTTGTGTCCCTCCCTGCCTTCCCTCTCCTCTGCTCTCCTGCCCCTCTGAGATGCACAGAATTGGGATTTCTGATGGGTGGTAGATGGGCAGGGAATGATAATCATAATCCCAAGTGCAGGTAATCTGCACACATTAGTTCTGGTCAGGATCAACAAAAACCTCCTAAATGATTTAGAGTTACTTGATGCAGATCAATTGTTTATTTAATAAAAACGTGGCCAATTCAACCCCACAGCACATGTTTTGTTTTATTTGTGGCCTGGCTTCCTGCAAAGGCATTTTTGAACAGGCCATGTGTATCCTATTGTGGTGGCAGGCACTTATCCATAGACTCTGTCTTGTCCTAAAGGGTTTCTAGGTTTGGAAGGTTTTGGTTTTGTTATTATTCTTTTCTTATTCTTCTTTTTCCTTTCTGCCACCTGCCACTACTTCTAGGAGTGAATTTTGTTGGGATCTTGTCCTGATTAATAAAAACTCCAGTCCAAGTCTCTGTCAGAAATACACAATTAGAAATTTGGCTTCTTAGTCAGAGATTTTCCTTATCTTCCTAAATCAAAACCTGCTTTAGAAATTAATTCAGATTCTCAGAACTTCCTCTTAAGTCTGGTTCAGACTGACTGTGGGTTTTAAATACTAAAAAAATAATGTGATGTCTGTGCATGTGGGAGCACATGGATTGGTAGAGATAAGCCTTCTCGATGCCTCTAAAGTGTCTGAACATAACATTTTCTTCTATCCTCTTTTCTTAATGACTTTTTATTAATATTCATTGCTGTGGTTAGTGTTCCTGGAATTGAATGCACCTGGTGAAACCAGTCCCATCACCTCCCAGATTTCTTGTTAACCTTTATGTGGCTTCACACACTCTGAGGTGGATCTTGTCTTCATGAAGACGTGATGGGCTTAAGGGTGAGGTAATAGCAGGAGGAGTCATGGAATGGTTTGGGTTGGGAGCAGCCTTGAAGCAGTTCTGTTGCTCCAACTTCCCTGCCATGTGCAGGGAATGTTCCACCAGATCACGTCACTGGGAGCCCCATCCAACCTGGCCTTGGACACTGTGTCTGTGGTGATAGAAACAACCCTTCTGCTGAATTTGGGAGAAGAAGGATTTCACCTGCTCATCACCAGCTGCTCAGGAAGGTCGTGCAGAGGGGACTGTTTGTATGGATCATCTCAGGTGCTCAGGTGCTCTGCTTGGACAGCAGAGGTGGGTGCTTGTCCATGTGTCAGGGAACATCAGGAATTTGCTTTTGTAACATTCCCATGGATGCAGCAGGGATTGAGGAGGTGACTACATTCCTCCATAAGAAACTCCATCACTGTCTACAGATGAAGGATGGATACAGACTGAATTTACAGTGCTGGCAATGCCTTTTGTTTCAAGTACACAGCACTTTGTGAAATGGTGCCTTGATTTAAAGGCCCACCAGGAACTAAAATTAAAACCACCACAGCATCCATTCTTCAGGTGGTATAAGCAAGGATTCAAGGTGATTTTCTGAGAGGGCAACAATCCACAGAACATCAGGTCTTTCTGTTCCTCAGTAGGAAGTGGGTGCTCTTTGTGCCATTGAAAGGAAAACTAAGAAAAAAGCCCTACCCCAGTGTCAGAATGAAAGAATCCTGGTGTTTCCATGCATGAATGTGACGAGCAGACGTGCATCCCAGGGAGGGCTGTTGAGCATAAGTGGATGCGAATGCCAGTGGAGGGTTGGAGGTGCAGAAGTGCAGGTTTAATCACATCTGATGATAATTGACCGTGGGGGGAGGTGGGCAGCACTGCTGGTGTAACTGAAAGGGGAGTGTGAGGGTGTGATTGTAATTAAGTGTGGGTGTAACGCCCTGGACATAACCGAATGTGAGTGCCAGGAGCTGGGCAGTAACCCAATGTGAAAGTGTCTGAGTGAGTACATGTTAGTGCAGGCAGGAGGGCATGATTGAAGCTGAAGGTCAGTGTGTGGGTGAGATGGGGGTGGTGTGTGGGCAGAGGACTCCCAGTGCCAGGAACAAGGGCTGCAAAATTAGTGGATGCAATTAATGAACCCAGTAGTGAACAGTGCTGGGTTAGTCTACAAAACATTGACTTCTTGCTCAAAATACTGCATGTATTTTTTTTAATGTATAGTTTAATCTGTCCGTTTACAGCAGGAAAATTTGCACAAACAAGGAATTTCCAATGACTGTTAGAGGATACTTGTGTCAGAGGTACTTGAAAATACATTTTTTTCACAAGTAACATGTGTTCCTAAGAACTGCATTAATCCAATCAAGGCAAAGAGCTAGCACATCATAAACTACATGTAAAATCAAAACTAATTAGCACAGCTTGATTTTCACATATCAAACACATGCAATCAACAGCTCATAGACCTGAGACTGAGATGCCTCCAAGAAATTATTTGGAATGTTAATGCAGATAATGACTAAACTGCAACCTTGAAGACCATGTGTGAATCAAAAAAAGAAGGTGCATTAATTCAATCCTTCTTTTCCCCTCCAAACTCGTTGTGCAGCTCCAGTTGTTTGTGTGCCAGAATGATTTAAAGTGATGCTACCAGCAACACACTCGTTGCCTTTTACCAATATACGAAAGTTTCCTATTATTTTCACCTTCCTTTTAACAGCTTCTCATTGAGACAGGCATGCACTACTCTTCTTGTGCCTTAGGGCTTCTTGACACTTCAGAATTTACCAGAATAGCTATTCCAGAATTCTGGAATAAAACGGGCTACATGGGGGCTTTAATTAAGCAACTACTTGGGAACCATTATCCAGAAATAGTAAATTTCCAGGAGTAGAAAACCTTTAGAGAAACAATGTGGCTGAGTGAGAGACATGGCATGGGACTGAGGAAAAAATGCTGTATTTTCTCAGCTCCATTGGAGCAGCTGCTTTAACCCTCATTTTTAACGTTCATAAATGGAGACAGAAAACCATATTCTGGTTGTTTGCTAAGGACTGAAGTTAATCTCACTAGATTTTACTTGACTGTAAGGAGACACCTGTAAAAATTGCAACGGTATCCTACATGGATAGAAAGAACTTCCAGTGGGAGCCTTGTATCACCCTGATGTAAGCACCCAGATTGGTTGGAAAAGCATAATTTCTACATTTTTGTTTCTCAGTAGACTTTACAGACACCCAGAGGACTCAAAGAAGATGTTATAAATTGTCTTTTATGCTTAGTGACGCCCTCAATGAACTAAGAGGCTGTATCTGATAAGCTGCTAAATTAGGCTAAGTGGCAAAAAGATGATTTTTGCTGCTTAATTTATGCTGAAAAGAATGTTGAAGTCTTCAGACATACAAAATTGCACTTCCCCAGCAGTCTTGTCTTTACTGCAGAATTTTCTCCTTCCTTGTGCTGTGCTTTTTTTGACCTAGGAGGACTCAGCTTTTGAGGTCTAATAGGTAAGACATGAGCTCAAGTGCCACAGCACCTTTAGAGTCACACTGTTCTGACACTATTGCAGGTGCTTGGCACTGCTCTGATGCCACAGGAGGAGCACACAATGTCTGCCAGCAGCAGAAGGTCTTTGGATGGGGTCTCCATATTCAACATTTGCCACTGTTTTTAATACAAATACAGGTCTAGGGGACACAGTAGCTGTCCAAAGGGAAATCAGACTCCCCCCTGTTCCCTCACTCCTGGTTTCACTGTCACTTAATTGTAGCATAAGGGGGCGAGATTCTTTTTCCTAAAATAGCCTGGAGGTTTAAGGGGCTTTATTGGGAGAGAGGGGCCTGAAATCTTTTAAATGGAGCAGGAAACTAACCCTAAATCTCCATTTTTTCTGGGAAAAAGCAACTCTTAGTTCAGGTACACCTTGAACAGAAGTGGTTATAGACTGAAAGTGACCCTGTCTCATCTTCTAGGAGAGATAATGGATTTAAACCCATTCCCACTTGCCCTGTCACTACCTACCCATGTGAGAAGTCTTTCTCCCTCTCTCAAAAGCCTTGTTCAAGTACTGGAAGCTGCAATGAGGTCATCCCAAAGTCTTCTCTTCTCCAGGGTGAACAGCCCCAGCTACCCCAGCCTGTCTCCACAGGAGTGCTCCAGCCCTTTGATAGTTCACTGATTTGTGATCAACCTTCTTCTCTGCTGTAGAGGTGAGCTCTCAGATCCTGTTCCCAGCCTTGTCTGAGGTATGACAGTCTGAGGACACGGATTCAGGTCTGAGCTGTGGCTGTTGAGTCACCGAATGTGGTGTCTGCTTCAACACCCACCCATCACTGCCACAGCCTCTGGTGACATCAGTGGCCCAAACTGGGGCCTTCAAGTGTAAATTTTAAGGAATGAATCAGTGCACACTCCCATAAAGGTTCCTGTTGGAAATGACTTGATTAAAAATAACACACTTAGGAGAGGTGTTTCAGCTCCAGCCAGACCTCATTAACAGAATCACTCTTGATGTTCTCCTTGGCAAGCCTGGCTTTAGGTCTGCTTCAAACTTGTTTATGAGGTTGTTTGAGGTTTGTGCAGCTCACAAGATCTCCAGTTGGAAAAGTGTCACTGCATGAGGCTGTAATCCTTGCTGTGGTCAACGTGTTGAGAGTTTTATATTTCCTGACCGCAGGATCTTTCCATAAAGTGGAGGGGGGAGGGAGATTATTGTGATTAGCCAGCTGGTTTATTAAAACTTCTGGAAGCCATGGTGAAGCTTTAATGAGATTATTGCGTCCATAAACTGCAAAGTTTCTTCTGCTCTTTCTTATTATGGGGAAAGGAGATGACTGGCCAGGCCTTTCTCAGGCCACGTGAAAGGTTTTTTAGAGAATATAAATCTGGGTGTGAAAGGTGGCAGTGAGAGAGGGAGAGGCTTTCTTGGTGCACTCACCAGTGAAAATCTGTGAGGTGTTTTTTCCCTTCCCCATGGTCTCTGGGGGTGTGAAGTGCAGCAGGAGCTTCTGGCAGCCACACCAGAAACAGGGACAGGAGTCCCTCCTTCCCTCAAGGTTAACCTGCAGGCTGAAACATGACCAAGTTTTCCACAGACTGGTCGTGATCCATGGTTTGAAACCATATATTACATTTATAGACCTTGTTTTGGCAGGGTCCTGAAGCACCTATGCACCAGTTTGTGGGTGACTTCAGCCTGGTCTGGCTGTGTCCCCAGCCAGAGGCACACCAGGCTCCCTTTTCACTTGTGAGATCAGAGGAGCAGCACTTTTCACATGATAACACAGCAACATTTAGCATTTGTATAGAACAACAACGTTTTGGCTTGCTTCTCAACATCAACTCGCTCATTGCTCTGCCAGGTAGCAGAATAACATGATGCAGTGCACAAGGAAGAGTGGAAGTGTGACCTGGATTTGAGGAAAAGCACCAGTTAGGTCAGCTGTAAGAATTCCTTGGCCTTTCTGTCCTGATTCCTCCTTCTTTCTACTAACTTGAAATGAAATGTGAAAAAATTACAGGCTGTTCCAGTAATTTATTAATATTCTCACTTTTTTTTAATTATTTTATTCTAAATCTAATTTTTCCCAATTTTTTTATTCCCTCTTTCTTTTTTTTTTTTTTTTTTTTTTTTAATCGACTTCATTTTTTATTTGCTTTCACATTCTATTTTTTTTTAATGCAGGGTGGCATTTAGCCAGCTGGCATTTAGCTTGAAGATGTGGAAAGAGCATCAGAAAAGCTTCACAAGAAAGAAGAAAAATATGTCAGGTTTTGTCCATTCTGGTGAGCCTTCCTGGACTTCAGAAAAAGAAGAAAAAAAAAAAGATTCAAACAGTGGGAAACTCAAATATTTGCAACATAAGGAGTTATAAGTCCATCCTCTACAGCAGACAGCTTGGAGCTATCAGACCCCACTTCCTTGGCATCTGGCCCAAATGGCACAACCGAGTCATATCAGTGTCCATATGGGGCAGATTATTCTTCATTTGGGTGACTTTGATGCAAAAATAGACAATATCACACCTTCTGGTGTCAGGCTGCAGCAGACAATGCTTCCATGTCCACCTCTTTGCAATCGTACCAGTAAATTATTTTTTTTTTAAATAAGTCAGGAGGACAAGTGGTGACACCCTCCAGTAGATACCCTCTGTACATCCCAAGGTGCTACAGGTCCTAGGAGCCATGCTAATAATTAAAAAACCCTGATTAAACATTTCTAAAAGAAACTAGTGTGTGGTCTGTTTTATAATGAGTGCAATAAAAATTACTGGGCCCAATTTATCCTTAACAAATGCAAGGCCAGAGGAGAATCCTATTTTTCAGTTGTTACTGTAGCAAATATTTATATTATATATTTTTTAGGCATTGGCTCAACAATTTCTGTTTATTTGTAACATAAATGAAGGGGAAAGGATGTAGTTAAATGAATAAGCCATATAAATACAGGCATTATAAAGACACAGGGCTGGCTATTAAAGTACTTAGGGAAGTAGCTATGAACTCTCATTCAGCTTTTATTTCAATCAGGAGCAAAATTATAATTGATTCAGTAGAAAAAGGGCCTGGCTTTAATTTTTTATTGCTGTCACTGCAAAGTAATTGATTCATATTTTTGGCCTTTTGATGCAACACAGAATATTCCTTAAATTTTCATAGCAAAGCACCCAGTCATGTCATTTGAGATAGGCTAGAACCAATGTGTCTCAGGATCTCCTTCAAGGATGTGATTTTATTAGCCTTCTGTACATGACTTTTCTTGTAGTACATGTATGGGGGAAAAAAGGCAAATTTTGGAAGTATCCAAGTCAAATTCTGATGATAACCACACAGGACCAATTTATTAGTAGGCAGAAACACCATCAGTGTAGACAGGACTGGAAATACCCACAGGTGGATATTCCTGGTAGGGAAAGCTGATGGGAAGGACCATTTTATCCTCCCTGCTTTGGCATATTTGTACTGGACATGATCTTCAGCATCTTTACCCATTTCAGGGATAAACCTACTTACCTGGACACTGTGCAGTATCCAACTTTTCCTGCCTCTTATCCAACTGCATCCAGAGATCCAGCTTATCTCAAGGGAAAAAATTTGGATTGTTCCTTTCTGCTGGCCTTGAGCTGACATAGAAGGGTAAATTTGCTCATCCTTTGGCATTGAATCTCTGTGCAAAGCTGGGATCCACATACTTGCATGCATGTGATTTAGGAAAGTCACTCCAAGACATTAGTCATGGCATCATGGGATGGTTTGGGTTGGAAGAGACCTTAGAGATCATCTCATTCCAACCCCCTGCCATGGGCAGGGACACCTTCCACTATCCCAGGTTACTCCAAGCCTCATCCAGCCTGGCCTTGGACACTTCCAGGGATCCAGGGACAGCCACAGCTTCTCTGGGCACCCTGTGCCAGGGGCTCCCCACCCTCACAGGGAAGAATTTCTCCCTAATATTTAATCTAACCCTGCCCTCTGTCAGTGGGAAGCCATCCCCCCCTTGTCTTGTCACTCCAGACCCTTGTCCAAAGTCCCTCTCCAGCTCTCTAGGAGCCCCTTTAGGTACTGAAAGGTGTTCTAAGTTCTCCACAGAGACCTTATAAGTGGTCTACAGGAGGTTTGCAGTTCAAAAAAGAGCTGTTTTCATGGCACAGAGAATAGGAAACATCCTGTGCTTGTGGCAGCTCAGCTTGTAACCTACTGTAGACAGCCTTGCTCTGAATGTTCCTCATTCCTGAGCCTGGGAAGTGGTGAGGGGACCTTTTAGACTGTATGAAATAACCCCTTACACTTTTATTTGGCCAAAACGCCAGTAATCACAGGGATTTTTGTGATTATTGTTATACTCAGGGTCTGATCTTAAGGTAAGGAAAAACATACCCAAATTTTCAAATTTGGTGCAGAGGTTAGAATCATAGAATATCCTGAGTTGGAAGGGAATCACAAGGATTATCAAGTCCAATTCCTAAGGTTTGTTTATTTAGAGAGTTAGCACAGACATATCTGGTTCATAAATGATAAATATATCATAAAGATGGGAAAGTTCTGCCCCCATCCCCTCCTCACCATGACCTCCAGTGTTCACCTGTAAAACACTTGAGCAGTCTATGTCCTACAAACAGAAGTAATATGTGGCAGAGAAGCAAATTAGTGGGTTGGAAACCTTCAAGAATAAGACATGAGGCAGGAATAACCTTGAATCACCAGATCCAAACTGCTGGTGAGGGAGTGAGGAGTCTGAGGGGTTTTCAAAGGAAGTTTCCCAGCAGGAGTTGCAGACACCCAGAGTTCCATCTCCACCTCACTGTATTCTGGGCTCACAGGACACTGGGGGTTCTTGTTATTGCAGATTCTGGGGGTGATGTTAAAGAAAAGGCTTTTTCCCCTCCTGCAATTATCAGGCTTCCAGAGAAGCCCTGCACGTGGACACTAATTCCCTGCCAGAGACAATTATATTCTCCCCAAATTCTCAGTGCATTTTTGGTGGGCAAATATAACCTGTCCCTCAGATTGCCCATAACATTTCATTGTTTTACTAAATCACCATGGCAGCAGTGGTTGTCCCACAACAGAAAAATTCTCCACAAGGAAAAGGTGTTTGGATCAATGTGCTCAGGGTGTGTGTGCACCCTCCAGGCAAAGGAACAATTTCTTACTCTGTGGGACTGCCAGGTTTAGTCCAGGACTGTAGATCTGCATACAATACATGTTAAAGCCCAAAAGCTCCATCCCTTCCTCCATCTCTGACAGCACAGAATTATTCCACAAGTTTCTATTTTTGCTAATTGGCTGCAGCTCTGTAATTATGAGATAACCGCTCCAAATGAAATATTTGGGATTGGGTTTGAAATATTGTCTCTTCCTGCCTGCCTGGGGGATTTATGCAAATGCAGGAAAAAAAAAAAATCTACCCTAAGTCAAAAGATTCTGTGGTCTTATCCACCTCTTCCAGGACTTTATGAGCAGGAAGGAAGGTTAGGGCAGTTTTTCATTTCCTATGTGAATGTCAGAACTTGGAACAATAATGGGGTCTGGAATTGCTCTTAATAAAAAGTATGTTGGGATTATCAGTAGAATGGAAGGGAAATGCACCAGGTGAGATAGGAGATATAAAAATAATTTTCCTGTTACAAAGTAGTTTTCTCCCTTTAAATGGCATCAAGGGCTAATCTGTTTAGTATCCAAGCAAACTATTTATCTGGTAATTTATTTTTCTGCCAAAAAAAAAAAAACCAGCCCATCTGATATTATTAGGATATAAACAGACTGTGTATGTCTACATGTATGTGTATTGTCTTATTTTTTTGTCTTCCTTTTTGTTTTTTTTTTTTGTTTTTTTTTTTTTTTTAATCTTTATGTAGGTTTTGTTATTGTTGTTTCTGGCTTCAAATGATAAAAAAAGCTGGTTAACTGTGAATCTGATAGCCACTGTCCATAGGTCAGAAGCACAAGCTATAGATTAGAACATTTAGAAGACTCAACAGACAAGAATTTAATTTCAAGTATGAACTTTAAAAGCTTCAGCTGACTTAAGTTTGGAAGAAGAGATGAGAGAGGTTCAAAGTTTTACATTACCTAAGTATCCCAGAACAAGTCAACTACAGCACCTGGGGGAAGGTGGTTTAAAAATAACCCTTAAGCATATAAAATTAATAATAATTTGGTAAGGCTTTTCATTTCCAGCAAGTTGCCCTGCTCTGAGCAACCTATACAAGTGGAAGGTGTTGCTGCCCATGGCAGGTAATTTGGAGCTGGATGAGCTTTAATGTCACTTCCAACTAAAACCATTCCACGATTCCATGAAGAGTTAACACAAAAAGTATTCCATGCCCAGAATTCAGTGCAGAAATTTGGAGACTTTGTCAGATTTCCCTGTTCATATGTAATCAAATGTCATAAAATGCATGCATGTTGCATTACATATGCAGATCCAGCTAGTTCATCTATATAGTGTGTATGTGCATATACATGCACATATATGTTTAAGCAGGGGAGGAGGAGAATGACAGCGACTCATTGTTGGAGAAAAAGAAATGCACTTGAAATCACAACTTGTTTCTGGGAAGTATAAATATGGAAAAGCAGTATTTGTTACTGCAACAACACTCATGATGAGATTTTTAAAGGGATCCTGAATATCTGGGGAGGAGATGAGTTTCATGGAATGTCACTTGTCTAGATGGCAAATTTCTAATCCAAGCTGGTTGCCTGAGCTGTTGATCATCTCTCAGTAGACAATGGAAGCAGACAGGATCCTCCAGAGAGCAGCTCATCTCACTTATAGTGGGATGGATTGGGCCATTTCTAGAGGTTTGTCTCTCCACTGGCTGTAAGAGGAACTGATTAAACAGTGTAGATTAATGTCTGACTTTCTGATGGTTAAAGTTAGGTGATGTGAATTCACTCTTAGTGTGGTGAATGCCTCTAATCCAAATAAATTTGTTCAGTGTTTGAGATTCATTACTTTAGATTGCTAATCTAAATATTAAGATTTAAGCCAAAGGCTTTGACCTGTTCAGGCTTTGGTACACCTGAAGTTTTCAAGCATTAATTATATTGCTACAGTGTCTTCCCTCATCTGTCCTTCATCTGTCCTTTTGCTGCCACTATTGGGCAAAATCGTGGAGCAGGAGGCCACATTCCCACCACGTGGATGTCACCTAAATCCTATGCCTGTATTTTGGCACTGCCAGATGAAGCCAAGCAGGCAAATACATAAAGTGTCACTCAGAGATAAAGGGAGGTGGGTTTCTCTTGGAGGTAAAGGCACTTCAGTGCTGTTTTCAGCATGCAGGTGCCTGTGGCTCTCCAAGTATTAAACATGCTGCTATGGGAAGCAGCAGTGGAGAAGAGAGCTCAGCTCAGCTCACACTCACATTCAATTTTAATCAGAAACCCCAGAAGTTCCAGTTGAGAGGTCAAATGTAGGTTATTTTTTCTCACCCCTGACCCTGTACTCCCAGCTGTAGCCAAGTTTGTGAAGCTCCTCCCACCTGCCCACCCCTCATTTATCCCTAAATTGTACCTGGGGCTGTGTGTGTCCCTGCTGAGTCAGCTGCTGTTGTGCCTGATCCACGGTGTCAGGTGCCCAAGCCAGGCTTGCACAGGCTGTTCCTAACTCTGCCAGAGCGAGTTCAGCTGAAACATCGTGGTCCTGAAGAGCACATGGTTTGCCTTGCCCAGAAGGCATCTTCCACATCAAAATCTATTCTGTAGCAAGAGATTTGGGGCAAAGGAGGAGAATGAAGGAAATAGGGACTTATCCTTCATTCCTAACACCAGGCACAGGCTGTTCTGCAGGGAGGAATGCAAATTTTATGGGACCAGGGGAGAAAGAGGCAAAATTGCTTTGCAGCTGGCTTGTGTGCTGGGATGGAAGGCTCCTGCTCCTGTCATCATGTATGCACTGTTAGCTGGAAAGTCACAGACTAAAACATGCACATAGTCCCTGGAGAGCCCTTTGTCAGCCCTGATGGTGCCAGCTGACTCATCAGGGAGCTGAAATGTCATCATTTGGGTTACTCCATCAAGTGAGTACCTGCTGCTTTCTGTGGTGTCTCTTGTGGGTGTTTGCAGCAAATGAACTGGATAACATTCTAAGGTGTCACTCCAAGTACAGAGAAGCACAGGCTCCATCAACCCTTTGCAGACCTTTATCTAAGTGCTTCATCCTTTTTAATAACAGAATAATTAGGAGACTTCTAAAAGATTCAACTAAACTTTATTTATTCATGTTCTGAAGTAGCTAAACCAAAATCAGAAATGTGGCACTGCTATGACACAAATGCAAGCAAGGTCAGAAAGAATCACAAAATCTGATTTTTGGCTCCACAAAACCTTTATGATAATTCCCACTCAAATCATCCAGGATACTTAGCTTCTATCAGGCATTTGCTGAAGCTGTAACATTCTGCAGTGTGTTTCTCCCAGCCCCTGGATTTTCTGGCTGTGCACACACACTCACTGTCAATGAAAGCAAATGGCTACAGGGGATTCCAAGTCCTAAATTTAATTATGAGTAAGAATTAAAGTAAACAGTGACTTTGCACTGGTGCAAAGGCTCTGGCATGGACATGCCAATGGTGAACTGAGCTCAGCACAGACTTGGGCATTATCTGGTCAGTTCCTGTAAAGGCAGAGAAGGGACAACACATTTTCTCCTCACCCTCTTCTTTTCCTCACCCTCATTGCACCTGTGAAGTCTCAGACTGCTTTTCCCCTTTTTTCTTTCTTCCCTTTTCAACTCTCCAGCTGCTGCTGAAAAGGGAATTTCCAAAGCATCCAGGATCCCAAGAGCAGCGTGCTAGGAATAAATAGCACAAAGACAAGTCATTCCATGGCAAATACCACTCAGTAGGAAGCAGGAAAGCAGAAGCAGTAAGTATGCCAGTAATTCTAATCAATATGCCCTCTTTGCATGTCAGGCTCCAAATGCAGAACAAAGTTGGTTAAAATGCACGTCCTGGGACATTTTAACATCTGGAACTTTTTATGTATTCATGAAGATTGTGAGTCAGATTCAAAAAGCTGTTTAAACAAGTGTGTTGATACACATAAGGTTTACTGTATATATAGAAAAAAAGCAGCATTGTTAACATGTTTTTTTGTATCCCTGCCAACCTCCTGCCAACTGGGGATGGAGTGTAGGTTGTTGGCATGGATTCCTAAATCTCTCATTGGAATGGAAACTTCCCAGTGCTGGTTCAAAGGTTAGCTGGTTGTTTGATTTAAGTCAAATAGCCTTAGAACACAGGGATTTATTTTTTCATTGAAATGAGCGTTTATGTTGGTAATTTTCACATTTGGTTTTGGTTGTTACTGGAGATGTTTATTTGGGCTTGAAACAAGTGGTCTGGTTGACTTGGTACTAAAAGAGCCTGATTTAATTTGGGTAAGACTTGCATTATAGCAGTAGCTGATTGTTTTTGAAGGGATTAAGCTCTCTTCATGCTGGTTGTGTATAGATTAGGCTCCTAGTCCTGATTAATCAACGAGAAACCTGCTTTAGGGTGGAGTGAATCACTGTCTAGAGGTTCCTACTTCTTTGGTATTGAACCCATTCACAGAAACTGGAAGACTGACAGACTGGCTTGTTCCAAGTCTTAGCTCTGACTTTAGTGTCACCTTGAATAGGTGTTAGTGAGATGAGCTTCACGTGTCCCTCAGAGATAGAAAAACCTCAAATCTATTGAGAAATCTCCAGTGGTTTAGGAAATGAAATTTGTTTGCAAATTCATTTGGGCTTTAATAAATGGGAGTGAAGTATCTATTTATTTTAAAACAATGTGCTTAGTGGAAGCTGCTCTTCGTTTCATGAACCCTTCCACCAGCAGTTTCAGATATTCCAAAACAACTGGTCAAAAGGGTTGGAAAGAAAAACTGCAGCCTGAGCCCTGTGGTGCACTATGAAAGTGATTTCCTGGGGGCAAAGCAGGAGGCAAAAAGATTTACTTTTCCCCCCCACTTCTTCACCAACCATGAGGGACTCCCTACTTTAGGGAGCCCACCAGGTAGTTTCCTATCCAAGAGAATGAGTTTGAGCAATAATTAATTAATTAATCAGTCACTATAAAGCACTCTGAGATTTTGCAAGAATCCAAGGCAAATATAATAATACTTAGGTATATGGCAACCATAAAGATAATGCACATGTAGAAAGAAATAATATTTTATGAATATGTTCACAATATCCTCACTTAATACCCATTTGGTTTGATAGCTCTTAAAAAACCTCTTGAGTCGAAATGTTATGTTGTGTTAGCTCCCTGTAGACCCATAAAACATTCAATATAACTCATTCATTCTTAAACTTATTTCTTCTTCTTAAAAAAAAAATAGTTTTCCATGAACAAATATCTTATTGTAAGTATCCTGTCAGAAGATGCTTGCAGCCAGATTTCTGGTTAGAGTTAAGGTGTTAAATTATGCCTCAGTGCTTTTTTCAGATGGAATTTAGGTGTTTATAGTTTCAAAGTCTAAATTTAAGGAGGTTGT
This sequence comes from Cichladusa arquata, assembly GCA_026413545.1. Taxonomy (NCBI): domain Eukaryota; kingdom Metazoa; phylum Chordata; class Aves; order Passeriformes; family Muscicapidae; genus Cichladusa; species Cichladusa arquata. The sequence goes on from JAOTQP010001546.1 coordinate 107,876,091, forward strand.
TATGGATTCCCTTTGTATGCAGTGGGGAAGACAGGTAATTCTGAGATCAATAGACCTAAAATATGAATTTAACATAGCTGAGATGAAAGATTTGCTGAAAGAGTCTATTTTTCTTAGTTGGGAAACTTACAATTGTAATTGCAAGTAACCACTATACCTTTAGGTTTGTTAGCATGACTAAAGTCATCAAGACTTCAAACACACTCAGGTAAAATGAATGCCACATATAGCTTCCATTTTTTAAAATGAGACAACACAATGGATTTCTTTATTTTACTATGTTTGAGTACAATAGTTACTTAAGTCTTCTCACCACAGAAGCTGAATAATCTTCAGCATAGTTAGCTTCACAACTGGATAAGGCCAAAAAGTCAATTAAATTCCATGGAAATTAAAATGTAGTAAGAATTTGGACCCAACATCCAATATGATACCACAGAGAAAGATGATACAGGAGAGGGATGGAATTCAGTCTGTTCTTAACTCGAGACACATTCCCATCCCTGAGGGTGATCAAGGCCAGGGGCTTTGTGTTTGAAGGGAGCTTAAAGGTCATCTTGTTTCAAGCCCCTGATGTGGGCAGGGTGCCTTCACTGGACTGGGTTTAGCTTATCTTCAGTTGGGCAGCTAAAATCAAGGTACACTGATGACTTGGGTTAGTGACTCATGTGTTGGTCCTCATCCCTTTGAAATGCTCCAGGATATTTCCAATGACTATGGAGCTGTTGGATGTACCACTAAAAATATTTTAAACAGAGCTCTTTTGGAGTAGAGGCTACATACACCTGTTTCTTGAAGTCTTGGGCTTGAATTTTGCAGAAAACATTGAAATTTCTGTAAAAAGATCATCTCTTCTGAGATTTCTTCAACATCTGCTTCTCATCCCATCACAAATGCTGCCCATCTTTGGGATGCTTTGGCATTTCCACTTCCAGTCTCAGCTTGCAGCCAGCAGTAAAAGAACAGAGGAACTTGATGAAGTCTGGTTTGAGTTTAGGTGTAAAAATGATGGAGGCTCATCTGCTTTCTATCTTGTATGAATTGCTGGCTAGTCCTTCTCAGTCAAGATGTTCAAGTGAAGATTATTACATTTTTAAGGAGATTGTGTAGGGGCCTAGAATAGGGGCTGGGTTAAAAGAACCAGGAGATCCTTCTCTCTGTGCCTCCTCTATAAATCTCTCATTATCAAAATAATGTCTCGTTTGTGGTCTTGGATGGCTCTGCCTTGAATGAGTCATATTTCTTTTGATACAGATGATTCATATCACTTCTTGTACAGCCCAGGCTTGATCTGCAGAAAAGCTTAGCAATAGAAAAGCTATAGCAAACTGGCTCTGCACATGCTCCAAGTTTCTGATAATCAGTCTTTATTTAATTAAGCTTCATATCTGTCTCATGAGGTAATTATTATTATTTTACAAGTTGTACTTGATTATAAAAAAGGAAAACCCCACAGATACTTGAGATGGATGAAAGTGATGGGAGGTGTTATTGTAAAAATCTGGATTCAGAAGAGTTTCCCTTACTATTGCTCCAAAAAAACAAAGCCTAATGCAAGTTGTAGATAAAAATTCAACAAGCCAACCAGTGCCTCTCTGCTCTCAGACTTCATGGCCATGGTTTCTTAGGCTGCTGCTTTCAAAGGGTAATAATCTCTCTCTTCCTCTGCCAGTGAACAGCATTGTCCAGCACATAAAGTGGGAGGAAAGGGAGGTTTTTCAATTTAAACTTTGTGGTTTCTGCACTCTTGCAGCACACAGCTAAGATCAAGTATGGTTTCTGCATGTGGAGGAGCTACCAATGGTGCAAATTAACAGGATTCAGCCTCAAAAAGCTGTAAGTATGTTTGGGGTGAAAGAAGTTGTGAATGAAACCCAGATGAGGGAATATGCAGTTAAGAAGTCATTTGAGACAGTTTGCCAATTGTGACCCTCTTTGGTTCTCCTTCAGCAATCATTTCCACAGCTGAACCTGGCAAGTAAAGATGTGTGCTCTCTTGATCTTTTTGTCTTTCACTCTGGACCTGAAATCAAACAATGATAACAGTTTCACCTTAAAAAGCCAACAAACAATAAAAAGCCCAAAAAACTAATCATGTGTTAATTGTATCCCTTGTGTAAAATCAGTCAAAATCATAATCATCTGTGAAAGTCCTGCACCTTCCCACATTAGAAAATAATTATTTTTGTTTTCTTCTCAATGTGTTTTCTTTTACATCATTAAAACAAAGATAAATTAGCCTGCAAAGTCTAATTGCATTGGATTTCTTAACAGTTGCTCTGAGGTACCTGCAGATATGATCCAATATTAGATTTCACCCTATTCATTATGGCACCTTCAAAGATGAAAGTAGAAAATAAATCATTTTAAAATAAGAACATAAATAAGATACTTAAGTGATGTTTGATAATATCACAGAAACAGAAAAGAGCTTACTGAAAACCAAGCTGCACTGTCTATTCAGACACCCAAGCTGGTTTGCACCTGTGATTATTTTCCTGATTGGACTTAGATGCTTAATCTTCCCATGCCAGTATTTCAATATCTGTCTAAGTGGGCACTTGGAAATAAATGAATTATGAGATGACACATCAGATAATTTCTATCAAATATAACAATGCTAACCAAGTAAATAAAAAAAATGCTAAAAGAGCAGAAGTAAAAACTCACAAACCCTTATTTCACATGGGGCTTCTGTTCTGAAATGCTACATTCAATGCAGTGCACTATTGGCTCATAGAAACATAGAATTGTTTAGTTTGGAAAAGACTTCCAAGTTTGGAAAAGGTCATTGAGTCCAAGCCTTCCCCCAGCACTGCCAAATTCACCACATGCTCCCAAGTGCCACATCTACACTTCTTAAAGGGCTTAGAGCCCTTGCAGGGATGGTGACTGCCCTTGACAGCCTGTTCTAGACCTTGAATAGTTTCCCTGCTGCTGTTGGCTTTAGGTGGGAACCATTCAGAGACAATGATCTCAGGTAGATCCCCAAACTGGGGAAGGCAGCTATCTTGTAATTACTGCATATACATATAAACAGGAAGTTGGGGCTTGGTTTGGAGATCATTGAAATTCTTTTTTCTGTAGAACTGTGACCACCTGCTCGATCACATGGACTAAATTTGCTTTCCTAATTCAGACCCTTGCTTACTAACATCACAGACACAGTCATTGGACTCCATCACATTGTGAATATAGAGTCACACTGATACCAGTGAAATAGATGAAAAGCCACTTTTCTTTTAGCTGTAGGTTCACAGAAATATCTCAGAAGGAGCTGGCAGACTGGAAATTTGCAGAGATATTGTGTCTGTTTGCATGGATAAGCAGAGATTAATTTTCCAGGTCACCATCCTTTTGCAAAATATACAATTGAAAAGAAATAAAAAACAAACAAATAAAATTACAAACCTAAAACTTCAGAGAATCTTGAAACAAAACCTCATAGTTTTGTCAAGAAAAGCAAGTCCTAATATCAAGCAATAAGTTAAATATCTAGAGAGAGATACAGCTGTAATTAATTCAGTGATAATGAGGCAATCAATACACTGACACTTTCTGATTTGACAAGGATGGTTACTGGATCACCATTTATCTCCCAGTTCCCCAATAGTCAATGCCTTTAATGAAAAGTCTTCTTTGACTCTTTCCCACTTGATGTTTCAGCTTGTTTGAACTATTAGCTCCAATTTTGTCAGGCTGGAATGTTACAGAGCGGGCTGCTAGGATACTGCAAGATTCATGGGCTTTGGATATTGTACCACAGTAAAACAGCTGGAGGGGAGGGGAGAACTGGTATGGTGAGTAATGGCAAATGCATCCATCACAACAAAGAAACTTCTATCATCCCCACTGGCAAAACTGTGAGTTACTGAACTATCAAGGATGTGAGCTGAGGTTTTTGAATGATAGCTATATATACTTTCCCCTTAGAGGAGTGATCTTGGTTTGGACTGATGATATTTGTTGCTATCAATGATGACAATGAACATCTGTGCTCGGTGGTAGCTGCTTGTAATTTCTTTGCCAAACACATCCACTCACAGGACAAATAGATGCATTTTGAAATTAGTAATAAATAAGACCAAAAAACCAAGCAAGATGTGGTACTGTCCAGCCATCTTTGAAGGAATTAGTTTTGTTTTTACTGACCTATTAGCATCACTGATTCTATTTATACCATCTCCTACATTTTATCATAAAGCTTTTTAGCAGTGAGGTACAATATACCCATGGGGCAAAAGAACTACCAAGCTATGAGCTCAGTTTGTCACAGAATAGTTGCCTTTCTTCAAAACTGTATCAGTGCTTGTACAAAAAGCATCAGGAAAGAAACTGTGGGACAGTTGATGTTAATGGTGGAAGTCTCTTTGACTTCAAAAAGGACAAGAGCTCACACGCTGAGCACAGCTCTGAGGCTGTCTCCAATCTTGGTATGCATTTGTGAACTGTGTTTGCAATAGTGAAGAGGATTGAAGCACCAAAATTACTTTGGTGTAATTGTAATTTAGTGTTTAAAAAGCTTAGTTTTCCTAGATGGAGTATGAGTTGAAATTTTGAACCAGCTTTGGTTCCCAACCCTTCATATTGGTTTAATCATTTTGTTTTCATCATTACATTGCTTAATAGATCTGGGGAAGGTTATCATAAACGATCATGTTACATGACTTTCAGATGTATGTGTAAAGTCAGACTGGATAATTGTAAGGATTTTTTATTTTCTTAGCCATGCCTTTGTTTAAGGCTATAATTCATAACCACCTTCCTTTTTTTTTTTTTTTTTTTTTTTTTTTCCTTCCTCTCCCAGTTCCTCAAATATGAACTAAAAAGTCTGCAGAATGAGGGAAAGACAGAAACATAAGGCAAGCAGCAGTGAGCACATCTCAGAACTCGGAAAAAACATTTAAGGAGGATGTACACCAAAGAGGGTGCCCAGAGACTATTTCATTCTTCAACACTGGTGTCAGGGGACCAGCTAAAACATACCACCCAAAGCGGAGCCATAATTATGAGAAGTGAACTAATAATGGGTAAGTATATAAAAACAAAGACTGGGAAGAGACAGTCAAAATAAACTAGGGAATGAGGCCACTTCAAGCATCGAGGCTAAACTCAAAGACAGAAATGTCACAGATCCCTAGGAAGTGATGTAACTTTGTGAGGGACAACTGACATTTTGTTCCCACCGCTCAGGACCCTTGAAATCTTCTCTCTCTGGGCTTTTGCAGTGAAAAGAATCTTCAACTCTAAGTCTTAAATACCTGAATCAAGTTTGTATTTAAAATGCCTTTACATTATACCATGGGTTTGAAGTAGCCACAGTCTGTATCCAGCATGAGCATCAAGTGATGCAGGGGAAGGATGGCTGCCCACTAAGTGGGGTCAGACCTGATGCCTAGAATTATTTAGATTTCATGCACCTTTGGTTCTGGACTTTGCTCCTTGTTCTCCACTAGTTTCAGATGTACAAGATGTATAGGAACATATTTAGATATTGTTTTGTGTGGGAATAAGCAAGAGAGAGAGATAGATGTTCAAATAGCCACTTGGGTCTCTAATTTGACTATGACAACATATCAACTTAAAATAGTGATGAGTGGATTTAGGTTGTTAGTAGGCCTGAAGGATCAAACCCTACTCACAGTGTAGTAAAAAGAGAGAAATTTTTACAGTGTTGAATTTCTCACTCCAGCAAAACCTCCATTGCAAGTTTACTCTCACCAGCTGCATCAGGAGTGTCCCTTCACTGCCATCTTCTTTAGGTGATAGAGGGAGTGGTGAACTCAGAAATTTTAGTGTGGGTTTTCCTTTCTGAATAATATATATAAATTTATTCTAGATAACTAAATCCCAAGCTTTACTGAGTTATCTGAGACAATGATGCTGCTGATTTGCTGGCTACATCCCAGTCAGGTTATTAGATACTGAGCAACCTGCTCTGGTGGAAGTGTCCCTGTCCATGGCTGGGGGAGTGGAGCTAGGTAGTCTTTGAGGTCCCTGTCAACCCCAACCTGTCTGTGATCCTATAATGTGACACAGGACATACAAGGGACATGGACTCTTGATTAAATATGCTACATGAGCACAAGTGGCACTAGACACCTATGGCTGAGCACTTGAATCCAGCTTTTGGTTAATGCTGTCAGTGGGGCTTGGAGAACAATTCATCTTCTTTTAAGCCAGATATTTAAGCAACATCTATTCTAGGAAATAAAACACTGTCAGGACCCAAGGGTGGAAATGGTTTTGGCTGAATTAGCACAGACCAGGAAGTCTTCCAAACTGAGAGTTTGAATCTGCCCATCTCATTTTGGAGGCTGGGAGAGTTTAAATCATACTCTGGCTAAACTGTACCTGTTGGCAAAATGATCCTGGTGTGACTACTGACTTATATCTCCACTGATGATAGGAGCAGAAAAAACTCTTGCCTGCTTAGACACGGCTTGTAGACATCAAAGTTGAGTCTCTTAATCTTGAACAGGATCTTACCTCTGGAGAAGTATGGGGGCAGCCTGCAGCCCAGGGTGTCTGGCACCTCTTTGGGAATGGGAACGTGAGCCCATGAGCTGAGTCAGGGCCAGGATTAGACAGAACCAGGCAAGGCCAAGCTCAGGTCTGCAAGTGCTTCAGCTCCTGTCAAGGGTAAAACAGCACTTTTATTGGCCTATTCAGTTTGGCAGGTGATTGAATAAGATATTTGTTTGTCGGAGCTGTGATCTCAGAGTTGCTCTTAACTGACTAAGCTGCTTTCTGTATTGCAGTATGAAGACCACCTACCTGAAGCCACACATCTCCTGCCTCTTTTTTATGCTGTCTGCTTGTTCGTTTGGTTGGGTTTGTGTTCTTTGTCCTGTGATTGTTGTTTTTCACTGAGGAATCATCTAAATTATTTGCCTGAACTTTCATTTTCTCCCTCTCTTCATCCTCTTTAGCCAGATTGGTTTGGGGATCCAGCTCAGCGTGAGGTTCCATAGCTTAGGAATCCAGCTCAGGGTGGAATTCCATAGTCCCAAATGATAACAGCAAGGGAAGGGGCAGAAGAGCTTTGGGTGACACAGCCAATATTTATGGGCAAATGTGCTTGGAGTGGCTCAAAGCAGTGCTGAGCCCCAGAGTGGGGATGGAGGATGCTCATTGTGGTGGAATACAGCTGAGTCTCTGAGTATTCAATAGGGCTTTTATTATTCCTGGTATTAAGGAATTATTCAGGGAAGATAAGAGAAAGGAAGAAATAAAATCTAAAATAATTCCTCCAAAGCCAGTGTACATTTCCTAGGCAACAGTGAGGAAAATAATAGAAGTCTAATCATATAATTTAAGATCTGTTAATGGGAATGGCCTCTTCTTGTAATTATCTCAGCAATACATTCTCTCCCTCTTTTTTCTTTTCTTTTTCTATTTACTCATTACCTTTTAACGTTAAATAGCATCAGCAATAAACAGGAAAAAATGGAGATATTTTCTATCTACAGTAACGAGCTGAGCAGAAGTGCAAATAAGCAGCTCACTTTGGATTTTGAAGCTGGGATGTAATTGAATTTGAGACTAAAAACCTGCATCTGAATTTCAGTGGTAGGTCTAAGACAGGGTTTGGCTCTTAACTGGTGTCAGAACTTTTAGTTTAGACCCTATGGAGAGACAGTGGAAGGTATCAACTCCAAAACTCTAACCTAGTGATAATTAATGCTTAAGACATGCTCTCAAGATTACAAAATAAATTGAATAGTTATTCAGTTTAGGCTGAAAAAAAAAGAAGTTTAGATCTCTCTTCTGAGCATGAATCTGGATTGGGTGGGACAGACAGACTGTGCACTGCTGTAATTGGGATCCCATGCCAATCCATTCATTTCACTGCCACTGCTCCTGATTTACATTGGCAGCAAATGTTTTTCCACATCACTAAGAGATACACTTCTATTTAAGACAGATTTATTTCATGGGAAAGGGAAATGAAGTCCTCCTATGAATACTATCTATAAAAAAAAAAAAAAAAAAGGCTTTGCCTCCTTTCCCTTCTACCCCCTGCTCCCTCTCCTTTTTGTAATGCCGAAGGTAATGAAACAAAATTTGTTGCTACAGATCTAAACATGACAATTCGGCAATTTTTATTTCCTTAGTTCAGCTGAATTTGTTATTCTCGTACAGCTCTGTAATTGCCTTTTTTTTTTTTTTTTCCCCAGCTATCGAGTTCACACAGGTAGAAGAAAGACTGCTTTAGATCTGAACTTGATGCTGGAGGTCGTTGGGAAGATTATGTAATACAGCTCAAAAAAGCTTTACAAACTGTTCAAATAACAGAACATTTCTAGTACAGTGCAGGAACATAAAAGTGGAACCAAACAAACCCAAACCATTTTGCAATTACTGACAAAATCGTTCACTGGCAGAAAATGTGAAAGCATAACAGGAGGGGAGAAGGTTGGGGTTTTTTTCCCCTCTCCTTTCTTTTTTGTCCTTTTTTTCCCCCTCTTTCTTTTTTCTTTCTCTTGCTACAAATAAAGCAAATGCATCTCAGTTCTTGAAACAACCTGCATACACATCCACTTCCCCTGCCTCACCGCTTCCCTTTGTATTCCTAGCACCAGGAAAAGATAAAATAACATTAGCTCCACGAGTAAATTAAATGATGGATGTTACAGTTCCCTTTTTTCCAAATCTAACTCTTTAAGCCTTAGTTTAGAAGCTTAAATGTGGAATGAGAGACTATGTCCTGTTTCTCCCTGCTGGGTTCATTTAGGATAAAACCCAGGCTGCCCTGCATTTTAGTTGGAGACTTGCACACAGTGGGGGTGATTGGACTTTCTCTGCCCAAGGCACAACATATGCTACTTCCCATCACTTTAATAGGCATTAGTTCCGCAGACAGCACTGGTCAAATGTACATTATTCACAATCACTTTAATGCAAATATGCAAGGATGAGAGAGAAAATATGTCACAAAGAAAGAATCGGCCATTTCCATTCTTTTTTTGATTTTCTTCTTCTATCACAGCATCTCTTCTTTCAACACACTTGTCTGTGTACATAGATGTGCAATCATTGTATTTTTTTAGGAAGATTTTGTTTGTTTTTTATGGAAGGTCTTAGCATTGTTGGTTGAAAGTGTTTAGATGTAAAATATCAATGTTACTTTTTTTACTAAAGGTGCTGTCTATTGTTATTCTTAGCACTCACAGGACAAAGCTTTCTTTTTCATTGTCAGCCTCTTCTGTTATGGAAGGTTTATTCTAATCATTATTTTTATTATTTTTGTTATTTTTTGGTCTGCAGAATCTCTTTGTGCACCAAAAGAATGACCTGTGTCTGTAAAAAATAAAGCTTCCTAATTAAATAATTATCCCCAGATATACATTCATATACTTCTGTTTAGATGAGAGAGTCCCATTTTTTTGCATTTACTCAATGATTTCTTCACATTTATATTTTATCTGTGTACATAACATCTAGGGCTCTGCAGTCTGCCACTGTGCTATAAATCCCATTGTGGTACTGTGCTAAAAGGGAGACTACAAAGATATTCTCAGTATCTACCTGTCTGTTTGCCTGCTCATCTTTATTTCCTTGTGATGGGTCCTGAACAGCAATGACTCTTCTGTGAGGATCTCAGAAATCCCTAGAAATATGAGTACAATTCAGCAGCTTATTCAGAATATGACAATATGATATTGCAAGTTATAATATGTAAGAATTTACCAGCTTTTATTTTTATTCTCCTTTTTTCCCCTCTTATTCCCTTGCCAAGTGCAGCACTTCACTCCCACCCTGCCCATCCATTCCTGCAGGTCTCAAAGTTTTTCTAAGTTATCACACTTATGGTTGTTTCTTTCCAACCAACTTCCTACACAAATCCAATGGATATTTGGACTGAGTATCAAGTGTGAATCCAAGCTTATCAAGCCTTTGATAAAGTGGAAAGATGTTGCTGTATGGCAGCCAAAATCAATCTAACCTTTGGCTGCCACAGTGTTCCTTAAGAGAGAGGAATTGTTCCTCTCCACCTAATAACCAAAGCCAATGGTAAAACCTTGGCCAGACCCCAAGTGGAGTAAATCAGTTCATGAACTGTATCAGCACAACCAGAATTGCCTCTCCAGGGAGGTTTCATGCCACACTGGAAGGCTCTTTATTGTGACAAAGAGACAGAGACATTAGATCCAGAGATCTTGTGGTTGAATAAATTGTAATCTCAGTTTTCAAGCCAAAAGCTCAGTGGCTCTATCAGGACAATTTTCCAGTGAAAAGAGTTGCTTCTAAAGATTTTGTTTCTTTAGGGTTGTTTATCTTTTCTAAGAAGGTATTTGGCCAAAGTTATGTGCTCTCTGTAAGAAATTAATTATAAATAACCAGAATCATTTTGTTAGATGCTCACCAGTGAAACTCAAAAAGTATATTTTTAAGTGGTTTTGTTCCCATGAGGTATTTTAGTACAGACAATATGGTGTTTTCTGAAGAGAAACTTCCCCTCTCTCATGCACCAGGTATGCCCACAATGTTCACTTTGCTCATTTCATTAGTGTCAAGTGATTAGGCATTAATTGCAAAATGTAACATTGCATCCAGTTTGCTTTCTAATAGGTGACTTTTAATGGCACAGTACTGTGCCAATGATTTCTAGTTAATTCTCAGTGTTGCCCTTTTAAGGTTGGAAGAAAAGACAAAATAATAGATGTGTGAGTATATTTTAAAACACAGATAAAAGCTTTTGGCAACCCATTTATAGAATCCTTTGGAAAAACAGCACTCAGTGGTGCAGAGAGGATTAAATGATGGCAACATGATGGACAAAACTTGGTTCTTTTGATTATTCACTGGTACTTTATTGTAACTCCACTAGAATCAATCCAGGTTTACATCGCCAGAAAGGGGAAAACCATTCTGATTTTGTCTTTTGTGTGCCATCATATTGGAGAGCTACATAGATCATAATCAAGGCTGGCCCAGTGCCAGGTACCAGGGAGTCCTGGCCAGGGATCTCTGTGTTTTCCTGGCCTAGTGAGATAAATTGCATCAATTTTGAAAGGAGCAGCAACAAGGAGCAAAGCAGCAAGCATTGCATCTGGTCACCTTTAACTTCTCATCCTGAATGAGCTCTTGGCCAGTTACATCTGGATTAGCTGAGAGATTTCTGTATCTTTTCTAGTAATCTTTGTCCTCTCTGTGTGTAAAACAAGGTGTTTTATTGGATCTGTCAGTACCTCGTAGAACAAAATAAAAGCCAATAAAAATAACAATTGAAATTACTGTGCTCCTGCTCCTCCTCCTTTCTCTGCAGCTATTTGCTTTATTTATGTTTTTACCAATACCAGAGGATTTATATGAGTTTTTAAAAATGGTTTGGAACTAGCCAAGCATTGCTTCCCCTTGAAGCAATCACTTCATGGACCACTTTATTTACTATACGGTTCAGATGTCAGATATTTACATGGTAGGGGTTTTATTATTAATAGATTTTTCAATTGGGAAAGCCTGTGTTCTCTGAACTTAGTAGGACTTTATCTTTTCTTACGGGCGATGAGTGATTTATGTGGACAGCTCCTATTAATGTTAATGGAAAACAAATGTAAATCTCTTCACAGCAGATAGATAGCAATCTTACAAAAGTGGTCCAAGCAAAGCTTGTCTTTGTATGGGTCTAACTAGCAATTAGCATAAAAGATTGACATCAGCTCTAACTCAGTATTTATACAAGTACTGTTAATCTAAATACAGAATCAAATTAATCCCTCGTGTCACTCCAGTGCCTGCTCTGGAATTTCAGCACTGAAGATTGTGACTTGCTCTGTGTATGCTAAATCTAAATGCACAGGTTTTAGGGACTGGATTCTGATAGATACCCTGTTCAGTCAGGGCGGAACATTGTAAATTAAGCCAACCTGTATAGCTCCTGCAAAACCATTTGAAAATTGAGATTTATAAAGGAGGCTGATGGAATTACATGCTTTTTGGAGTTAGGCACCTAAAATACCATCAGAAGGATAAAATACCACCTTTCAGCAAAATCCTTGGAGAACCAGGACAGAAAAAGCATGATTTGAAAGGGCTTTTCTGTGAAATTCTTGTAGGAAAAGGAGCCAAGATTGGGTAAGAAAATAAAAAATATCAGAACAAAGGCACAAGATTTTAAGAAAAAGTTAATAGAGGTTTTATGGTTGGATTGCTTTTGCTGAGAAGTGTTTTCTCTAAAAAATACTGCAAAAAAATCATAGAATGGTTTGTGTTGGAAGGGGCATTAAAGCATTGTACTAACCCTCCTGTCATGGGCAGGGACACCTCCCACCAGACCAGATTGCTCCAAGCCCTGTCCAACCTGGTCCTGAACACTTCCAAGGATAGGGAGTCCAAAGGTTGTCTGAGAAAGCTATTCCAGTTTCTTACGACCTCCACCGTGAAGAATTTATTCCTAATATCTAATCTAGATCTCCCTTCTTTTGGTTTAAAGCCATTCCCCCTCATCCTGTCAGTCCAAGCCCTTGTCCAAAGATCCTCTCCATCTCTGTTGGAGCTCCTTTAGTTATTAGAAGGCATTCAAAGGCTTCACTGGAGCCCTCTGCTCTTTAAATACCACTATGCCTGATTTTTTACTGGAGCTACAGTTTAGGTAGAACTGAGAAGCCATTTCACAATATTAAGGAATGGTAAATAATGGCTAGGGTGATACTGGGAGAGAAAACCAGGCTCATGGGTGAGTTCTGCACAGCAGGACCTTGGTGTGTCCCATTCATTACTGTCTGTTTAGACAGTTTAGACCAAAATTAGATGTAGCTATGGGACACAATGAGATATGAACTCATAAACTTCTCTTTAACTTCTCACACAGAGGAATAGAACGGGGATTATTCAGGTCAGAGAAGAGAAGGTTCTTGGGTGAGGGCAAACAAGACAAAAACAGACCCTTCTTAGAAGCTGACTGGACACAGCACTGAGCAACCTGTTGGAGGTGACTGTGCTCTGTGCAAGAGGGATGGGTTAGATGATGTGGAGACATCCCTTCCAAACTCTGCTGTTCTCTGATTTTGGCTTCAGTTGCCCAGACACAGGACCAGCAGCTTTTGATATAAATAAGGTATTGGTATCCTGACTAGTTTGCATTTGTTTTTCCAGGTAGGACTTAGGTTATATTTCCCAGCCCCAGAAAGATTCCTTACTTTTACCCATAAATGAATGAAACTACAAAAAGAGAAGCTGGCCTTGCATCTGTTTTTAGCTACATCTTGATGCCTGCGCCAAGACAAACCAACATGCTGATGTTGAGTCCAGAAGCAACTTCATTCTGTGACTCATGACTTCTGCCTTGGATGTGGAATGCCAGTGTGTCCCATTACTGCCCTTGACCAGAGCCATCTAGTTTTTATGTGGTTTTGATAGTATGCAGCCTGCCGTAGATGACTGCTTGAACAGAGGTATGGGACAAGATGATCTCCAGGTGTTTCAATCTCAACAATTCTTTGATTCTGTATCCTCAAATTTTGTTCCTTAAGAGTGGCTGGAAGCCAAGCTCATGCTATTATATAGGGATAGTAGGTGGAATATTTTGGAATATGGTATTTTTGTGTATGGTGTTTTTGGTATGTATTGGTGTTTGTAGGCCCTGGAATACAGAAACACATAAAAAATCTGCTCATAGAAATTTCTCTCAAGACTTTCCATTTTCTTAAATGTCTCCAGAATCCAAAATCAGTGCTCTGAGATGAAGGACTTTAGTTTTCCATTCCATCCTGATTGGCAATCTTTTCAGGACAACCAAAATCAGCAGCAAAGCATCAGTTGTCTCAGCCATAGCTGCCAAAATCAGGTAAGGAAAGATCCCCAAGGAACACAAGGAAAATATCAGCTCAGTACGGGCTGAATGCAATGTGGGTCTGTTGGTCAAATGTGTTTGACTGAGCTCAATAAAGGGTGCATAACGTCTTATATAATGTGCCAAGTACATGGCACTCATTCCTAGATAGTTCTTGCTTCTGGTGATCCATGGTTCAGGAATCTCCAGTCCTTTTATTTATTAGTTTTTGGTAGAATTTTCTACTTTTTCCTACCTGTCTCAACATCCTTTCATACTTTTTTCAACAGAGAAGAAGATTTACTCGAAGCGGTGATTATATTCTATATTTATGGCTGTATTTCAGAAAGGTTGTCTTCTACCTAAAAATTAATTAATCAAATAAATACAAGCAGAAGTAAAGAATAGTATTAAGATAAATTATCCTGTTTAGTGCTCCAGTTATTTGCTGGTCTGCAGATATAATACCCATTGTAGTAGTGGTCATTTCTGAAATCTGGCATGTTGTGCTTTCAAATGCCATCAGAGTGATCCTTATACATTAATATGCTTTGATGCACTTGATGCTACTTTTTTAAAAGGTAAGACAAGTAATTCCAGAAGTACAAAGATAAAGAAAAGCACTGTTTCTGTTTTTATTCTGACTTGACTGACATTATAATTGAATTGTCTGGATCACTTCTTTTATCTCTTTATATACATGTAGAAATGAGACTGCCACAAAGGAGTTGAGCAATTGCAAGCAGGCTGTCATAGCTGACATCCAAGTGTACAAACCAGGTTCAAGAAGCTTTCAGGATGAGTTTATCTCTTTTCTCCTAAACCATCTTTTAATATGAAATTTATAAAGCACAGAATTAGTCATGAAAGAATTACCAGTGTATCAAATAAAGTAGCATCAATCCAGGGAAAGTTGCATGGCAGGTGAGATTCCTCCCCTGCTGCAGCTGTCTAATTCTGATAACTGTAGCATGGGAATTTATGTGTGTACTTGGTGCCCAAGCTCTCATTGCTGTCACTGAAAACTGAGAGCTCAAATCTGACTTGACATACTTTTTGGTGCCCACCTGAGACATTCAAGGGTCTGTGAGACACCCATATGGGATTGTGAGATATAACCCTGGACTTACAGGAGAGCCACACTCTTCTAGAGAGACAGCTGGATGCAGGATGAGGCTTGGGGGCATCTCAGACAGCCCTGGATATCTGTGTGTGTGTGCTTAATCAAGCACTTATCAGTGTTGTCAATGGGAGTTACACACACCTGAAGGCAGGCGCCTACTCCTATGTAGGTCTGCAGTCAGGAATCTGAAATTTGGATGGTTCATCTGCTCTTGCTGTCCAGCCCATCATGATCAGTGGGGATCCTGCCCAGACAAGTCAATGAAGCCTGGAAAGCAATTCAGCTCACACAAGAAATACCTACCTGCATTTGGTCAGGTCAGCTGCTCTCTGGACTCCAGTGATGGCATCAACTGGATTTTCATCTTCTCAGACTCAAATCAGGGACAGCACAAACACAGACATGCCCTTCTGAGACCCTTAGATGTAGGTGTATGGCTGTCAATCCCACCTACAGTTCACTGGAACAAAGTGATTGTGTTTGAGCCTTTCATAACAAATTAACTTGAGAAGCCTCGTAAGAAGAAATGAAGGAGACTGCTAGGACTCATCACATTCCCACATGAAGATATAATTCTGCTTTTGAATCACATTTATCTTCTATTTCCCTCATCCTTACTCACACTGTGACAACTTATGCTGTTGAATATGAGCCTCAAGTCCCTCCCCACCGCATGCCCGAGCATATCCAAATTAATTTATTTAAGCCATTAAAAAGTCCTTGGTCTTAAATTTTTTAAACAGGAGCCTGCACTTATTCTATCAAAAAATTAATCTGCTAGGATGTCTTTAATCAGCCGAGTCACACAAAGGCAAAATAATGACAGAGAAACTTTAGAGAACCTTGACTTTGAGCCGCCTTTTATAAGCATGGAAGGCAGAATAAAAAAAAAAATTAAATCAAAAGCAGTAAAAACTTATGTTACTTCTGTCAGTAGCTGCTTTTCAGAAAATGTTGTGAAAACAATCTCTGTGTGGAGGAAGCAACATACTGAGCAACAAGCCTCAATCACAGGAAGTTCATTTTTTTCCTTGGCGCGTCGCCCAGTGCCATCAGAACTAATTAAAAACAGAGCCACGCTGGTAGGAAGCTCAGTGTTTGGGTTTTACAATAACTGAGCAGCAAACCAGGGGGACGTCTAATGAGAATAGTTTCTGAGTTTGTTTTCTAGCATTGGGCAACTATGTCAATTACTGGAAGTACAGCTCAGGGCCAGCAACCATGCTGAGCCACCAAAGAGGGTTATTTTCTGTACAGATTGAGCTGCTACTTTGATGCATGTGTTCTGTGTGTCACTTGTACACTGCTGCAGCTCCTTGGCTCGTGACTAAATAGGAAGAGGCTGATGCCACCTTGCTCTTCTTGTCTACATCAAATATTACGAGACAGGGCTTTCCCCCGCATCGTTAGATGTGCTCCAGTTAAAAAATGAAATATGTCCTCTTCTAAGGATTCTAGATGTAATGAAGGATCCGACTTGCAAAGGGAATTATCAGCCAGGGGCTTAACCCTTTGAGAGTTGGAGGAAAATACAGGTTGATCTGAATATTTTTAAAGCAAGCCTCATAACTCACACAATCCCAAATGAAAATTAAAAATACACATTTAAAGTAGGCACACAGCTTCAAAATCTCACATATGCAAGTTTTACTCTTGCAAATAACCTGCTTATTATAAAGCCTATGGAATCAGTGAATATATTAAATATTTTCTACTCATATTTTAGGATTACTTTTATGAGAAAAGAAGATAGAAGAAAGGAAAACAGGCTGCAGCCAAGGAAAAGTTTGTTGCAAAAATAAAGGAAATGCTCTCTATATTCACTGAGGACAGAATGGGAATCAATGGGCTTAAACCACAGCATGGAAGATTTAGGTTTGTCATCAGGTAAACTTTCTAAGTGTTGGCTAGCTCTCCCTGGGCAGGTGGTGGAATCTCCACCAGTATAAGGTTTTAAAAGTAGATTAAACAAACATAGACTCACAGAATGGTTTGTGTTGGAAGAGACCTTAAAGATCATCAATTTCCATCCCCTGCCATGGGCAGGGACACCTTTCACTATCCCAGGTTGCTCCAAGCCCTGTCCAACCCAGCCTTGGACACTTCCAGGGATGAGATATGGGATATAGAAAACTTCTCTGGGCAACATGTTCCAGTGCCTCACCACCTTTGAGTAAAGTATTTCTTCCTAACATCTAATATAAATCTCTCATCTTTTAGGAGAGATGATGGTTTTAAATCCATTCTCCCTTGTCCTGTCACTATCTGCCCACGTGAAAAGTCTCTCTGCCACTTTTGTAAGCCCCATTCAAGTACTGGAAGGGTGCAATGAAGTAATCTCAAAGTTTTCTCTTCTCCAGGATGAACAACTCTCCCAGTCTGTCTCCATAGGAGTGCTCCTGCCCTTTGATAGTTCTCTGATTTGTGATTAATGTTCTTCTCTGTTGTAGAGGTGAGCTCTCAGATCATGTTCCCAGCCTTCTCTGAAGTATAAGAGTTTGAGAACATTTGAGATTGAGAGATTCTCAATATTATACAAGATCTGTCATCCTTAATCCTCAATGGTCATGGCACCTGGGATTAATAGGCTTGCTATCATTGTAAATTTACTACCTACTATAAACTAGTATCCTCAACCATCTAACTTTTGAATTAATTCAATCCGTTTTATTCAGTCTTGATCAAAAAAAATTCTGTTTCTCAGTAAATATAAATTTGGTATATTCTGAAAACTTCCTTATAATTGCAGTTTTATTCTTTCCTTGTTACTTTCTTTGGTTGCACAATTTTTATTTTCTTCATGCTGCCCCTTCTGGTATCTCAGGCTGTGATCCAGAAATGTGGGTGAGGTACTGAATAACAGAATGATGAGGTAGGTTCACTGCTGTAAGATTGGTTTATAATGTATTTACATCATTGTTATTGGTCATTGGTGGCTTTCTCTTGACTCTCTGGGTCACCCCCTGCATTGCCCTCCAAAGTCCTCCTGCATGCACGTCTTCTGCCATTTGTGCTACAGGCAACACACAAATCTCTTTGCTGTGGAGAATTGCTATCAGGATGGTAATTGCTTTTACTAATTATACAATCTCCATTGACTAAAGAGAGAACCTTAGTTTGAACAAGCTGTTTAAACTAGTTTCCTAACTACACACTCAACTCAGACAATGTGAATCCTGGTTGATGTCCTGTTGTGCTATCCTAAGCAGTGTAACAATATGAGTAAACGAGATCCTGGGACCATGAGAGCAAGTTATATCCAGCTGGTGGGACTCATCCTTATTTTCTGTCTATATGTATGACTCCTGCTACTTTAGATGTGACTGGTGAGGCAAAGCTGTGGGTACTGTCTGAGTTTCCCAAATGTGACAGTGACTGTGAGACAAATTGTACTGTTCTCATGAGTCAATGGAGGCTTTCAGTTCTACTAATTAATGCCTTCAGAAGGAATTATATGTAATGGTGCAAGAAACTAATTAGTATCAGACTCATTTTGTCTTTTAATGCAAATACTCCATGTTATCTTGAAGGTATTCAGCCACATTATTTTTTCACCTGTTCCAGCATAAGCTAAAAAATATTTCTCTGCATTTACAGAAGGTAAAAATATGTAATTATTTATCAATGCTTTATTTATGCTGAGATAATGTGCCCCTAAACCTCTGTAACTTGCTGATATACCCCAGTGATTATTCTTTCACCGACTGGTCAGCTGTTTTGCTGACTGACACTATCACCTATGCCAAGAACTTTGAGCAAAGCCACAGCTTTGGTCTCTTGCCTGTATGTTTGACTGACCTTTTATTACTTCAGTAAAGGTCTGGGTCCCAATTCACCATGAAAGTAAAGAGATACAATTGTGTTGACTTCAGTGGAATTGCACACACTTAAGCCAAGGGTGAATTTGGACCTCAGTAACTACATTTCCTTTTATAAGGCTGGTGGATGAGTGCTTGGGGAACAGTTAGCTTGTCAAATAAAGGCAATAGCTTTATCTTTCTACACTGTATTTATAGTGCACTCTTCCTACCAGACTTTGCCCTGCTGAAGCCAATTGTTCTAGGTTTTATTTCAGTCTGATCAGGGAAAAGAAAAAATAACTAAGGATGAAATAGGAGGCATTATAAGAATTATGTTACTCACTGATTGCAATATGATGGTCTTGGCAAAAAACAATTTAAAAGGCATTTGAAGCCCTCCCATGTTCCCTGGTTATGTTTGCTTCCTTTAAATCGTGCTGATAACTGTGGCTAAGACAAGTTGACTTTTATTTTTTCCTTTCTTTTCTTACTGACTGCAGGCAAAAGGGAAGTTTGACTAAGCCACAAAAATAAAAGAAAAAAAAAGAAAATTAAAAATTAAGTATCAAGTTGAAAATATTTAAATAAAAGAAGTGGCTCATTTTCTTGAGTGCCTCTGTGGTAGCAGATTAAACAGTCCTCAATCTGGTGCCTCAGATTCAGGCACCAGAACTCATTATAGGTCCCAGTGCAATTTTTTTCATGGAAAATCATAACAGTTTTAGCAATTCCTGGGCACAGTTCTTTTTCTGGACAGTATTCCTAACAAGCAGGTTGCATGCAGCCACCTTGATTTTAGGCTATGAGGGTCTCATGGTATAGAAGTGACCAGCTCATGTAGTTGGCCAGAAAGCAGCACTCGACATTATTTTGTATACATGTAGACCTTCTGGGTGAGTCAGGATATTTGGGCTTGATCCTCCCATCTGTTTACAAAAGAGACACATTTTAGCCTCTCAGGACAGAGGTCTAATTGTGGAGTGGTTGTTTATCTTTGAATCATAGATTCATCAAGGTTGAAAAAGATCTCCAAGATCAAGTCCCACCTGTGACCAATCCTCACCTTGTCCCCCAGCCCAGTGCACTGAGTGCCAGGTCCAGTCCTTCTTTGGACACCTCCAGGGATGGTGACTCCACCACCTCCCTGAGCAGCCCATTCCAATCCCTGACCACCCTTTCCATGAAGAAATTCTTCCTGATATCCAACCTGAACCTCCCTCAGTGCAGCCTGAGGCCATTTCCTCTTGTCCTGTCCTTGTAGCCTGGGAGAAGGGCGTGACACCCACCTGGCCACAAACTCCTGTCAGGGAGTTGTAGAGAGGGATAATGAGAAGGTTAAACTCAGGAAAGGTGGTAAACTTGAAAATGTAATCCAAGAAAGAAAGTAATAGAGACAATGGAACAGACAACAGAAGCAATTGCTTGTCAGACTTTCAGAAGTTTAGGGGGGAAAAAAGCTGTGTAAAGCACCAACACATAAAATCCTGTCCAGGCAGGGCCAGGCTCGTTGAACAAAGCAGATTGGCTCTGTCCTACTTTATCCCTGTTCCACAAAGTGGCAAGACAGTGAAATTATTCAAGACAGTGAAAATATTAATCTGGCTACTTCTAAAGAAATAAAACCAATTTAAATAACAATGACAAACAACACCCTCACATAGCCAGCAAAAACCCCAGTCTTCCCTTTCTTTGCTGAACTGAGACTTTCGCTTAATAGCAGAAGAGGGATTCAGGGAAACATGGCAGCAGCTAGAATTGTTTGTTTTCCACTGTAATATTAACCAAATGTTTCTTTCAGGCAAGGTATTTCTCCAAGGACATTGCTAGAACTTCAGACTATTTTCAGGAAAGTTTAAAATAGTCAAAACTGAAATGTAAAGAAGAGAGAGATGAATACTAGTACATTTGGGCTGGTTTTGCTCAGTGGCAGTCCCTCTCACAGCTGGCCCAGAGTTTTCTTCTGCAGCCCAACAACATCCTGAGGCTGCACTGTGAGTGTCTGAGCTTCTTCAGTTAAAATTCGATGAAGGAAAGGGGTGTGCTGACTTCCCTTTATGTCTTTATATTACCATGTTAACCTGCAGGTAAATGGTGTGGTAGCAATCCTCTTCAATTGCAGAGGATCACAATCTGTTCAGTGTGATGGAGTCAAAGCACTGAGGTTAAAATTCCAAATGAAACTACACTAAATTTCTAATTATGTCCCAGTAAAACCTGACCTTTGATTTTATAGCATGATATTGGTCTTTGAAGATAAGATGAATTTTGTCTTGCTAGGTGTCATGAGTTTATACAGAGATGTAAACCAAGGGAGAATGTGCCCTATTAGTTGCTTGGGACATTTGAACAGATCAATGGCTCATGTTGGTCAGGTTTAGTGTGACATTCAGCTAAGTGTAGATAGCTACAATTCAGATGTCTATAATGCAGAGTCTATGTTGGATTTGATTAGATCCCCTATAATGGAAGCAGGGAGGAGACCACTCTGGTGTGGGATTGTTTGCATCCTTAGAAAGTGAGTAATGTAATCACACACTTAAAATTGTATTTTTTCCCATTGGAGGGAAGAGAATGTACAGGAAGAAATTTGGAAGTGTAATGCAGACAACAAAAAGTAGGTGAAATGTGTTTGAGTGTCTTTTCTGAGATTAGCAAGTTTGGAATATCCTAGAGGCAAAGTCAAATCTGTCTGGAAATTTGCTTTCCTCTTTTTTTTGTTTGTTTTGTTTCTTCCTGGGGACAGCTGTGAAAAACTCTAGGGAACAGGAGGATATTAATAAGCATGATTGGGATTGTGTTTGTGGAAGGATTGAAAATACACAGGTGAAGCAGGGAAGTCACTGAGGGTTACTGAAAGATACAGCAGAACAGCCATGGGACATCAGCATCCCACGTGCCAGCTCTTTCCAGTGGGAGTGAGAAGTTTATCCTGCAGCACAAGAAAGAAGGAGTGGCTGGAGATGTCATCTGAAATTTCTTCCCATAAGAGGAAGACAGTAAGGAGAGAGGAAAATAGAGCATGAGAGTACCAAAGATAGAGTTGGGAAAAAGTAAGAAATTAGCATATGTTGATAAAATAACAAAGACAACTGGAAAAATTACTTTTGTATGGCCAAAGCCTAGTTCAGGCTCATAATTTCAGGATAATCATATGTGCACAATCTATAGCTTGTGGTGAAGGCACCTTTTATTCCTAAAGGATATAAAAGAAAATTTGAATTTTCCTTATTTTTCCCCCTGAGTATTACAGTCAAAGCCCTGCTCAAAGACAACTTTCCACAGAGTTTCCAGTGCGAAAAAGGAAATGTGGAGATCTCAGCTTTGCTGTAAGATTCCAAAATTTTTCAGTCCTGTAGTATCCTCTCATAAATACCATCAACACGAGAACAGAGGAGCATCCATCCCGTGTCTGGGGTCTTCAGCTTGGAGTTGTACTTTCCCTTTTATCTGTTTTTTGTGTTTGAGGTTGTTAGGCAGCTAAGAGGCTCTTTTTTTTCCCTAGCATTCAGCAGTACCTCTCTGATTCCTATGGAAGCAATTCACCCTGTGATTCCTGCAGCAGTGTGTGCACACTTGCTAATGCCTGGGGTTTTATTCATTTTCCTTGGGTATAAATACGCAGCATCACCAGCTCAGGGTACACAAGTTTACAGAAGTAATCCACATAATAATCCAAATACTTTCAGATTAGTGAGACAGGAACTTTTTGCTTTTCAGCATTGGTAATCCTATCTTTTCACTTCCCAAACCATTATGATCATTCAGCAAGATAAGGGTTAGCGGGAAAAGATATATTCTCTTTTAAGTGCTGTTCCCAAGTTAATCTCATTGCAAAGCTCTCCATAATTTATTTACTGAAGATGATTTGAAAAATCAGATCAGGGGAGGGTGATGCCTAACTTGTGTGCATGGAATAAATAAGCATTCTTATTTTAGTATCTTCTGGACAAAAGTTGATATGACAAAAATAATCCCTGTGACTGGGAATATGAGGGGCCCTTTCTGGCACACCCATCTACAAAGCCAAAGACTGAATGAGGATATGAGGGCAAGGAACTGAGATATTCTTTGATCCTAAGCACCAGGATCTAAGTGTAATATTTTGGACAATGTGGGAAAGATGATTGTAATTGCTTCCCATGTTCTGTGATTAAATAAGGGCATCAGTCTCACAGGCAGGCAGTTTTATACCTTTCTTTAGCTCTGGGGTGGTTGTGTGAGCAGAAAAAAGATATTTGTTTCATGGTCGTGAGCTACTGAGTGAATACATTCATTAATGGTTTATGGCAGATAATTGTTGGGTAGGATGTTGTGTCAAAGAGCACCCTGAAAGCATTGAATGAAAGTTTCCAAAAATACTCACTGTTATCCTTTTCTGACTGAGCTTTTTACCACTGATTTGCTGGGAATAGATTTATATATCTCTCAGATATTTTTATGAATCACATCCACAAGACTAAACTTACCATCCTATATGTCAACTCTGGGCATGGCTTCATCTCAAGAAATTATTTTTAATATTAACATTACAAAAAAATGAATTTTTTACAATTTCTCAGGATGTATTTAATGATTTTCCAGAGCAAGTCTCGATATGTTATGTACTGTCTCCTTGTTCTCACTAAGTTTCCCATGTTTACAAATATAAATGATCATGCTATTTTAAGGGATGCTCATATTTGTCATTTTAATGACAAAGGTCATAAAAAAGAAATTCAACTGTTGAGGCTACTTTTCTATCATGCTAATGAGAGTGAGAAAGCAGCTAATAGACAGTCAGAGGTGTTGAGTTGCAGGATAAACTCTGTGCAGTCACTCTCTTTACAGCCTATTCCAAAAGGATAAAAAATTATTCATCCTGGGTCCTGAATATCCTCCAAAACAGTGTTAAAATACATAAAGATGGTAAATTCAAAAATATGTCACACAGCTAGAAGATTTCAAGTGAGAGATTTGGAAATAAGAAGGTGTTGCCCTAATGAATTACCTGGTTGATGGGATATTTATCATGGTTGTTTGATTATTTTTGGCATTTTTTTAAAAATTTCAGATTTAAAACCTTTTAGGTAGTTTGTAAAAAAATATTTATTTGTATTTATTTTGTAGTATCTAGACCATCTCACCATTTGGAAGGTAGGTCACATTATTAGCATGTGTTTTACTGATGTTGTCTCTACATCTCCTCCTTTTTTTCTGTCCCCATCCTTTCAGATATAAATATAACCCTCTGAGAGCAAAATTCTGCAATCCAAATCCAGAAGTTTTTTCTCAGAAAAATAACATTCTTGATATTTAAATAAATGAGATAGACAGTAATAGAGACAGGATGATTACAGGTGCATAGCTAAAACAGAGCAATCAAATATTCTGTGAAATGTCAGACGCTTATAGAGCACAAAGAAATGATTCCAACTGGGACTTCACTGGGCTTTCCTGTTTGTTTTTTTTTTTTTTAAAGAAATTAAGCAAAATAAATCAGGAAAGGAAAAACTGTTTGACTCATGTTATTGTGGGTCACATTTTTTTTGTGGGCCACATTATTACTGCATTTTTTTACATTCCAGATTTGATAAAAGTTTCTCCAAATAAAACTGGATGTTCCTAGGACTGTCCTGGCTTACCCATGAAACATGCTGGGGCATTATCTGGGAGAATAGGAGTTGGCAGAGGTCACATCCATGCAAGGGAGTGTCATATACAATTAAGCGCTATAGAAACACAAGGACCCTGGCTTAGGCCATGTCTAAACCCTGTTGAGTTTATCAGTCCAGACAGAGTTGAAAAAACCCTGTAATCTTAGAGCTTTACAGATTTCTGTTATGAAAATAAGAGCCTCAAAACTTTACAATGCTTTCTGTGGGTCAAGTTCCATCTCTTCAGAAAGGAGTAAAAATACCCAAAGGACTTTGGTTGGAGACAGAGTTACTCAAACTATTTTTCGTGCTCTAGTACTATGATTCAGTCCTAAGAAGAGCTAAAAGGACGCCCAGCCTTTGTGGGGTTCTGGAAGCAGCCTTTATAGCTCCATAAAGCAGGACCTTTTAAAGCTTGCCCATGTCCACAAGAACGTTCCCCCATTCATCCCAAGAAATATAACATCACCTACTGTCTGTAAAGGCAAAACATTTTTTTATGCGACAGTAATGCTGCAGAACAAGAGTGGATGATGCAGTTTCAACTCCTTGCTGTGGGCAGACTCGAGCTGTGTTGCTCCAGGAGATGAGGACAGGGAGGAGATGAAGACCAGGAGCTTCCATTTCTCCCACTGTCTGAAGGCAGTCAACAATTTGCTGTACCACTGGAAGAATAACACTTCTGCATTGGAAGATCTTCATGGATTTATTTACAATTTAAGCTGCCTCCTATCCCTTCTTTCTTCTGCTCTGTTCCTATGACATGGGGATCCCTGGTAAGGGGTGATTCTTCTATTTAGGTCATGGATTTGTGTAGACAACTTGCAGTACTTGCTTGCTAAGCACTAAGCAAGCTATATCCCATAATAATATTGTTCTATCGTCTTTGTCTAAATGTGTGTTTAGAGGAGGAGTTGTTTGATTTTTGGAGGAAGAATAAGGGAGAGAGAAAATGCCTACAGCATAATTAAAAAGTTGTTGCTCTAATTTTTCTCCTCACTTTAGAATCCTCTGTTGGCTTTAATTAAGTGCTTGAATTAAGATCGTAAGGCAAACACCATTTGATGTTTTTTCTTTCTTTCTTTCTTTTTTTTTTTTTTAAATGAATGCAAGCTCACTCACCAGGTGGGTTTCTCCTCAGGTGCTCGCTGCTCTAATATAGAAAATCCACATGGGCATCTCTGCAGGCAGTGTGCTTTCTTCCTGAGTGCTCGGGGGCTCCAAAGAGGTGCCTGTCCCTGCTGTCCCCAGCTGTGCTGTGGGGAGAATTTGGCAGTTCTGTGAGCATCTGAAGGATGCGTGCAGCGAGGAGGGACAGGGATCCTTGAGGGTGGCTCACGGATTCATAACTGGGGGCAACGAGATGAAACCGAGCAAAAGCAAAATGAGGTTGGATACCTCGACAAACTTCTCGAGTGTCTGTTAGATCATTTGTGAGAGAGAGTCCCAGAGGTACCCACAGATGCTCTGTTGGTTGAGTCATTTAAAAGTTTCTGTCTAGGTCATCACTTGCTCCCTATTGCTGCAGCGTCTAGAAAGCAATCACGGAGGCTTAGGAAATTGGGCCAGGAGGGACTTGGGGAGGTCATTCTGGCCTCAAGAGATGAATGATTCTACTTAAAACATCCCCAAAAGACGTTTTTCAAACAATAACGAGCAATACAACCCCTCATGGGGAAAGGAGCTATTATTTTTCCCATCGTAAATATGAAAAATCAAAAATAAAGGGAAGACGAAAGTTTTTACCAAGTCACACAGAAATTATAGGGTAGAGATGGGAATTGGAGTCAAAGCATTGCAGAGTAAATGCAGCACCAAAAGAACATTCTTCTTTGGTCTAACTGGTCTGTATGAGGCATCTTTTTTTTCAGGCACAATGTTTTATTCTGTACTTTTGACTAGGCACATGGACTTCTGGTTCTACACAGTCCCCATGAAATTTATTTCCTCATAAATTCTTAAAAAAAAAAAAAAGGATTGATCATTATAGGTAATTTGCCAGTTTTAGCAAAAAATATAATTTATTGCAAACATAATAAATGATTTATGCTTGTGATCTTTTCGACTTTGTCACTTTAAATTTATTCCTAGGGATTTAGATGTGGGCCTTGCTGGTTTGGTGGCTGGACACAATGATCTTAGAGGTCTTTTCTAAACTTAATGATTCTGAGATTCTATGAATTGCCACCTACCTTGCTTTCCCTGACAGCTGAACACTCTTCAATCCACAAGAAAGAAAATATTCCCAGGCAAAACTGGGAACCTGAGAACTGATATTAACTGGTTGATCTTATCCATCTCTTGTTCCAATTCTAGCCTAGCCATGACTAGGAAGAAAATCAAAAACACTGGACAATTTCTAAATGGGATTTTGTTCTTTTTGGGATCTCTTCCAGGTGATTTTGTGCTACAGTGATAGTGAGGCGTTGCAAACATTTCCTAATGATGATGAAGTCTAAACTCCTGTTGATGGACAATCTAGCCAAAGAGAGAAAAGAAATCAGAATTATCTTTCCAATGTAAATTGCTTGCTGAGACATCTTTTGGAAATTTAGAAAAAATATTTGAATATTTGAAACTTTATTGAGACTTATCAATAATCAGTAACGGGAACCTGGACTATTGGATTTGCCAACAGTCCAAGAGCCAGCACCTGTTTTGCCAGTGGAACTATTCAAGTTATTTTGGATTTACACCAATGGCATGAGCTGATGATATTAGCTATGGCTTTTGAAAACCTATATTTGAAAACCAGTTACTTCGGGTGCCTTTGGTTTCGGGTAACAACTTTGCTTTACTTGCTTTTGTGTGGGTTAACATGTGTGATCATAATTTTATGCAAATCAAGCACCTGTTTCACACTTGGCACTCAAAATATCACAAGGCCAAAGTGATTCCAAATCTAGATTCCCCAGGTTGCCAGCTTGTAACGTGATCTGTGGGGGGATAATATGCATGCACTGATTGCAGCAGGACAGGAATGAACCACTCAGTCTGTAGGCTGGGAGAAGGAAGGTGCAGAAGCTACTCAGGGTGGGAGACTTGACTGGTTTTTCTTTATTTCTTTACCCTGCCTGCTAATTCAGCTTGAATTAAAGGTTGGTTTTTGTGGGCGTTTGTTTGTTTGTTTGTTTGTTTCCCTTAGGATTCATCTCATCCAAATTTATGTGTCAAAAATTTAGATTTTCATGAAATAGTCATCCCAGACTGTTTAAGATTGATGGAAAGAAATAGAGATCTTTGGAGAACCCATTTGGTGACTTGTCTACTATGGAGAAATGAAGCCCCCCAGGAATTGCTTATTTTCATGTATTGATTCCAAACAAAGTGGTCTAGACTAGACAGAAACAATGAGATTTTAGAGCCCTAGCTCTGTGCAATGTAATTTGACTGGTTTTAGGAATCTGTTTATCTCTTTTTGAGTTAGAGATGCCAGTTTTGAAAACACAGTCAGACACTATTTCTCAGTGAATGAGTTGAGCAGCTCTAATAAAAATACAAGTATAATCCATGCCATCCTCAAAGGCACTCAGAAAATGCAAGCGTGTCTGGTCCTGACTTGTTAACAACCATAAAGACAGCACTTGGAAGTATTTAATACAGCTGTATGAACCATGCACTCTCAAAGAGCTTCATCTGCTATATTTCCTCCCAGTGGCAAATAAAAAAAAAATCCACTATAATTAGGGCATAATTCTGTTAAATTTGTGCAATAAAAGCATTATTAAAAGAAAGAAAAGATTGTCCTTATAGGCTGTGCTGCAGTGGAATCAAGCATAGCTTGTTAGAGTTATTTTTGTTATTATTGCATTACTTGGCTATTGTGTTACCCCTGAAATGCTGTAAAGGAAGGAAAAGACTGTGTAGATGGAATTTCAAAGTGATTCCTTTATTCAATATTAAAATTTCATTGGCTACATATGTGCAGATTGAGGTCTTGGAGGAGTTGTTTGCCATGTGTGTTAGTGAAGCTCAACTCCTTGAGACCAAATTTCCCATGGACACAACCTGCCCACAGACCCCATCAGGACCTGAAATCTGAAAAATCTAAAAAAAATTGCTTCAGCCAGGTTAGTGATTTTTTGAGGAACTTAAATTAATTTCAAATCTGCCCTAAGTACAGTCTTTGCAGAAGTACAGACACAGACATCCTGCCTATTAAGGGCAGAGATAGAAAGCTTTGAAAGGCACTGATGCTCACCAGGATGTGATATTTCCTGGGGAGAATAACATTTTACCAGGCTACAGAGAATGTCTGCACAGCTCTTCTCACCCATTCTCTCAGGGAAACACCTCCAGTCTGTTGTAGATACACTGAAGAAATGCCTCACGTGGACTCAAGTGACAGCATTAACTACAGGAGCATAAAGTGGGATATGCAGAATCTGCCCGAGAGGAGAGCTCTGCTGAGCCCTGAAGGTGCAGATTTGCCCCTCTCCTCCATTCTTGTGAGACCCCAGCTGGGTCCCCATCACAGAGAACACATCGGGCTGTTTAACTGAGTCCAGAAGAGAATCACAGGATTAAAGGGATGGAGCAGCTATCACATGAGGAAAGGCTAAAAAGAATTGGGATTATTCAGCTTGGAGAACAAGAGGCCTTGAGGTGACCTAATTTTGGCCTCCCAGTACCTGAAGGGAGATGACAAGAAAGATGGAGAGACTCTTTTTTTACAAGGACCTGAACTGACAGAACAAGGGGGAATGGTTTCAAACTGACAGAGAGTGGGTTTAGATTGGATATTAGGAGGAAATTCTTCCCTGTGATGGTGGTGAGGCCCTGGCAGGGATGGCCCAGAAAATTTTGGATACCCCAGCCCTGGAAGCTCTCAAAGAGAGGATGGGTAGTTGAAGCAACCTGGTCTAGTGGAAGGTGTCCTGACCCATGGCAGGGGTTTGGAATCGGATGATCTTTCAGATCCCTTCAAACCCAAGCCATTCTATGATTCTATGAATCTGCAACAGAGCCTAAGGAGGAGTCCTCTTCTGAGCTGACCAAACATGTCATCCCTTTCCATGTTATTTATGTGTGAGTGCCCGAGAGACCAGTGGAAACAGTGGGGACTTTACACTCTGAAGAGGAGATTCATCCAGCAAGCACTTAGCTTCAATTCAGTTTCAGAATCACATCTGTTAAAGCAGTGCCTGTACATGAGCTGGGAACTGATGTTCCCATTAAGTCAAGGGAAATCTTATCAGTACAACCAAGAGAGCTGGGGCAGGTAACAATCTCATCTCGGAGCAGACACCTCTGTCTGCCCAGGGAGGTTTTGAATCCTCCCTCTCTGGAGTTAGCCAAAACCTACCTGTATGTGCTCCCAAAGTATCTTGCTTTAGGTGACCATGTCTTGGCAGGGAGGTTGGGCTGGATGATCTCCAGATGTTCTGTCCAACCCTAATTATCCTGTGATTCTGTGATCATCTGGACAGTCAGCTAGACTGTTGGCTATGTTGATTAGATAAAAGATTCATTTCATTACACACATTGTCCCACTTCTGGCACTGTAAGTTTTTCCATTTGGCCTCCAGTTCCTGCTCCAGACCTTGTGGGTCTCCTGTAAGGCTTCTGCCACATCTGCCAGTGTTGTGCAGATGTCTCAGGAATGTTGGAGCATCTCAAACGTCACTAGCAGCCTGTGTTTAATAACTGAATCTGGAGCTTTGTCTAAATCTGAGGCTGAATCCTATTAGAGTAGCAGAATTCAGTTGCCTTAACACAGGCTTCTCATGCCATTGGAGGCACTTCTGGATATCCAAGACATCTGCACAGCACTGACAGATATGACACAGGACTGATGGAAACCAGCAGCCTTCTGGAGTGGCAGCTGGAGGCCAGGGGGAAAATCCATGAGGTCTCAGATGGCACAAGCTGCTTGTGAGTGAGTGACTGAGCAGATCCATAAGTGCTCTATTGGAACCCGTTTCCTCCAGTCCCCCTTGTAGGCAAAGGAGAGAAACAAGGGGCACGACTTACTGTCCTAAATTAAGCTTGTTCTCCCCTAACAAGGGGAGATGTTGTTGATGATGTTGGTTTTTGATGGTTTTGTAAACGGTTACCACTTTTCTGATACAGTGGCTTTGCATTAGTAAGTCCTAGAAATAGGGACCTGCATTTCCATTCTGAAAGGAAAAACCTTTGAAAGTTTTTCTTGCATCAAAGCCAGACAATCCTGAAATTTGATTTGAAATGTATTAATTCTTATAAGGATGATG